>JAPWTK010000540.1:0-285007 GCA_029963805.1 Aromia moschata | reverse complement strand
GCCTTTGGTGTCTAGCTATCAGACGCGCTATCAGAAATTCAAAATCGTTTCCATTGTTGTGGTTGATGAAATATTTATTTTTATTTTTATTTGATTATTAAAAACGCTGTTGACGGTATGCAAGCACGAGAAAATCGACGCGAAACCGCAGACCAAAAAAAGCAAAATTCTAATTATTATGGCGACGAGACGTCGAGGAATCCCACAGGTATTCAGGACCTCGCTCGCAGAGAATTCGGACAGGTGAGAGCAAAGTGGCTGTTTCGGAATTTAGCGACATTCCGGTAATTAAAGTTGGCTACCTCGAGCGATCGTCTTCGCGTCATGATCGTCAAACAGTCTCCGTGAAAAAGGGAGACGACAGAGCAGTGGCGGCCAGTGGAATACGAAACAATTATACAGGGTGAGTCACTTTTTTGTAGCAGGACTTTAACATTCGATAGAATACGATATTTTGAGAAAAAAGTTCCTATAAACATATATAGTCTATCTAGCTTCATAAAGGAGATACAGGGTGTTAAAATTTAGTTTTTTTTAAGTTTTTTTACAATATTTTCTGAACGGAATGGTATTTTCGCTTAATATTTTACACACGCTTTAACCTCAGTAGGAGCAACAATTTCTATTGATTTTGTCGAAAACACTATACTGGAAGTTGCTTTTATCGGGTGCCCAGGTTATTTAGATTAACAGAACTTTTTTATCGTACGCCACTGACCTTATGTGACTAACATTTGTACAAGAATGATGTTTTAGCTACAATTTTGATCTCTTGCAATTTTGCGGAAACTGTGACGGTTTTTCAAGATATTGGTCATTTTAGTCTGATGGTGCATCTTCTTACATGGCAACGAAACAATTTTATTTTTAGTTTTCATTTTATTTTTCAACGAAGTGACCTGGGCATCTGGAAAAAAGTAACATCCAATATAGAATTTTCGATAGGAACATTAAAAATGTTGATCTCATCCATGTTAAGATATGTTGTGCATCGAAAAAAATGAAACTTTAACACCCTCTATAGCTAGCAAACTAGATCGACCATGTTTATAGGAACTTTTTTTCTCAAAATATCCAGAGAGCCGCTTTTTTTGTAGCAGGATAGAACATCAATCGGTAGAACATGATATATGGTTCTATATACGGTATATCTAGTTTCCTATGGGAGATACGGGGTGTTAAAGTTTCATTTTTTACGATGCCATGACATGTCTTAACATGGATGAGATCAATATTTTTAATGTTCTTATCGAAAACATTAATCTGGATGTTACCTTTTTCGAATACCCAGGCCCACCATTCGTTAAAAAATAAAATAAAAACTAGAAATAAATGTTTTTCGTTGCCCTGTAAGGAGATGCACCGTCAGACTAAAAATGACCAATATCTCGAAAACCATCACAGTTAGCGCAAAATTTCAAGAGATCAAAATTGTAGCTAAAACATCATTCTTTCATAAATGTTAGGTCAGTGGCGGACGATACAACATTTCTGTTAATCTAAATAACCTCGCATCATCAAGAGAGATCTGTTCTCCTCTTCGGCTGCTTATGGCAAATATTGGGCAAGAATGAACTTAGATAAAAAAATATTTCAAATAAAAGATGTTCATTTTTTATCGGAGAACACCATCCGCGAATAAAAAATATGGGTTTCTATTTATAAAACTGAACTTACCCCCACCCCAGCAGAGGGGGTGGAGGGGTGGGGGTGGTTTAAATTGCAAACTATTCCCCTTTTGAAACCAAACAACTTTTCCCTTTGATATTTTCCCGCTGAGATGCGTTGCAACAGAGTTATTCCGGGGTACCGACCTTTTTTTCAACACTGTGTATATCTAGAATGGTTGTGATATCTCCCTACAAAAATCATTCGTTATCGCTCTACATATTTCCTAAACAGGGTGTTAAACAATTATCACAAACACAAAATGCAAAAAAGTCTTAACGAACGTGTTTCTTATCGTAGTTGGCATAGGTTTTGTCCGCTAGTGGAAGAGTTTGTAGTTGATATTCAGTAGTTAGTAATCAATACGAATTTTCGTTATTCACGTGGATTTAGTGTATGGTCGTCTTAATGGAAATTACATAGAAGCGCAACGTATTGATGCTGAAGCTAAATCCATTCGGGCGACCCCGTCTGGTTGTGTCTTTGTAAGACCGCACTAACGATTACGTGATACTGGTTCATTTGGGAAACGATTCCGCGATTTCAGGAGATCAAAATCTACTCTAAGACAGAAGAGACAATTTTAGCACCGGTAGAGAGCAGAATCTGGAGAGCAGTGTGCCGAGAATAGCGAGAGAATAGAAGAGTGGATGAAATGAGTCCACAAATTCACCTGATGCAAGCATGCAAAGGATCTCGGTTTTGCTGGCGACATTCTGCTTACTGATATTCACGCAACATATTCGTTGACTTGTTATTTTTGTCGTTTCATTGAATGACTGTAATAATAGTGCTATAAAACCAAAATATATCTCCGAAAGCTTTCATTTCCGGACTCATATTTGTTGTCTTTTCTTCATATTTTGGGTCATCTATCCACCTTCAAGGTTTGTCACACTTTTGTTAACACTCTGTATAATAAAACATTCTATAATAATAAAAACTGCATCAAAAGATCTTTTGTTTTTGCAGACGGGTAGCAGAAATCGCAAACTTCCCGGCATTGCTTTAATTACTAGTTTAATTGCGATATTAACTTTACTGTTCCAAGGTGCAGTAAAAGTTTATCTAATAACCTCGTAAACTGCGATATTATTCGAGTTTTATGTATAATTTTCTTGCTTGTCTTTGAACTGATTGTATAAACGAATAATTTATGGACAACTAATATTAAGAAAATAAATTATCGGGAAATGTAAAGGTTTTCTCCATAAATATTTTAAATTAACTTAAATACGTTTTTGAATTTTTTCCTTTTGTTCGCAAGCTTCACAACTTGATTCATAAACGCATATAATATCGTTTCTGTTAACGATGTCCTTGAAAACTTTATAATGGACATATTATTTTATATTTCGTATTTTGATAAGCGTGTGTAACGGATAAATTAATTATCTAGGTAATTTAAAATTTATGAGTAAAATCCTGAAACACGTAAATTTTTAATTCTAGAATGACATTTTTTGAGCATACTTTTATACCTCCCCCCTCCAACCCCGTTGGAGTGACAGCTACCCCTTTAAAATTTTTAAACGGAACGAGGGTGCGTGTGATAGCTCATTTGAAAGGGTTTTAATTCTCCATCCAGCAACATAAGATTTTTTTAATTTCTATTTTTGTTTTATTGAAAAATATTACATTTTTAATGTTACTAAGTAAAGAAAAGAACATGAAACAGAACAGAAGAACAGTTTAAATCAAATGTTCAAACTGGGCGCCCGTTGCTTCTTGACAATAATGGAGGCGTTGCTGAAATTCTTCTAAAACACTTTGTAATGTTTCCGGGGTGATTTGATTAATTTGTTGCCTTATTCTGTCTTTTCAATCTTCTACGCTATTTGGTCTGTTGAAGTAGACTTTTGAGTTTAAGTAACCCCATAAAAAATAGTCAAGCGGGGTCAAATCGGGAGAACGAGCAGGCCACTCAATTTCACCGCGTCTACCGATCCATCTATTGGGAAAAACTTTATTCAGATAGACTCTTACTTCCAATGAAAAATGTGGTGTAGCTCCGTCCTGCTGAAACCAAATATTTATATCAATTTCATTTTGGTTGTCATCACATGACGGCTATTTCCATCTCTCTCGTTCTTAGTTAGATTTGATGATGTTTCTTTTGGATATGTTTATAATCTCATGATCATTCTGATGAGTACCTGAGTTTGTCTCTAGCATGTGTGCGGGGAAGGAATGGCTGTTATTATGATTCACCATGGCTTAAATATGTGTATTAATATATACTAGATAGTAAATCGAAAATTAGAATTAGAAACCCCTACTACTTCGCTATTTCTCCTGCCACTGGCAAGTCTTCCAGCCCGACGGCAAACGACGTTGGCGGTGCTTGGGTCGGCGAGCGTCTTGGCGTTGGAATTTAATTTAACACCGCGGGACTGCATTCCCTGGACGCGAAGGTGGAAAGAGCGAGGAGTTCCGGTGATGTCGGTCAACGGGCGACTGTAAGCCGAAAGTCGAAAGCGAGGGTCGAGCGTCTCCGTCTGGAAATGTCCGTTATTGACCCAAAAACGACGAGTCCCAAATTAAGTTGGGCAAAGCGATGCCCCAGACACTCAGAGAAAGAATGTACACCTGCGCATGTTGTTTTACTTAGCCATAGTTGGTTGTAAATTGTAATATCATAGTTATTGCTTAAAAACTGTGAGTATAAAATCAATTTTAGACATAAAAATAGACGTTGCTTCTGACGCAGATCATCAAAACATTGGCCGTATTACTCTACACATTTTGAAGAAAGATTGGTGTGAATGCAGACGACGTTTCACATTCCATAATCCTTCAATTCTTCAACGACAGGTGCGCTAAGCAGTATACGAGGTGTGTAAATTAAGTAATGAGACTTGGAAGGGCGGTAGGTTAACATGTAATGCACCTTCAGTATAAGTTTGAACTTGTTAGAGTCATTTGTTTGTTCTTTGTGACTATTTTCGTAAACCAGTTCAGCTGGAAAAAAAACCGTCACTAGTTACATAACGACTGCAGATGTAAAAAATGTATATTGAACAAAGAAATTAGAGACTGTTTCATCTGCCATCACCCTCAATACTGAGATTACTCTGGCAACTTTTAATCGTGTCGTATAAACAAAATGCTACGAGTTCATAATCGTCATTAAATGATATGTAACGAAAACGAAAAGAATATGTTCTGAAAGCCGAAATAAATAAATAAGATGCCGCTACATGTCCCCGTGTCACCCCCGTATACTCCGGTAATAGAGTTAAAGATTCTAAAAAGGATTATTAGCCAAAGCGTTGTACATTTCATTATCCGAACCATTCGATGGAATCCATTGCCGATCAATAACCAACACCTATACAAAAAAAAAAGAACTATTTACCATAACGCTTTGGTCAATTGGTCCTTTGAGCCGGATATAAATTAAACATGCGGGCTCGTAATAAAGTATCCTTTGGTCGAAGGTATTCATAGACATCTTTAACGCTGAATTTTCTATTGGAGTCAGGTATCTGCAACATCAGCTTTAAAGTCCGACAAAAACGTAGATTTTTATTTGACCACGGGGGCCAGAATTCGTTTTAATTAACGACTTATTGCCTTGCTAGGCAAAATAAAAGCTTTTATTTCCACATTTTCTCTCTGACGTTCTTTATATAGAACACGTCTATACATTACGACCGTATACGTCCGAGGTTCATTTTTAACTGTAAATTCAGACAAAGCAAACAATCATATTGTTTCGAGACGAGTATATTGCATTTCGAAATTGCTAATAAAAAACTAAAACGAGCACACACCCAAAAAAAATGATAAAACGACGCGCTGTATCCTTTTAGCGAGCTGCAATCAATTAATGGGTGCAGTAAAATGTCAATTAAAATGCAGGAATTTACGATGCAGTCTATACGGCGCGGGTTTACAGAAAACGGAGGCATTGGCCGGATCTAATTGATCACCTGGTCGCTTTATAGGTTAACAGGGTGATAAACTGTTTATAAAGTTGGGTATAACCTCTGTTTAGGCCGCCAAACCTTTGGACATGTTTAGGTCCTAAAAGTCAGACTACTAATTTGCTACAAAATTCGTACAC
Source organism: Aromia moschata (assembly GCA_029963805.1). Taxonomy (NCBI): domain Eukaryota; kingdom Metazoa; phylum Arthropoda; class Insecta; order Coleoptera; family Cerambycidae; genus Aromia; species Aromia moschata. The sequence goes on along the minus strand of JAPWTK010000540.1, from coordinate 279,270 downwards.
ACAAGACATATCGTTGGAACTTCATAAAAAAATTCAAATATATATCGTTCCGACGGATAGGAAATTCAAATTTATACCACAGTGTAAGTAAACAGATTGTAATTACACAGGTCGACAAAATTAGGCCAATCCTCTAACCCAGAAACCAGAATATATTTTTCCGAAGGTTTTTAATGCGCTGAATCCAAATCCGAGGTCCAAATCTTTAAATTGGCTCTGGTTTTCGAGATATCCTAACCTAAAAGTGCAAAAAAAGCGATTTTGGCCTATATTTGAGGTTATGTAGCATCGAATTTTTTTCTCAAAAAACTATGAACAGCATCTTAAAGTACAAGCCTTGCTCTTTTAAATGCCGTCGAGTTTGCTCAAATATCTTTTTTTTTCCGTTGAGATATCGCATTTTGAAATTTTTATGTCTGTGAATTTCTCTATATTTGAAAACCCATTAAGGACCACCTGTACATCAAACAGTTGTCGGATTCGGATGCAGCGCATCAAAAACCTTTGGAAAAATATATTCTGGTTTCTGGGTTAAAATCTTGTTGGCCTGTGTTATCGTTCCATTTGACTTCAAGTTAGCTGTGAAAAAAAATATATCTGCCAATTTTTTTCCAATACGGCTGACATATAAACACGTTTTTGACAGTTTGCGTTATAGGTATTTTAATTTGGTGTAGTGGTTAAGTTTGTCTTTGACACTGATGGCCTAGTTTCAACTCCAGACATTTTTTTTAAACTGTTTGCTTTTAATATGGTTTATTTGAAAGATAAATGGGATTATAATAAACATTTTAATTGGAAAAATGTTTCAAAATAAACGTTTTGTAAGATGAGGAGTAGCTTTAAATTCCACTTTATTTTTTTTCCACAATTCTTTCTTGAAGTTGATCAAGGTCTTCAGGCTCACCAAATGATTTAAGTAACATTGTCATTGTTTCATCCGTAGCTCTAGCATTAACTTGCTGGAAACGCCTCAAACACCAGATTGTAAACCAACAATTTTAGACCTGCACCTATCAAAGACATTTACTTGAATATGCAACGCCTTTTTTGAGGTCAAATTTTGTTGAAAGCTTCTTATTTAAAAAGTCTTAAACGTAAACTATTTATATTATTTGACAAACAGTTGCAAGGAAGTTGCCTCGATTCTATCGTATCGAAATAACCGAATCTTTGCGATAAAATTTTTTTATTCTTTCTGTTGCTATAACCTATTATATTTCCGTCTTTTTTTAGAAGATTAAAAAAAAGTTATATTGTGTTAACTTGTCCTGTCTGAGCCACGAAAATTGCGTGCACAATGAAGCGAAAATGCCTCATTGTGTCCCCTTGTAAAATAAAATAAAAATATACGAAGAACCAGTCGCGGCGAGGAATAAAGAAGAAGTCAAGCGAACGGTGGAGTCAAGGCAATGCGGAACAATAGGCGTGAAGTTACGGCGAATCAGCGAAATCCCACCACGGGGGAATTCGCAATTAGAACGAAGTGTGACATATTGAAGTCAAAAACAATAGACGGCAACCTAGGCCGGTTAACTAAGAAGGAAATTGAATACAAGAACCTAGAACAATGAAACATAAAACTGCGAAACGTGGAATTACGAACGTTTAAAATAAAAAAAAAACAAAGTAATCCGTCTAATTTCGTTATCAATAAAATCTTCTACGTCTGGAATGCTCTAAATGTAACCGGCTTATTAGTCCAATCAACGAGCGATAGACCCCATGTTAATTAGTCACTAATTGTTATCAGCAATCAAAAAATATGGTCGTACAGAGAAACAAGATTCTAAGAAAGATAGTGTTTTTTGCTACTCGATTTTTAATGGCGAACATAACCAAAAAATTCGCAAAAGTCAAAAAAAACGGTTTTTTGCAAATAAAAAAAGCTTCAAGTCCTACACAAGAAAGTTAAATTAGAAAGTTGTAGGTCTTAAAAATGCGCGTCGATTGAGATTTGAACGAAAAAAATCGGTTTATAACCATTTGAGAAAAATTAAAAAAACGTCAAAATCGCGTTTTCGTATTTTTGCTATTTAAATTCGTAGACGTAGAAAATTTCCCGTAGAATACGATGTTATCTTTTAAATTTCAAAATTTAGACATTTTTTTAAAAGTTGACTACCATACTGGATCCGCCATTTTTTTTTTTGAAAATATGACGTTAGATTCGTAATCAGCGACCCCAACCTTGGAATATATGATTCACTTGCGATTTACTATCTCACAGGTTGAGAAAATACGCTAAAACCACGTTTTTTCACATTTGGGCCGTTTTTTGGGCCAGTTCCTGGTCGACGCCCATTATGAATAAAAAATTAATAGAAAGTACAAAAAAAAAAAAGAAATTAAAAAAATTGAAAAAAAAATCGTGTCATACTTTTCGAAATTTGGATTTTAAACTTTCAATCCTCAAAATAAGGGTGAAAACTACTCCCAATAATTTTGAAAATATTTTTATCGTATTCTAAGCAAAAAAACACATCGAAAACCATTGCGACCTTCTTTCTACTTTTTTTCATTTTTTTATTGAGAAAGATTGAAATTTTAGAGTCGAAACGAAAATTTGTAGCAAGTTTTTTTGCAAGTACTATCGATTGTGATATGTTTCAAGCAGAATTTTTTTTGACCTCACTTAATTGGGGTGAAATGCCCCATATGTATGAACTTTTTAAATAACACTTGAACCGTTTTTCATTCATCAACGATGCTGGAGCAATCACTCGAGACCTCTAAAATATAATTCGTCCACGTCTGGGAATTATATCGGCTCAATTTGATCAATTACCGCTGACATTTGCGACAGTCCGGCGCATATTACGCGGTCCAACGGCAGTATCCACAAAGATGCGGTACTGCTCTGTGCCAGCGATAACTAAACTGTGTTAGTCCGCTTTAGCGCAAACGTACTATCGGCTACAGCGTTTGATCTTTAATAGTAGACAGTATGACACGGCTGGTTTACAGGGCCGGATTCAGTCCAAATGCACACACTCCTTATTAAGGGTTTTCCAATAGAGACGGGCCGATGTTGACAGGCTGTGGCGACCAAGTTGTTTTAGCAGCGTCTGTCAAATATGTTGTTTGTTATTCAGTCACTGCTGCCAACTCGCCATGGCAAGTTACACGATTGAGCAGCACGTCCAAATGATAAAAATAGCTATGTTAATAAGCAAAATTGCCGTATATGGGAAGAAGCCAATCAACACGAGGTTCATTCGGTGGCACTGCATCCACAAAAAGTTACTGTTTACAAGAAAGTTAAAATTAAAGATTACTCACCTTTTGTAGCGAAATTCCCACTTCTGCTTTATTATTAATGCAGCAGTTGTTCGAAATGTTCACCTTGTACCTCCTGACAAATGTAGAGTCGATGTTTAAAACTTAAAAAAATTCACCAAAAAATTGTATTCAGTCCGCAAGTAACACAAATAGTCCAAGGACGTTTAAAAGATATTCCAAGAGGTCAAGAGTGGTAGTGGCCACAATTTAATGAATTATGGTTTAGATATTGGTTTAGGTTTCTATACCTCACCTCTTTGGTTTCTTTTATAAGGCTACTATAAACTCATTAATTAATCATGGTCCTGGACTAACTTGTGTTACTTGCGGACTGAATACAATTTTTTGGTAGTTGCTTTAGTTTAAAGTTTTTTTTGGTGAACAGTTACAGTTTGATCTCGACTTTAAAGTGTGGATTTGCACCGTTTTTCCTTAAATTATGGATAAACGTACTTTAAATGAAAAAAATAGAAAGCTATATTCATTTGGGCTGAAGCCGGCCGGAATTACCATGAAGCCGAAAGGATTTTCAATGAGCGGTTTCCGGACAGACCCATTTCTAGAAAATACATTCGACAGCTAGTTTCCAAATTTAGCACCACTGGGAGCGTAGGCGATAAACCGCGTAGTGGCCGTCCAACTATCGGTGAGGACACCCAAGTCCAAATTGTGGCCGAAATGGTTGTTACACCCCAACAGACAACATAAAGCGTAGCTAGGACCTGTGGTGTTTCAGTTACTACGGTAAAAGAGTACTGCCTAAACAGAAATTCCACCCTTACAAAATGCAGTACCTACAATGTTTGACTGAGGACGATCCCGATAGACGCATAGAGTTTTGTGAACTTATGACCAACATAATTGATAATAACCTAAATGGGGAAGTCAATAGGCAAAATATGAGCTACTGGTCAGATGTGAATCCTCATGTATTTCGGAAAGGGCACTCACAGTACCCAGAGGAGCTTAACGTGTGGGATGGCATTATGGGTAAATTGTCTAAGTGTTAACCTGTTTTAAGGGTAAATTGGCTAACCTGTTTTAAGGGTAAATTGTCTAAGAGTTACTCCATGAGATAGTATTTTATGTCTTATGTAACCACACCAAGTTTCAAGTGAATCCGACAATTAGTTCAAAAAATAATGGGGGGGGGGGGGACTTTTGGCCCGCACTGTATATATATATATATATATATATATATATATATATATATATATATATATATACGCTTTCTAAGAGATGTTGCATCGAAGGAATAAAATGATCACGCTAAACGAGAATTCTGACGTAGAAAGTTTCATAATTTCCATATAATGTCAATAATACTCAAAAATCTAGAAAAATGGAGAAATCTACCACAGGAAATTATTAATTTCAAATATATCACTTGCTATCTAGTCCCCACAAGGTCCCAAATATGCATCCATATAAGACACCACTTCCATATAAGCATCCACTGTAAATATCTGGGTGAGGTGGCTTTGGAAGTGCACTCGACCGAGTTCGGGTCTGTAAACGAACCGCTTCAAACTCTCTAATCGTTATTAATTCTCGACGTTTCGACGGCTCCGGAACCGGGGCGCCCACCCCCCGCAGGTCCCCCGATAATTAGCAAACTCCCCTTGTGTCTCTGTCCCGTAGAGTGGACGTCGGAAGTTGAGGCCTCTCGTGTTTGTTTGCACTGGCGGAGAGCAAGCTAATTACGAGTACGAGAGGTGATCGCACAAATAATATTGTTCGGGGTAATCCAAATAGCGTCCGCAAAGTCAGTTAATAGACAAAACGAAGGTGGCAGAGGCGGAGAGAGGGAGAAAAATGTAAAGGACGATGTGTGTTTAGCAAATTCAGTTCATAGGAGGTGAAAAATGGACAAGAAATTTTTTTTAAATGCAAGGCAAGTGTTTATGTAAGGTCGGCTATTTTTGGAAACATATCTAATAGAGAAAACAAATTAAAAATTTTGTATGTATCTATTTCCTTTGTCCTTCGTCTGACCCAAATAAATTCGAAAAATTAAATAGCGGTTGAATAAAAATAAAATAGCGAACAATACAGTCTCATTAAACAAAGGTGAAAGGCGATTTTTTGGTTATTTAGTTTACTTTTCTTTTATAATTGGATGGTGTACCTCCACCAACAAAACAAAAATTATTTCTCTTATCACCTTTCCTCTCATTATGTTTCCCACTTCTCTCATATTCTCATCATATTGCATTCATTCAAGTTATTCAAGTTAATATCTTCAAAACGGGGAATTTCTTCAATCTTCAAAACGGGAAACCCATTACATTCATCTTTTTTTATTTATACTACTATGTACGTACAAAAAGTACCCGAAAATTGTAAAAAAAAAAAGCATATAAACTGTTATTTATTCATCAAAATATATTTTATCCCCTTCAAAGTAGGCTACATCGAGTGCAATACAGCTATGCCAACGTTTAACCCAATCCTCCATACACCGTTCATAGGCCGCCGAAGGTATCGCCTTCAGCCCCTTTAGCGAATTTTGTTTGATGGCCTCTATCGTTTCAAAGCGGCTACCCCGTAGTGGCAACTTTAGTTTTGGAAATAAAAAAAACATCACACGGAGCCATATCCGGTGAATACGGTGGTTGGTCGATCGGTCACAATCGTAGCTCGGTGAGATGGCGCGTTGTCGTCGTGCAAAATCCAAGAATTTTCCTTCCACAATTCCGACCGTTTCCGACGGATACTTTCGCGCAAACGCCTCAAAATGCCGAGATATTACTCCTTATTAACCGTCTGTCATTCCGGAAGGAATGTGAAATGTACCATGCTTCGATAATAAAAAAAACCGTCAGCATCATCTTCACTTTCGACCGACTTTGGCGAGGTTTTTTCGGTTTCTGCTCATCATCATAGCGCCATTCCGATGATTGACGACTTGTTTGCATGTCGTACTCGTAGACCCATGTTTCTTCAAATCTTCGATGATTTCACGGCCCACTTTGAACTCCTTATACCACTCGTAAGCCTGTATTTTGGACATACACGAATCACCAAAGGCCTTATTTAACATTTTCAATGAATCGGCACACAAAATTTCATTTGCGGCACAAGATTTTAAACAATCACGTTTTTCCACGATTTGTATAATTCGCCGAGCACACTTGAGGTCGTCTATTACTAACAGCTGCTGTAAACACACTGGGTGACATATCGCGCTCTAAACAGGCTTGGTAATTAAGAAAGGGGCTACCAACCTGAAGAAAAAAACATCTTACCGATTCCTTTTTTCCTGGTACTTTTTGTACGTATGTACATTTCATTTCCCGCTTTGTATATATATTCGAGTATTAATTATTTAATTATGATGTATTTTCTGTGAACTATTGCCTCGTACTAATACCGACCTGAGTTCGACTCTGTTGTGGCTCGCGGCAACATGTGGTTTATCTGACTTGACTGTAGTCAAAAAGAGGCCCAAATTCGTATTTGTACAGTTGAGCGGGGATCAAACCGGGACGGCACAGAGATTTACCTTGGAGTGGTCCTTATGTGTAAATTATGCGGATATACCGCATTCCGCTTAGTACCAGCGTTACATATACATATGTTATGTGAATGTTTGTCTAGAGAAAATAGACGCGGATGCTGCGCCTTATTTCCTTGCCATTATGGCGGCTCCCCATCCAAGAGAATTAAACTGTTTAGTTCATTTGGCGTAAAATTGTTTTCGTTGGATTCTCTGAAGGCTAAGAGCGCCCATCGATTACGCCGTTTAAGCAATCAGGCACGCCATTACGGCCTTATTGTATGGATTTCTCTTCTCCTCGTCGAAGTCGATATCCCGATAAGGTTTTAATGTGATTACTAAACTGCAAGGTGGAGACAGGAGCGCCTAAATTAAATAGATAAGAGGGAAGGTGACGATAGTTTCAAGTTATAGACGCTACAGCTCTCTTTGAGAGCGTACGGATCGTCAACGTTAAAGAATAAATCTATACGGTACCGAGCAATTTCATCTTGAATATTCCGTGTCGCATACTTGTCAGTTTATATTACGCCAGCTATTTGTTACTCTGTCTATAAACTGTTACTGTCTTCATGGAAAATGGTTTTCGCAGGGAGACTATAGAGACTGTAAGTGAAAAATAAGAGACAAGTATGCAAGAGTTATTTGAGACAATTTTTTTATCTAGCATAAAAAAGTACGTTGACGCCGTTGATATGAACGCGTGACATGTAGAGACTGTTTTTCTTTAGTTGAATAAATTGTGCAATGAGAATTGATTTACAACGAAGCTTCATCACCTGACACTTCAGTAACTCATAGAATTTTATTACTTGTGATAAAGTGTCTGTAATTAACTAATTGTCATCTAAGTATGCGTCACCCTAATGCGTACATAGCAGAATGAAGGGGAACTGATAAGTTAACTTCGTTGTTAAGTAGACCTCACCACCGCGTAAACATGAGGTGGTAACCAATCGCGATACAATAGCTAGCGCAACGTATGGCATGCATCAGATTTGTCGATGGAGCTGATTGGATTGAAATTTGAAATAGCATTTTTACCATAGCAGTCGGAACACCTGCGATTGTAGAAGCAGGTCCGGCTCGGAATCATTTCATATAATCGAAATACATATAATTTCATAGAATCTCGAAATAAGGCACTTCTAAAAGCTATAATAGCAAAAAATCTTCAGGGAAAACTTGCGAAAAATGTTTTCCAAACATGGCTGCCTCCGGGCAGATCTTGGAAACAACTTTTTTTATACTTGTGATTTTCTTGACATTTTGAGATCTGTAAGTTATGGTAATTTGAATTCTTATTTCATCCCAACATTTCGCCTGTGCGATTTTAAAATAGTTATATCTTTACGCAAAATAAGAATTTAGCAAAAATCACAAGTATAAAAAAATTGTATTCATTCGGTGATAAAAAAAATATTTCGCAAATATTTTGCAAACCGTGTCCAAGTTCTGGACACCAGATAAGTACCAGACACTTTACCAAGAAAATATCAGGTTTTTGAACATAATTGGTCGGCCATATTGGATCCGCCATTTTGCATTCACAGAATCCGACTACATATTTGTGATCAGCATCCTCGAAAACCCCCGTATACCAATTTTCACGAAAATTCAATGCCTGGAATAATTTAATTGTGTTAGGGGTGGTTAACCCCTTTTGGAGGTATTTTTAAGGAAAATGCCGAAACACTTGCCGTCAAGTAAACTTTATTTTGACGTCAAGTATACAAAAATATTATTTTTCAAGCAATTTGCGAATTTTTATTATCGAAAATTACAAAAAAAATACATTTCACCTCCTAAAAAATAGGGGTTGCAACATTTAATTCTCAAATCATAACGGATTAATAGTACTTTTTATAAGGAACAACGTCCATTATTTTTCATCGAAAAAATTGAATTTAATTCGAGACATTTAAAAAAATGTGTTTTTGGGGGCAAACTTTAGGGGTTATTTTCGGCACATTAAAAAAAATACATGTCTCTTATTTTTTCATGTTCTACAACATATATAAAAATCATTGAAATCGGAGAGTTCGGGTCCGAGTACCTTCCTTGTTAGTAACTCTACTGTTAGATGTTATTCAAGGAGAACGCAGCCTCCCAAAGTTAATAGTAGAATGTCAAAACGTATTTATTTCTGCATTCGCCAGCTACACACGAACGCCGCATCGTTCCAAACCGAACAGAAATATTACACGCTGCGTGAGTACGCCTTCCCCCATGAAATTCCCATCTACATATTCCGCGATTCAAGTTTCCAGATTAATATTAAATTGTGCGTGGGGCACAATCCTAACGGGGATTTTCCAAATCCGCTCGCCTTTCATATGGAAAATCGGAACAAAACTTGCAGGCGGGAAATATTCCGAAGATGCCCCCGGAGAATAAACGTATAGTTGCGTATCGGAGAGCCAATCAAAATAAAATGCGGCCTTCGTTCATAGGCGACTCGTGATATGACGGAACAACAGGGCAAATAAAAAAAGGTATATCTTTAATTTTTGTTTGTTCTTTATTGTGTAATTTTATTCCACGTCTACGCCACTGTCTAAGTATATTTAAGGGGGTAAATACAATTAGGTAGTCAAAAAAAATTTTTTTCTCTAAAAAAGTTAGGAAATTTCCTGTAGAATACGCTCGTGAAAGTTTCAGAGGGAAATTCGAACTCTTTATATTTTTTTTCGTCATTTTTCGAGAACGCCTTTTTCAGCGCGCAGCAGGTATATGAGAGCGGTCGGCCCTAGTGAAAGTTTTATCTATTGTATCTTACTCTGAAATACCCAAAGCCAGATTTGTATACCTGAGAGTATTATATAAATATACAACAGATGAATAACAGCATGTACGAAGAGATTGAAGGCCTTTTGCACGCCCCTGGAATCGCTGACTGAGTCATAAGTACCATTTTTTCGGTATTCAAAACTTTAAACGAATTTTACTCAAATCAACATTTTTAAAATTGGCAACCACGGTTACTCAAAAACTACTCGGCCGATTTGTCTGAAAGTTTCAGGGTTTCTTCTTAACATATACTCTTAGCTTGTCTGTAAACCTAAATGTTTTGGAATTTTATGTTCCAAAATTTAATTATTAATGCAAACGTGTCTGAAAAATACAGAAAATCACTGATTTTCTCGAGGAACTTCTGCCAAACGTAGATTTTTTTTTATTGTTTTAGGTTTACAGACAAATTATACCGGGTGGTACAAAAGTATCAAATAATGGCCTCAACTTTGTTATTTGCAAAGTTAAAAAAAAGTTCAATATAAAAGTTATTTTATTCATTACCATGTATGTTTTAAGTTTTTTAGTTTGTTGATATCTTCTTTTGTTTTGTTCCTATGGCAACCAATTTTTTTTTTAAATGGCACCCATACTTTTTTTTGTTATGTTGTTACCTAAACGGTATTTAAATTCTACTGTAGTAGCTCTGTGTAACACCTCTGCAGGTATTCTGCGCATTTCAGTAGTTATTCGCACCTTTAAGTCCTCCAAATTACGAGGTCTTTGTTTGAACACACTATTTTTAACATGACCCCACAGGAAAAAATCTAAGGGCGTCAAATCCGGAGATCTGGCAGGCCACTCAATAGATCCTCTTCTGTCGATCCACCTGTTTCGAAAAACATGATTTAAGTACTCTCTAACATGTACCGAAAAATGTGGAAGAGCTCCATATTGTTGGAAGAAAATTCTATTATCAATACCTCCATTTTCACCCGGTAATAAGGCTGTGATCGCAGGTATGAGCTGAGTTTGGAGCAGTTGAAGATATCGATCAGCGGTAAGGGTTTCATCAAGAAAAAATGGGCCTATGATATGTCCTCTTATAATGCCTGCCCACACATTTACTTTTTGCGGATCTTGTGTGTGTGCTTCTTGCACCCAGTGTGGGTTCGCTCTCGCCCAATACCGACAATTATGTCGATTTAATGTGCCGTTTAGCATAAAGGTCGCTTCATCTGAAAATACAATATTCGAGGCAAAATCCTCATCTGCATTACATCGTTCCATCGTGTACTCACAGAAATCCATCCGTCTATCAAAATCATCTCCATTAAATTCATGTATTAATTGAGGCTTATAATGATGCATTTTTTCTTTTTTTAATTCTAAGCACAGAAACATGGCTAATTTCTAAGTTGTCTGCGACTTCCCTCGTTGACACTTGTGGCGTTTCTTCAATTGTCCACAGAACGTTTAACGCTTTTTCCTCACTTTTTTGCCGATTTTGGTCTGCCATTTCTTTTCACGTCCTTAACGTTACCAGTTTCTCGAAATTTTTTAATTAGTTGACAGACTGTTCCTTGAGATACAGGAGTATCTGGGTAAATTCCGTTGAATACAGTACACACTTCGCTTTGAGTCCTCTTCCTATTTCCGTACCCATAAATCATGAATATTTCAACACGTTGTCTCTCACTCAAATGTGCCATGTCTTCAAATTTAATAATTTGCAAGAATGTCAAACAAAAACTTTGCTTTAAACCGACAATAATTATTTATTCTTTGTTTGTATTAATTTAAATGTCAAATTTACATGGAATTCTTTAGCAAAAGTAATGTTTCTGTTTTAAAACTGCATGAATTTTTCCCTTATTAGAGGTGACGAGTGAATCGTGATAAATAATTTTTTTCTCGCTTACTTTTTTTTCAAAAATTGTAAAATTTTGTGACTGAATAGAGAAAAAATGCTTTTTTCATAACGAAAATAAATTGGTTGCCGTAGGAACAAAACAAAATATGATATCAACAAACTAAAAAACCTTAAAACATACATGGTAGTGAAGAAAATAACTTATATATTGAACTTTTTTTTTAACTGCAAATAACAAAGTTAAAGCCGTTATTTGAAACTTTTGTACCACCATGTATGTATTTTTAACATAAATTTTATTTCCTGGACTGTTATCGATGAAAATTACGATGTCCAGAGTGGTTGCCGTTTTTTTTGTAGGTCCACTTTGCGTCAGCGTGCAGCCGCCATTTTGTTTTGAAATATAAAAAAAAATTTGGAATTCTTTATTCTTGTCTTGACAAATATACAATGTATTGTAATGATTAAATAAAACCTAATTGGTAAAAAAAATGTTTTTTTAATGCGTAATTTTAGCCCGTCTAATTGTATTTACCCCCTTAAGTAAATCAAGTTGGTCACCGAGTTTTCAAACATTCTAACCTGCAAAAAGTCAGGCGTTTGTTGGGGAAAATTTGTTCGCGGCTTCCAAACTGTCATAACTTACTGAGTTTCTTGAATATTTATAAGTATCAAATTGTGTAATTGACATTGTAAATCGTTTGAATAAATAAACAACGTCAAAGAGTAACATTTTACAATTGACACAGAAAGGCAGTAGGTATGCTAATGTATATCTACGGCCGGCTTAAGAACCCATTAAAATATTAAAAAGCTTTTATGCAATAAAGGAACGGATTTACGTTTTAGTCTCGCGGGTGGGATCGTAAATTTCTTCGGAAATAAAATTAGCTATAAAGTTACAAAATTGAGTTAATGAGTAATTACGAGTCCGTCCGAAATCTAAAAATATCCTAGTTAAGTATTCAAATTGGCCGCTGAGACCGTGGATACTTAGTTGTTATACGAATGAAGAAAATTGTTGTCGAAATTTAAAGTGTCGAGCGAGCGGTGGTGAAAATTTCCAACAATCAACGGTATTTTTCTTAGCAAAAGGAATAAAAAGTGTAAGTTGTATAATTCGTTTTCAAATAGAAACAGTACCATTGCCGATCTTAGAAGGTGTAAGAAAATAACTCTATTTGTGAACTTATTCACAATCACGCATCTTCGGGAGAAGATTAGAACTAAATTCTAACCTACACACTTGCACTATTTATACCAAATTTGTTGCCGTAGTTCACTTAACCGTAACATATGTCTTTGTTTATCAGAGCAAACAGTGGACTGGTGGGTATCGGACCATTGTCCATATTCATACTACTGTTACACTTAACGATTTCTAAACTTTCAAAAGCATTAAACTGCCTACTGTTTGTTACATTTCTAATTAATTTTAAATTATTTATGTCTATCCTATGGTTGTTGCCAAAAGCGTGTTGGGCAACACAAGATTTTTCCGTTCTGCAATATTTCAAATGAGCCATGTGTTCTTTAAGAATAGTCAAAATAGATCTTTATGTTTGCCCAATATACTTTTGATCACAGTCTTTACAACTTATTTCGTACATTCCTGACTTTTCGTCATTATCGATTTTGTCTGAAGGTTATTTTTAGAATTATAAACCAAATTGATATTAGATAAAATAAATAGATACAATTTTATCTAGTCCGCGGGTGAATTTAGATTCATATGGTAACAAAACAAATTTCGAATTCTCAGTATCTCTACGAAAAGTCGTGGAATTATACATGGTTCTCTTAAATTTATGCTTCCTAATTAACTTATCTATTAAATGGACTGAGTAACCGTTATTCTTAGCTATATTCTTAATTGTTTTTTTTCTCATGTTCAAACCTCTTTTTTACTGAGGGGGAAATTTAACAACCGGTGAATTAGAAACTTAAAACTTGCCATTTTATGTTGAAAAGGGTGGTGTGTCATTGGGAATATATCTAAGAGTATATCTATCTATCAAACTCTAACTTATTTTCACTATTTCTAATAACTAATACATCTAAAAATGGTAGCTGTTCATTGTGTTTAATTTCATTTGTAAATTTTATGGTAGGAAAACGGTTATTCAATTTAGCAACAAAATTATCTAAAATAATTGCTTTTGTATCAAATACCGCGAAGATATCGTCCACATACGTGAACCAGATTCTAGGCAAATTCTCGAATTTATCTTTTGCTTCTGTCTCAAATTTTCTCATAAAAAAGATTTGCAATGAAAGGTGACAAGGAGAAATCTTTTAGACGCCTTGGTTGGCGAAACGCGCGTCGAGAAAAGTATAGTGTTTCGTGGAAAACGTCCAGTTTTGTTTTTTTTTTTTTGTGGAAATATATGCTTATATTTTGAGAACGACCATTCGCCATCTACTTGTTCTTTCCGATTCTGCCTCAGTACTAACCTTAAATACATAAAGACGAAACTGAAATTTGTGAAACATGTCTATTACGAGTTGAATCCGCTCTGGGCGAATACGCAAACAAAGCAGGACCCCGAACAATATTTCGTAATCACGTCGAAGTGTCTCGAGGTGGTTGATGAGGGCGAGGGGGGAGGGGGGATGATCCGATTTCTCAGTGAGATTTTCCCGAGTCCCGCTCGCAATTTCTTATGTTGTCGGCAGGCGCTCTTGATTTTCAATATTCCCCACCCCGTTCTAATTGCGTGCTTCCCCCAGGGCGAGATCCTGCTGATTTGCCGTAACTTTACGCCTATTGTTCGGTCTTATGTAGGCCAGTGGAATAGAAGAAGGCCGTCCTGAAGTTATGGTGAATACAATGCTTGTGAGTTTTTAATACAGCAGATTAATATTTTAATCGTAAATTAATGTACTAGTATATCCGTACATTTTATTTACAAATTAAAGAAATTCTGCTTTTATATATGCATAAAAATATATAAAGAACTGGAACTATTTGCCACATACTTCTAAATTAGTGGCACGAAGTACTATAACACCTTATATTTTCGAAAGAGGAAAGAACTTGATAGATACATATACTTAATAAAGTAAATATATTAATATTCGAATATACGAATAATATAATCAACTCACAAAAATTAAGGGAGCAAAAAGAAAATAAAAGTGTCCCTGATTTTTGAGGGTTTTTTTTTGGCGGGAAAAAATATTTTTTCCACCCTCACTATCGACTTCAAAAAAGGTGAAAAAAGTGACTTTTTCCCTTGTTTTGGTAAATCGACTGCATCTTAGCAAATATTGATGAGGAGGTTAGGACGGTTCTAGATTTTTTTAACCACCACTCTTTAAATCATGACTTATGATTTTTGAGTAATTGACGATTTTGAATTGATTTTTTTTTAAAATTATAACTCCTGCTGTTCGAGCAGGAAATCATGTGCATATTTTTTTCTGAATATAATAACCAAGTAACATTTATTTTCTACATAAAATGACCCATTATGAAAATATTAACCAGAAAAAGTTTAATATATTTATAAATTTCTTTCATAAAAAGGAAGAGATGAGATGGAAGTTTAATTAATTATAACAAAATTAAATTCATTTTAAATTTAACAATAATAAATATTAACTTTTATTTCTCAAATCACAAAATGATAACCTCAAAACTAAAAAAATTAACATTAAATAATTAAAATCACTTTTACGTTCAAATTTCAACTTCAATTCAAATTCAAACACACGCCTTTTATATTCAAATTGCGTCTTGGTCATACTATAGGCTTTACTACTATTGCTAGTCTATTATTATTTCATATTATAGTCTATTAATCTATAATAGGTAGATAGTTATTATACGTAGACGTAATTATCTACCAACTGTCCGCGGTGACTTAGTAAGGTGGATTAAAAGTGCATAAAAATATAGGACTGTGGTTATGTATTGAGGAGACAACTATATAAAAATACTCTCTGGGACAACTATAGAAACTTATCTGATGCTAGAAAGTATTTGCGAATCTTCTCCAGTTCGTGATGGTCCTGCTAAGCTATGTCGTCATGATATAATTAATTATATTATAATATTATTATAATATAATATAATAAAGAAAATCGAAATAATTTAGCTATTTGCCGAAGGAGCCGGTCACATGAGCGAATGAATTAACAGTTTCAGTTTTTACTTGTTGATTTTCTTGTCAATTGAAGGCAATCATCATGTTTCTAATATTTTACAGAGAATAGTCATACAGGATCTTTCATTTTACGGTGCAACATGTGTATACAGTTTTCTGGCGCATCGTTCGTGGCTACCTGTATTCGAATATGAGCTTTAAACAGTAAATATACTATGGGAGTCTACATATGGCTTTGGTCCAGCGACATGATGATGTAAAAGGGGAAGGGATTAAGGGAGAAGGCAAGAAGCACTTGTGGTACTTATTCGCAGTTTCTTTTCAAATGTAGTGTATATACACGGTGGAGACTTTAACTGGAATATATTCGCTAGCGGGGTGGTGAATGATTTTTCAAAAAATTCCCGAGACACGTCAACTTTTAAATGTATTTACCTACATTTTGCAAGTAATGTGAAAAATATAGCTCTTCAGGGGTGGCTGAAACCACCCTCGACACGATTTTTTAAAATGCAACCCTATGGCTTGTGACCCCTCATTGTAAAGCTGGTGGAAAGAGGAATCCAACGCACTGATCAAATTTTAATTTTTAGTATGTTTGTAGGGTTGCATACAATTAAAACGTAATTTTATAGTTTAATTTATTTTTAACGCAACAATTTTGTACTCAAAATGTGTGTTGTTTAGTTTTGGAATGTAAACCTTACTTTTCATATGTTCCCACAAAAAAATTCCAAGCAATTTTTTGCCACAACTGATATTTGTTATTTTTTTGCTAGTGTTTTTACACGGCCGCAAAGAGTAATTTAGTTTGTATGCTGTATTCAGAGTTTGAAACGAAGTGTTATTTCAAATTGGTGAAAATGTCTTATTTAACTGAATCACTAAAAATCGAAATTTTGATGATTGGATATGGTGATAGGGCGCGAACTCAATGCGAAGTTGTTCGCTTGTTTCGAGAAACGCATCCTGACTTGCCACCACTAAATCAAGGTACCATTAGTAAAATTGAGGCACAATATCGAGAGATGGGTCATGTCAGGAAAGTACCGAGTAAGAGGCAGGCTGTTGTTGATGACGACACGAAGTTGAATTTGTTGCTTGCTCTAGAAGAAAATCCAATCACTCCAGCCCGTCAACTGGTCCGTGATAGTAATTGTAATCACAAAACAGTTTTAAAAATACTTAAATATGAGAAAAAACGCCCATATAAAATGCAAGCTGTTCAAGAGCTACTTGAAGATGATCCAGATCGACGAGTGGAATTTTGCGATTTATTGATGACTTGTATTGATCAAAACCAGTTATCTTTAGAGTGGATAGTTTTCTCTGACGAGGCTACTTTTACATTAAATGGGCACGTAAATCGCCAAAATTGTCGTTACTGGGCTGAAGAGAACCCCCATTGGATGAGGGAACTTCATACTCAGCGTCTACAGAAAACTAATGTGTGGGCCGGAATAATACAAGATAGAATTGTAGGACCATTTTTCTTTGATGACACTCTTAATGGAGCAAGATACTTGCGTTTACTTCAGCACGAACTAATGCCAGTGCTATGTCATTTATTTCCAAACCCCTTAAACCCTAACTTGACCGACGAGAGGTTATGGTTTCAGCAAGATGGGGCCCCACCACACTATGCTGCCATTGTTCGTCAGTATCTGGACAGAATTTTTCCCGGTAGGTGGATTGGGAGGCGAGGTAATATTGAGTGGCCAGCAAGATCTCCAGATCTCACACCACTGGATTTCTTTTTGTGGGGACATCTTAAAAGTAGGGTTTACATTCAGAAACCCAACATCATAGCAGATCTGCAGGAAAGGATAAGAGGGAAATCGGAAAAATAACACAGCAAATGTTGCATAATGTAAGGGACGAAACCTACCACATGGGATGCTGCCAACAAGTGAATGGTGCACATTTTGAACAATTGTTACGTTGAAAATAAATTTAATTTTTAAATTGTTTTAATTGTATGCAACCCTACAAACATATTAAAAATTAAAATTTGATCAGTGCGTTGGATTCCTCTTTCCACCAGCTTTACAATGAGGGGTCACAAGCCATAGGGTTGCATTTGAAAAAATCATGTCGAGGGTGGTTTCAGCCACCCCTGAAGGGCTATATTTTTCATATCACTTGCAAAATGTAGGTAAATACATTTAAAAGTTGACGTGTCGGGAATTTTTTGAAAAATCATTCACCACCCCGCTAGCGAATATATTCCAGTTAAAGTCTCCACAGTGTGTAGTTATAACCAAGACACTTTTTCAAAGTTATAGTTTTAAGATCGGCATGTACTTCCTAACAATTTAGGAACTATTCAGTTCAAATTTGAAGAGGATATTCTAAATTTAAATATGCAAAGGTTTCGTGATATGTTAGAAAGTGACAACTATCGGCTACAGTAATTCGTTTGAGGACTGAGCGACTGGAGATGAGCCTAGGTATGATAATGTGACATCGCGTTGTCCTCTGATTCATCTGATTTGCGTCCTCGGAAAATTCTCCTCAGTTACTAGTGTGGTAGAAAGGCTCCTATTTCGCGCTGATTTCTAACTTTCCGAGCCTCTATCTCTCCAGGGCCCCTAAGAAATTAGCAGAAGAAGAACGGAACTGATTTCCGCAGAGTATTTTACAATTCAGCGTGTTAATTTATTTTGCTGATCTGATAAACGGAAGACCTGGTACCGTACAGTGAACCGGGGCGGTCCAACTTCGGCGATAATAATTTATTTAAGTTTTTCGCGGGTATCGTCGGCCGTCCGTTACATCTTGCAACTTTGTGCCTCCTGCCTCTTAAGTTTCCTGCTAAGCGTACTAATGCAATAAAAATCGCCGCGAAGAGGGATTTTGCGAGTCGCCTCCTCTTCCGGATCCGGTTTGTAAAATCAACAACTCGCAGGGCGCAAAGTTCGCGATCCGGCAGTATTTATTTATTCAATTAGCATTAACAAGCTGCAAGAAAAGTCCGCAGACGGACTAGACGGGCCCGCCTTGGTTTCTAATTCTTTCAATAAATCTAGTTAATGAAAGCCTTTGTTTGGATATCCTTTGATGGTACATTCGCCTTTATAATTATTTGACGCCTATATAGTCCAGGCGAGGTAGCAAAAAACAAGTGATCTTTTAAAAGGTTTTTTCGACTTTTAGGTACGAAAAAAAAAATGTTGAGTAAAAAAAAACAAAAATATCACGTTATAGCGCTTGAAAAGACGAATAAAATGGTTTTTGGATCATTAAAATCGGTTGATAACAAAAAAATAAAAACCGCGTAAATTTGCGATTTTTCGATGTTCAATTACTCGGTCTGTAATTATCCTAGAAATGTGTTCCGGGGCTAAAATTGTAGGGTTTTCCAATACCTATCTACAGTTAAATTTTTGTCAAAAAATATTCATAAGTTTTCGCGGAAATTGCGAAAAAGTAAAAACAGGTGCTTTAGTAAAACTATTTCCACAATAATTGTCGTAGAGCAATTTTGCAAAAATCTACGTGTTCTTGGAGACTTCCTCTACAACCATATCAAATCGAATACATACTACAAAGAACTTGTAGTATGAAATAGATACTAACACAAGATGTAGTAGGATACATAGTACTAAACACATATGTGGAAAATTTTTGGCTGCTTTTTTTAGTATTCATCTCTTACCTTCATTCATTTCGTTTTTACTATTTACTGGCTATATATTTATAACCAAAAATACTAATAGTTTCTCGAATCTTTAACTGCTTATGTCGATCGGTACATCTTAAGATTTTTTCTATTTGTTTAACATCTAAATTTGAATAAATTAAGTAGTTTCACATAGCAAATGGGTATGTTGAAAAATGTTATTCACGCATCGAGCTGGCGGTTAATTAATAAAGTTGAAAAATTTTTAAACTCTCGTATATCAAGTCTAAAGCTAATTATGTTCGTTGAGATATTATTTTCCGTTCGTATATGTAGTGCTTGTTAGCGGATCCGAATCAAAACTTTTCTAGTAATGTCGAGCGGTGAAAAATAATTTCGCTTCCAGTTTACACAGGAGTTCCTCTCACAAAACAACAATTTTTAAAACTTCCCCAACTAGTCTTGAACTTACATACGAACTCGCGCGAGGATGGATTCAGATTGCACTCAAATGCAGGGGGATTTCAACAGAATATTATGCAGTGGTTTCTAATCACTGAAATTTATAATTAAAACATAAATATACACATTTATTTTATACAGGGTGAATGCTATTGTCGAAATTATACCAAGTGACAACATAAAAAATAATAAATTTATTTGTAAATACCTTTTATATACACCTGGGATTTACAAAAGTGCTTTCATAAATTTATGTATGTTGTAATTAACCGTTCATCGTTAAACCGTTAATGATTAAACGTAACAGTTAATCGCTAATAAATAACGGTTAACCGTTAGACATAACTGAAAATACGTTTGTTGTGATCAGAAACTCGTGTACACACTGTATTTAACGGTTAACTATTAAAAGTATATAATCATAATGGTTAGTCGCTTATGGTTAACGATTAACCGGTAATCGTTAATTTTTAAACCGCTGACAGCACATTTACCTGTGCACCACACCGTGAATTAAATTTTATTTCATGTATATCACATTTTGGGGGACAAATTTCAGGAAATTTTTAAGATGTTCGTACAGAAACTCATGTATTGTACCTAACGGTTAACCATTAAACCCTTAGAATGTAATCATAATAGTTACTATTTAATTAAAGATTATCCATTAGACAGGGCTATCTATTGTACTATGATAATTCGCGGCAAATCGCTTGTAACCATGCGAAAATTAAGAAAAGGATCAATATTTTGAAGGTGTGGTTTGTGAAAACACTGAATTATTAATTAAAATGTAGCCTACGTACCACAGATCTCACTCTGTGAAAAATGGGAATTAATCTTATTTAATTACTATCGCAATTTGGATGACAAACTGACAAAGTGCTTTGAAAAACTCCTACACTGTAACCAACGGTTAAGAATTAAACCGTTATTTATTGATCATGCAGTTAATCGTTAGTTAACTATTAACCGTTAGTCACTGCTTACTATTTTAGAGTACCAACTCAAGGGAAAATTATTTTTTCTAGACGAGCGATACTAACACAAGAATCAATCTTTTAAAGGTGTGGGTTTTGAAAATGCTGTAATATTAATCGACACATATGTCATGTAGCACAGGTCTCACCCTGTAAAAAAGGGGGAGTTAATATTTTTCAACAGATTTCAAAAGGAGGATAAACTGAAATTATTCAGATGTGCTTTGGAAAACTCCCACGCCATAACTAACGGTTTATAATTAAACCGTTATAAACTAATCATAGCGGTTAATCGTTAATTAACAATTAACCGTTAGTAACCGCTTCAGTGGCGCAGCCGAAAACATTCTTGGGGGGACCGAGTCTCCCAGTCAAATTTTATTTTCTTTGTAGTAGCATACACAATATGATATTATTCCGTGAAAACAAAAATCTTGAAAAGTGTGTTTTTATTAAGGTCTATTAAATATTGATAAACGTATAAAAAAAAAACAAAAATTATGCAATTAAGAATGAAGATGCATAAAACGACCATGATTTTTTGTTGGTTGCTGGCTAGCTTGGGGGGGGTGGGGCTGGCTCCTCGCCCCCCCCTAGTTGTGCCACTGCACCGCTTACTATTTTAGAATAACACATGCCGACAAAATTAGGCCGACCCTCTAACCCAGAAACCAGAATATATCATTCCGAAGGTTTTTGATGCGCTGAATCCGAATCCGAGGTCCAAATCTCTCGATTTGCTCTGGTTTTCGAGATATCCTAACCTAAAAGTGCAAAAATAATGATTTGGGCCTATATTCGAGATTATGTAGCATCGCAATTTTTTTCAAAAAACTATGAACAGCATCTTAAAGTACAAGCCTTGCTCTTTTAAATGCCGTTGAGTTTCAAATATCTTTTTTTTTTCGTTGAGATATCGCATTTTGAAATTTTCATATTCCAAGATCAGAATCCAAGGTCAGATTTCCAAAATTTTCATGAAAAGTTTTGAAAATCTAACCTTGGATCCTTAATAGGTTTTCAATTTAAAAGGGCAAGGCATGCACTTTAAGATGTTGTTCATAGTTTTTGAGAAACAAAAATTGCGATGCTACATAACCTCAAATATAGGAAAAAATCGCTTTTTTTTGCACTTTTGGGTTAGGATATCTCGAAAACCAGAGCCAGTTGAGAGATTTGGATTCAGCGCATCAAAAGCCATGGAAAAATATATTCTGGTTTCTGGGTTAAAATCTTGTCGGCCTCTGTAATCAAGGGAATATTATTGTTTCTAAACGAGCGATGCTACACAAGAATCGATTTTTGAAAGGTGTGGGTTGCGAAAACGCTGTAATATTAATTTACATGTATACCACGCGGTCCAGGTCTCACCTTGTCATTACATGAAAGGAACGTGATACGTTTAAGCGGCGCGACGTTATGGCGTTACTCCTTCACTGCCAACGCCGGGGTAATCCAAATTATTTTAACCGTATTTCATTAGCTCACCTTTAGCGGAATTGAATTACTAAAAGGGATATAATTTTACACGGCAAAATATACGCCCGAGGAAACAGCAATAATGGAATCCTGAGCCCCGTTCGAAATCTTTGTAATAGCAGATGATTCTTCTTAAGCGCCGCTGTCACGATCGACAGCCTGATTTATTTTAAATTAATTCCACACTTTGAATAATATTAGTGGGGGCGAAATTTAATGTTCCCTTAATGTGGGACGAAATTCAATTTTCTATTCGCGTAAAGGGTTTTGAATAGGTCGACGATTGATGTGACAAAATATTCTTATAATTAATAATAGACTTTTGAGTTAACTAGGCCAAAATTAATGAGTGACTTATTATGCAATTTAACTCGGTTAAAGCTGTTGATAACATATTTTTATTGACCTAATTGTATGATTATAACAAAGTAAAACCTTTGTAAACTAAAAAACTTGTAGGTATGGCGGACTTACCTAGTGCCTCTTTCTAACTTTACTCTTTAACTTTCTTATTTGAAATAGAACGATGACGAAATATTTTTTTATCTTATACTTACCTTAAAATTATCTTTTCAACCATGTATCAATATGGGATTTGGTTTATTCATTGACAGTTATCATGCATTTTATTTAAAAAGTTCTAGGCCACTTTGACACGATGTCCAAAATCATTTGAAGCTTAGTGGGCTTCAAAATAGAAAATTCACTAGTGAGCCGTTATTAAAGTCATATACAGTAAGAATTACCCTACTGCGTATATAGGTGGATATTAAATACATATTAAATGGTACATTTCTATGTCAAAGTTAGGCGAATTTAGTTACGTACAACCCAGCCCCTCTTCTTGGCGGAAATCTAGACGTTGCCAGATCTAACTGTAACTCTGCATACTAGGTCTTTACAAAAACCCTATATGTATAAAAATGAATTGATGTACGATCAATCAACATAAGACAATTTCATTTTCAGACTGTGTTGCGTATAATAAAATTTACTGTTATCTTTTTTCAACTTAACTATTGTGAAACAAAAAACTGGACGTTTTCCACGAAACACCGAACTACTACACTTTTCTCGACGCGCGTTTCGCCAACCAAGTTGGCATCTTCAGGAGAAGATTAAAACTAAATTCTAGCCTACACACTTGCACTATTTATACCAAATTTGTTGTAAAGGTTCACTGAACCGTAACTGTCTTTGTTTGTCAGAGCAATCAGTGGACTGGTGGGTATCGGACCATTGTCCTTATTCATACTATTGTTACACTTAATGATTTCTAAACTTTCAAAAGCATCCAACTGTCTACTGTTTGTTACATTTCTAATTAATTTTAAATTATTTATGTCTATCCTATGGTTGTTGTCAAAAGCGTGTTGTCACACACAATGTGTCGCCCAACACATTGTGTTGTGTTGGGCGACACATCGTGTCTATTTATTTAACAAAGCTCGCTCAACTTCCAGTTAAACTGGAAGTAGAAAAAAAATGCCCATTTAAAAACCCGTATCACTAGTTATGTACCTAATTCCCATAAACTTTAAAATTTAATATCAATGAATAAATAAATTGGAGGCTGCTACATGTGCCCTGTATCACCCTGTGTGGAGGAAAAACTGTTAAGAACTATAATCCTACAATGAGTCGTAAATAATTTCATAGGAAATAAATTATTCCCAAGCAAACATAAAACTATATTAACCCTCATTCAACGACTACATTTGAACCATCTGATTTGATTTCAGATATAAATTTACTGCAGGTATAAATTACACTGGATCCGTCATATCATATCGTCTCTAACATTCGGTAAGAACTTAAAATATCCAATAAATTTTTATCGTAAAATTTCACCTCCTTCACGATTGGGTCGCAGCGAAAAAATTTATTACGCTTCTTGATCCATATTTTTATGGGACAATATAAAATTCGCTTATGTGGCTTAAGTGACAGAAATTTATGCAAAGACCAGATGAAAAACGCTGCGAAGAAAGCGCAGGCAATCATAAATCAGGCGGCGTCAGGAGAAATAATGAAAAATGTGGCAGAATGGAAAAAACAACTGCTAAATCGTACAAACACAAGGTGTTACAACGCGAACTGCTTACTCGGAACCATTTCTCATATTCGAAGAAAAAAAGAATCAAGGAGAACGTGAGACATATAAAATTTATTTAGATGTCAGAAAACTGCTAACGAAAGGCATTTCCTAATTTTTGGTGGAATTCGTTTCTAGTTTTAGCCATTTTATGTAAGATGAACAGGGACCGAAAGCCTTTCCTTATTGAAAAGTGTTTTCATTGTTGTTGACATGATATTAAAACCAATAAAAACTGGACTAGTATTTCAAGGTCAAACGTGAGAAAAACAGTTCCCAACATAGTAAACCACCACATCTATTTGTTTTCGGAGCTCCTGATTACGAATCCGAGATCAGATTCGCGTAATTTAAGATGGCGGATCCAACAGGGCCGACATCGACACCTAAATCTTCGAAAATTTCGATGTGATTTTGAAAATCCCCTCTTTTTCAGCAACAATATGACGATATAAAGGGTTTTAGCCCCACTTTTCTATCTTTTTTTTTATAAAAAACCAAAATTAAGAAATCAAAATAAAGAAAAGTGCGAAAAATAAAAAAAAAAACAAAATCGTGAACAAAAAAGAAAACAAAAATAATAACTAGAACTCTGTACGTCCTCATCGTTAGCTATGGATTGTGCCAAGAAACAGTGAATTTTCATAATCTCATCAATATCTGCGAAGATTTATGTGTCGATGTCGACCATATTGGATCCACCATCTTGAATTACGTGAATCTGACCTCGGATTCGTAATCAGCGACCCCAAAAATTATGTTGGGAACTGTTTTCCACACATCGACACTTGTTTGGGTCAAACGGACCCCGAATTCAGATTCAGCGACCCAAAAAACGTAAAGATGTGATGGTTTAAAGAAATTGTTTAAAGTGACTTCTACTTATGTAATGAACGTTTTTGGAAAGTTGTAGGAAAATCGGCGATTACCACTTGGGTAGTGTTAAGTACTTTCAAGTTACATCGAAACAATTTAATTATAATTTGGTAGGAATTGATACCTTCCTTCAGTTTAGCAAGAAAAACAGGGTTTTAGACTTTTAAATAGCTATTGTGGATCTAGTTACCGAAGGACTTATGTAACTTTATTTTATGATAGTTGTGATATCTATAATCTAAATGCTGAATAGGAATGCAACTTCCAATTAGAATATCTAATGGTCAAAACATTAGTAAGCAGTCTTCCAAAATAGTTTCTTAGATTCTGTCGGTGTTATCTTCTAATACAACATCTGATAGCATGTCTGTATATTTAATATTTGTCTCGATAAGTTGGAAGTACAAATTTTAATAGGTGCTAGACATAAATACATTTTACAAAGAAATTGGCTGCTAATCATCTACTAAGTCTAAAATAATGTTTTTATTTTACACCAAACTTTCGTTCTTATGATCTTGACTGGTCTTCACCATCTTCTGATGAGGCATATATTTTTTTTAAAGTTCCTTTTAAACTTTTTCTGTCATTATAACCTTCTGTTTAGGATTTGCAATCACCACTTAAACATTAAGGTCACTCCCATGATTTTTTTCTAAGAAAATATGAGGGTTTCAGTTTCCACCAGACACCGCTGACTCCGTATTTGATGAAAAACACCGACCTTTGTGCGCTCGACGAACTTTCGCCACTTTCATTGCGGGATTTACATAAAATTTAGTCGGGCAACGGAATTTTCCGTGAAACCGATCTAAATGAAACCCGCTTTTAATCTTCTCATCTTCTGATGAGGCACATATTTTTTAAAGTTCCTTTTAAACTTTTTCTGTCATTATAACCTTCTATTTAGGATTAGCAATCACCCCTAAACATTAAGGTCACTCCCATGACTTTTTTCTAAGAAAATATGAGGGTTTCAGTTTCCACCAGACACCGTTGACTCCATATTTGATGAAAAACACCGACCTTTGTGCGCTCGACGAACTTTCGCCGCTTTCATTGCGGGATTTACATAAAATTTAGTCGGGCAACGGGATTTTCCGTGAAACCGATCTAAATGAAACCCCGCTTTTAAAATCAGCACCGCGGCACGCACGGCTAAGCGAGAGGTCCGATTCCGCTTCGCAGACTCCGCCGCGAACGCCCGACACCAACTCCGGTGTTCACTTAACTCGACACGACCCGTTCTACCGGCATAAATGGATTCAGGAGAACAACATATGCATTGCATTAGCGCCTCTCGTCGGAGCCGACCGGGAAAGAACGTGTATTTCGTGAGCTCTACTTTTTGCGGCGTGGTTCACGCGGAGAGGAAGATATTTTGAGGTCGGCGCATTGAATAACAGGTGTTATAGACCAAGACCTTGTGACAAAACACTGCAAGAGTCTTGTGAAATCCATATTAGAGTACAGTGTTACATCAAGAGATGAGCTTACCTCGTAGCAAATTTACGTTCAATATATTCTTTACTAAAAAAAGGGCAAGTAGATGCCATGGGTAAATTTGAGACAGAAGTAAAAGATAAATTCGCGTATTTCCCTAGAGTCTGGTTCAGGTATGTGGACGATATCTTCGCGGTATTTGATACAAAAGCAATTAGTTTGGATCATTTTGTTGCAAAATTAAATAACCGTTTCCCTACCATAAAATTTACATATGAAATGGAACACAATGAACAGCTACCATTTTTAGATGTTATAATTATTAGAAATCGTGAAAATAAGTTAGAGTTTGATGTATATAGGAAAGAAACCGCGACTCTTAGATATATTCCCAACGATTCACACCACCCTCTTCAACATAAAATGGCAAGTTTTAATATTCTAATTTACCGTTTGTTAAATTTCCCACTCAGTAAAGTGGGGGTTTGAATACGAGAAACAGTTAATTAAGAATATAGCTAAGAATAACGGTTACTCAGTCCATTTAATAGATAAGTTAATAAGGAAGCATACATTTACGAGAACCCTGTACAATTCCACGACCTTTCGTAGAGATACTGACAATTCGAAATTTGTTTCGTTACCACATGAGCCTAAATTCACCTGTGGACTGGATAACATTTTTAAAAATATTAATGTCAATTTGGTTTATAATTCTAAAAATAAACTACAGATGCTTTTGGGCAACCCCAAAGACTAAATCGACAATAACGAAAAGACAAGAATATACGAGATAAGTTGTGAAGACTGTGATCAAAAGTATATTGGGCAAACAAAAAAGATCTATTTTTACTAGATTTAAAGAACACACGGCTCATTTGAAATATGGCAGAACGCAAAAATCTTGTGATGCCCAACTCGCTTTTGACAACAACCATAGGATAGACATATATAATTTAAAATTAATCAGAAATGTAACAAACAGTAGACAGTTGGATGGTTTTTGAAAGTTTAGAAATCATTAAGTGTTACCAGTCCACTGTTTGCTCTGATAAACAAAGACAGATGTAACGGTTCAGTGAACCGTGGCAGAAAATTAACTATAAATAGTGCAAGTGTGTAGGTTAGTATTTAGTTTTAATCGTATCCTGAAGATGCCAACTTAGTTGACGAAACGCGCGTCGAGAAAAGTATAGTAGTTCGGTGTTTCGTGGAAAACGTCTGTTTCTAGTTTCTACGCCGAAGGTTCCAGTACCCACTCCAGCATACTATTTACATATAAATTTTCAGCCTTTACAAAACACTTTTCCAACCACCAGCTGTCCCGCTACCTGATCTTGCGATTTGTTGTTGACTCATTTACACATCAATCAAATCAATTGTCCATAAATAGTTACGTAGGGGAAATATACAAGGTGGATTCGTAAAAATACCCACCCCTTGCCTTCGTTAATTTTAGAGCTACGAAAAATTTGTCATACTTGTTCTTTCTGAAATTTCAGAATATACAGAATCAGAAAAACAATTGAAGTTACAAAATGCAACACCTTGAATTGCACCTTTTTTTTAAATGCTATGATATATTGAACTTATATATGTAAAACTTTTTTTTTAATAGTTTTGTAATTATTTCAATTTAATATTTCAAAACCCTGGAAAGAACTTAGAAGAAAGTACGACATTTTGTTATGTCGTAAACAGAAGAACAATCGGAATCCAACAAATAAAAAGGTGTTTCATAAAAAAAGTACATGTAATTAGTAAAGCTCGTAGGCTAATAATAGACTCCAGGACCGGGTTTCAGGTGACTGGAATAGTGTCATATTTGCCACATTAATAAAGTACATCGTCAAGAAAGTAGCGCCCTCTAGGAGCAACGTCAAAATAAGCTGTTTAAAACTACCAATTTTCAGATTTATTTCATCAGAACTTTCTCATTTATTGAAAAATTTCAGAATAAAATTTAAACTTTGAACACGCTGTATCTCTTAAACCAGCGACATTGGTATGAGGCATGTTGAGCTCAATCATAATATTTTGGTGTCTAGTATCTCCAGTTTAGTGTTGGCCCATTCTTTCTGACTCACCCTGTATATTTTCCTTCTTACTTCCTTCGTATTTCTGAATTTGTAGGTACATTTATTATAGTTTTGTATATTTAGATCTAAAAATGTACGACTTTTCTTTTGTCGTATTTCAAGAAAATGTTGAACAATAGTTGAAAGAAATTATATCGAAAAAATCAGTTTTTTGGAATTGTATTTAACACCACCCTGTATAATAATCTCGAGACCAAATTTATCTTCCTTGGAAAATTCTGCATAACTTCAGCAATTTTCTTTCAATTTTCCAAAAATTACCTAAAATATCGGCAGTGACACGTAAACTTGGGACATCCTGTACATGGGTTTCCAAATATATATTTTTCTATCATTCCACATGCAGTCTAATGTTACGTGTCAAGGTCATCTCTAGGGAAAATCATAGTTCAATGATTTATAGGAGTTTAGAGTTTGGATTGGAGTTTAATGACATTTTGATACAACAGGTGGTCGAGATACCGATGTCTACGAGCAATACAATAAATAGTGTCATTTATTGTATTTAAGCTTAAAAATAGATTCGACTTATTGTTAGAGTTAGAGAGGACCAAAAAGGGAGCCTCAGGGCTCTTCCATTTTCAGTGGTTCGTTCCTACTCTTGATCTATTATGGTTATAATTAGAGCGCTGAATTATTCGAAAAAACAAACTTTTGTCCGCTTATTAACGGCTCTTTACGGGAACTAATTAACAAAGCGGGCGAAAATATTTAACGTTCAACATAACGAGTTCAAAAAGCTAGAATAAAAGTGCCACCTAACGAGTTAATGCGGCGTATAATCATGTTCATTATAGCTCCAACGGTAGCCGAATGTTTATTACCCCGAAGGAAAAGGCTCGGCTTTTTCCACTGGCACAAGTTGAAGTATTTGTGTACATTGTGTAACAATGTGGCGGGTACGAGGAAGCCTGCGACCGAGCTCATTCGCTGCCCTGTTAATTTCCAACTTTTATTACGTCAACGGAACGCTCTGAATTGCGGGAAACCGTTTCGACTTCGCGTTCGCCTCTTCAGCGTAAACTTTTTAAGCGATCGAGCCGTGTAAGCAAAGACAAACGGCGTGTTTGTCGTGCTGTACCTTTTACCCTTTCGGTCTCAAATGTAATATGAAATGGAAATTCTCCTCGTATCAAGTACCCGCTTTTGTACTAAGTACACCGCAGTAAGGCTTTGTACTCGAACGTTATTTTATTACTTAAAAGCCATTGGCAGCTTGTGAACGTAAATCCCCTTTCGGGAAAGGAAACAGTGGATTGAAGAATTTAAATTTCCACGAATGTTGCGAGTATTTAACAATAACATAGTCCCACAAAAAAAGTGTCTGGTCCTGGGATGGAGACTAACTTTTTCTTATGTATTTTGTGCCGCTGAATCCGAATTGATAATAAAAAATAGGGGTTCCGCAGCTAATTTTGAAGATAACCTCAAAAACCTGTCGAAAACGACGTGTTTCGGTTGTAAGAGCTTGAGAAGACCAACAAAAAAAAACGACAAAAAAAGTATCTGGTTCTGGGATGGAGACTAACTTTTTCTTATGTGTTTTGTGGCGCTGAATCCCAGAATACGAATATTCCCAGATTTCCGCTCTCAGAGATACAACAATCTTCAGATTTGTCTTCAGCTTGCTGTTGTTTCAAGTTTTTTCGTAGTCTGAATTCCAGAAAGTTAAATGCAAGTATGTTCATGTGGTTACTAAAGAGTTTCCACTTAGTCTTGATTTTAGACTGATTCAAACCACGTTATTCAAGATTTTAACGTTAAAAACGCAATTTTTACATATTCTTGAGAATGATCTTTGAAATTCACTTGTTAAACCAAATTTTTCACAACACATTCGGGTTTAAGAAATTAAGATACATGGGAATACGGTATTTTATACGTGACGTTCCCATTTCTTTCAAGCTTTTATTACAAAAAACATCGTTTTCAACAGTTTTTTGAGGTTATCTCCAAAATCCATTGGTCAAACCTCTTTTTTCATAGCAAATTCGGATTCAGCAGGCCAAAACACGTAGAAAAAAAAGTGTTTTTGATGTGAAACAAATATTTTTTTGTTCTTCTCAAACTTTCACCACCGAAACACGCCGTGTTCGACAGTTTTTTGAGGTTATCTTCAAAATTAGCTGCGGAACCCCTATTTTTAATGACGAATTCGGATTCAGCGGCACAAAATACATAAGAAAAAGTTAGTCTTCATCCCATAACCAGATATTTTTTTTGTGGCATTCTTTTGGTCTTCTCAAGCTTTTACAACCGAAACATGTCGTTTTCGACAGTTTTTTGAGGTTATCTTCAAAATTATCTGCGGATATTTTTTATAATGAATTCGGATTCAGCGGCACAAAATACATAAGAAAAAGTTACTGCTGCGAAAACGTAATTGTTGAAGAGAAGAACTGTGCAGTTGGGCAATTACATTGATTGATCATTACCAGATCTGGGAGTATTTTAAGAAAAAATATGCCTTTCAGAGTTTTAGATACTTTTATTTTAGTATCTACAAATCTTCGTCAATGTTATTGACAGTATCAGTTTCAATTACACATACCTGTAAAAAACATTTTATTGAACCCTAATAGGTGATTCCGAAGGGTTTTGACATGCTAAACACAATACCGTTGTCTGATTTACTTATCACGTCACCATTTACAGAAAACATAACCTAAAACTGCAAAAAAAGGCTTTTTTGGCATATATCAAGGCCTTCCTAGCTCGGCAACGAAACGAAATTGGGTAAAATAGACTTGAGCATTGGGTTCAATAAATCAAAACCTACAAAAATCAATAGTAAAAATAATAAAAAAAACGTTACTATAGATGGCGCAATTATTATTTTATTATAAGTGATTTCACAAAAATTTCCAGAATCTAGAATGTTCCGGAAACGTACAAAGAATTCAAAATTAAATGGGCTAATCCAAAGGATTTTGACCTGCTAAACAGGATGCCGTTACTTGTTTTTCTCAACGAAGTTAGAATTATGAAAAAACATAACCTTAAAACTGATATGAAGCAAGTCTTTTCTTATTTATTGACCATAAGAAATATTAGGCATCACTGTCATAGTCCATCTTAATCCATTACATTATTTTGTTTTTTGAAAAAAATATTGTATAAAAATAATAATAAACATAACCTTAAAATACATAAAACACAATTTTCGTGATACAGTGTGTACATCCGTCACTTAGTGTGATTGATCCACAGTGAAGCACTGTGGATATAAATTTCAGTCGCACTTGAGTGCAAGCAGCTCTGCCACGTCTTGTTTTTTGGTAAAGGTTTTTGGGTCAAATATGGGCTTAACGGGTTTTTGCAGTAAGCCCACGATATACATTTGAAATGCGATTTCTTCTACTTCATACGGAATTTTTTAAAGAACGAGTATACCGTTGGAAAGTTTATTAAGAAAGGAAGTTTTTGTGAAATGTGCACACTTTTGATAGACAACAAAATATCGTTTGATCAAAATCAAATTCTGTAAAATTTAGAAATTTAGAAATTTTTAAAATTTAGAGTTGTGCGTGCTTACAAAAATTAAATGGAAATCTTGCTAAGTATGTTTCCTTCAAGAATTTAATGAGCTTTTCAATCGTTTTTTTTAAATTTAAAGTAGGACTAATAGTTCAGGATATATGGTAAGTTTTAGGCGAAAAATCACGTTTTTCCGAAAAAAAAACAGAAATCCTGAAATTTCTCCCTTATGCTTGAGAATCGGACCATGGTCAAGATAGGCCAGTCAATAGAGCTTTTTGACATGACACGATTGATACCTGAAATTCGACTACGGGATACTTTTAAGTTCAGTCCTTAGATGAAAACGTATATGAATTGGACTAGGAAATAGTTGCACTTTTTTTTTTCAGAGAATTCAAAACCTTTAGAATGAAAAAAAAATCAAGTCAATCGGTACATTTTTCGCTGAGAAAACTCGGAAAAATGCAAAAAATTCCCTTTTCTTAATAAATTCGTAATTCGAGTATTTTTGCATTAGAAGAGTCAATCTTGTGGGAAAATGTAGGTAATATCACGAAGAGTGAGTGTGCAAAAACTGGATTATGTCCGATGAATAGTTTTTTGCACAATAGTCGAATAAAGTTTCTTACATCGTATTTTGAATATTCCATAACACGTCGAGTGATAGATTAAATAACATTTTCTCGACGGATTCGGAAACTACAGAGTGTAAACTACAATTCGTCCATTTACTTTGTTTCATTTAAATACCATTAAATTGATGTAAAACGCCTCTGAACACCGCGCGAAATTTGCTGGTCGTTGCCGCCGCTTCCCCTCGCTCCCCCGCCACCTATTCCACGCGGCTGTCACCGCGCTGCCGAACATTTTGCGCGGTGTTCAGAGGCGTTTTTACACCAATTTAATGACATTTAAATTAAAAAAAGTAAATGGACGAATTATAGTTTACACTCTGTAGTTTCCGAATCCGTCGAGAAAATGTTATTTAATCTATCGCTCGACGTGTTCTAATACATAATCTAGTTTTTGCACACTCATTCTTCGTGATATTACCTACATTTTCCCACAAGATTGACTCTTCTAATGCAAAAATACTCGAATTACGAATTTATTAAGAAAAGGTAATTTTTTGCGTGTTTTCCGAGTTTTCTCAGCGAAAAATATACCGATTGACTTGATTTTTTTTTCATTTTAAAGGTTTTTGAATTCTCTACAACTTTCCTATTGGATGCGATGTAATTGCTTCAATAGTTTTTCTTCTATAAGCAAAAAACTGAAAAAACCATTTTTTTTCACTAATTTGTCATTAAAAAAAAGTGCAACTATTTCCTAGTCCAATTCATATACGTTTTCATCTAAGGACTGAACTTAAAAGTATCCCGTAGTCGGATTTCAGGTATCAATCGTGTCATAAACTCACCCCTTTTCGAGCTCTATTGATTGGCGTAAGAGGAACTTTTTTGTTGAATTTGAGGTGTAAAATCACCACCCAGCGTTTGTTCACTTTATCACCAGTCACCTTGTATAATGGTAATCCAAGTGTAACCGACATTAAAACAACTGTTTTAATATTTTAAAATTAACTTGCTACGGCCAGTACTTATGCGGTGAAATGGAAAATGCTCGTGATGAGGGTGAAGGGACTTTTATTTGCTGTTTGTATACAATGGCATTTCTTCAGTCATCTTGCTTTCCATTTCCACTGGTACGCAATTAAACGGCCCAGAGTTCCTAAAGGGTCAGAGATAACGCCCGAGTTTATCCCAATTTAAATAAAACCCCATAACCTCCTAAATCTTTCCGGGAACGCTGTAAAGGAGCCGAATAAACGTTTTACATTTTTTCCGTGCTGATTCGCCTCATTTAAATAAAGCATAATAAAGTTAAACACCGCGCTCGCGAAAAAAGAAAAAAAAACTTGCCGGAGTCGCAGGAGATAACGAAACTTTTTATGGGCCACGGAAAGTTTAGATACAGCCGTGGTTTCCAGCCTTCTAAACTAATTTGACGGGTTTCTGTGGGCAGCTAGAGGGTAACTGTCTCTGAATTTTCTATGGGCCCGAGCTGATCCTATACGTAGAGATGCGTTTACTAGGTAATGCCAGAGGATTGGACGGGTATTCGCAAGAAGATTACGCGAATACGAAGTTAATAAACCGAAGAAGGAACTCCATTTTGCATTCAGGGGGAATAGAGGGGGGAAAACACGTTTAGGATTATATCCTGATACTTGTTTAATGCCCCAATTCTAAGACACGGCATTTTAGCCCTGTTGATGCGTAGCTTCAGAAGGGTTCAGCTTGCATTAATTAGGGCAAATTATTTTTCTTTCTAGGATTGTTTAATATAAGGTGGGAAGTGTGAAACTAAGTTTTCGACTTCAAAAGCCAGGGGGCGAAAAACCACGAAATTTTCGCGCTTTTTTTAGTTTTTTGCTTATATCTCCTAAACGACTCATGCTACAGAAAATTATATACGTTCCGAAATTAAAGTAGTAAAATTTCCTACAAAATGCTTTTGTCAAAGGTAATTGTATGTCGTATGGTTCATACTTTACCGAAGTTTGAAAATCGACGAATTTAGATGAGTTCGCCGTTCCAAAATGAACACATCAGTAGACATCACCTTCGAAAAAATAACTCTTCCTCCTGCTGTGTCCCAGAAAAATTTTTGGGTAATGAGAAAAACAAAAACAATCTAATCCAGATGTTGAAAACACACTTCGAGGCGAATTGCATATGTTATAGGCAGCAGAGGATGCTGATATTCTCATTGTCTCAATCTCCCAATTTCGATTGTGTATTTATAATCAGCGAATATTTTGACGTTCTTGTGTTGCTAACTAGGATTCCTAGTTCAACCAAAACGAACTTATACATGATATACTGAAATCAGGAGAGTGGCAAACCTGGCACATTCTCCTCAACATCATCATATAATTATGACCCTAACTACATTATTTTTGCTCACGTCTTCTCCGGTTGTGACACAACGTCATTCCCTTTTGGACATGGCAAGACCAAAATATGTGCCCTCCTTGTAAACAACCCTGCATTAAAGGAAGCAGCATCTACTTTTTATGAGGCAACAGCATCAACATCGATTTTCAAACTTCCGTAGAATGCGAACCAGACGACATACAATTAAATTGGACAATGCATTTTATAGAACACTTTGTCTACTTTTATGTCATACGGAATTTTTTAAAGAACGAGTATACCGTTGGAAAGCTTATTAAGAAAGGAAGTTTTTGTGAAATGTGCACACTTTTGATAGACAACAAAATATCGAATATTTAAAATGAAAAAAAAACATCAATCGGTACATTTTTCGCTGAGAAAACTGTACCGCAAAAAAACGCAAAAAACGCAAAAAACGCAAAAAATTACCTTTTCTTAATAAATTCGTAATTCGAGTATTTTTGCATTAGAAGAGTCAATCTTGTGGGAAAATGTAGGTAATATCACGAAGAGTGAGTGTGGAAAAACTGGATTATGTCCGATGAATAGTTTTTGCACAATAGTCGAATAAAGTTTTGTACATCGTATTTTGAATATTCCATAACACGTCGAGCGATAGAGTAAACAACAAGGCAGCAGAGGATGCTGATATTCTCATTGTGACAACAGCTTTGTCTCAATCTCCCAATTTCGATTGTGTATTTATAATCAGCGAATATTTTGACGTTCTTGTGTTGCTAACTAGGATTCCTAGTTCAACCAAAACGAACTTATACATGATATACTGAAATCAGGAGAGTGGCAAACCTGGCATATTCTCCTCAACATCATCATATAATTATGATCCTAACTACATTATTTTTGCTCACGTCTTCTCCGGTTGTGACACAACGTCATTCCCTTTTGGGCATGGCAAGACCAAAATATGTGCCCTCCTTTGTAAACAACCCTGCATTAAAGGAAGCAGCATCCACTTTTTATGAGGCAACAGCATCAACGTCGATTTTCAAACTTCCGTAGAATGCGAACCAGACGACATACAATTAAATTGGACAATGCATTTTATAGAACGCTTTGTCTACTTTAATTTCGGAACGTATAAAATTTTCTGTAAAATGCGGCGTTTAGGAGATATAAGCAAAAAAACTAAAAAAATTTGCCCTAATTAATGCAAGGTGGAGTGTTTGTACTCGTATCAATTGGACTATTTACGTACAATGCGACCCAGTTCAAACCTTTGACACCCTTCTAAAACATGCACTTGTTGACCAACTTCATCGTATTTTTTTATGTACTATTAAAAACTGACCCATATAACGGAGTGACACGTGGCCTATGATGGAACAGTCACCTCCACACCGTCATAGGTTCATGTTTTATGATTAACCTATCTATACAGTGTCATTGACTGCACAAGATTTCTGAGGATATATTGCTCTTTATATCATCTTGTTATTTCGCGCCCTGTAATAGTTATTTATGAATTTTGCAGATTGCTGAAAAAAGTTTTAGAGATTGCACTTGACTTAGATCGGTTTTATGTTGTATATTTCTCAATATGATTCTTTATACGGAAATAAACTACGTACCAATGGAGCTAAACTTGGTGACCTTTGCGATGTGTTAATTAATGGGCGTTTGGTTTAACACTTCAGTAAAAAGTGGTCTGAATTTAAATGTCCACTATATGTATTTACTGGGTCTTTTTATAATATGTTTTTTTAGTTTAAAATATGGCTTACTTGATTTTTAGAGGTATCATTAAATCCTGGGCAACATTTTATTATTTATGAATTACTGAACATGGAATTTTAAAAAACTTTTTGTTCTTGACAATTTTTTGTAAAAGTTCATCATTTTCCAATAAAAAAATTTAGAAAATAAACATACATTCCACACATTCATGAGGTTAACTACCAATTTTTGACAAAAAGAAACATGGGACTTATCTAGAATTGTAAAAGAAACCTAAAAAATGGCAAAATAATTAGGGGTTGCAATTTAAAATTTTAGGGGTAGGTGCCCTGGGGGTTAGAGGGTTGAAAGTAATACGACAACAAATGCCTCAAAAGTTGTCCCCTCTTGTTATGTAAATTGATGTGTTTCGCCAATTCGTCATTAATTTAGGTTTATGTTTTAAATGCTGTTTGTTTTCAAATTGACACCGTGTATACAGGGTGTCCCGGAAAATGTGGGAAATCTCTCGATTCAGATAGAGCATAACAAAATAAGATGATAAGTTCCTATAATTTTTTTCCTTCTTCTTTAAAGATATTTGTCCCTGAAGGACGTCGCTGGAAATCGGTTTTTCTTAGAATTTTATAAAAGTTTAATATGATAGACACTACTAAGGACCGCTTGAAATAATATTCTTGACACATTATAGCTTGTTTAGTTTGCCAGTGGCAGACTAAGTTTTTCAACTTAATGCCTAAATTTTTAACACCCTGTGTGATAAAAACTTAAAACAAATAAAAACTAGGTAGCCTAACTAGGTAGCCTAAAAGCTACTCTTGTTTGTTGTCGATGAAGTGGGCCGTTTTCGAGAAAAATAATAATAAACCAATTCATGTTTTATTAAGTCATTCTACAACAAAAAGTCGTTTAATTCGAGAAAAAATCAAGATTTAAAAAACGCAGTGGTGTTCCAGGAGGCATCTTAACGAAACTATTGAAAAACTTCATAAGAGGGTTCAACATTGTCCCCGTGAAGTCTGATACACTCGCGGGCATGACGAATTAAGGACTGCTGTATCCGCCACAATAACCTAGCGTTGTTCCTTATTACATCACAATGAAACGTAATTCGCTGTAAAAGTTCCTCCCTAGTGCTGACCAGAGTGGAACACACCAAGTTTTTCAGGTGTCCCCACATATAAAATCCAACGGTGTTAGGTCGGGAGATCGAGGATCGTTTGGACAGATGTTATTGAGGTGCTCACGCACACCAGCGCTGTAATGAGCTGGTGCTCCATCGTGCATGAAGTATATGTTTCGGCGGGTTTCAAGAGGTAAGTCCTCTATTAAATCCGAAAATCATTCTGGAGGAACTCCAAATAAAGGTGTCCATTCAATCGTTCCGGCAATACGAATGCTCCAATCAAAAAAATTGACAATGATCCCAGCCCAGATATTAATTGATTGGAACTGATGTTGATAATGCGAAACAACAGTGAAATGAGGATGATCTACCTAATTTTTATTGTTTTAAGTCCATTTATCACAGGTGTTAAAAATGTAGGCATTAAGTTTGAAAAACTTAGTCCGCCACTGGCAAACTAAACAAGCTAATAATGTGTCAAGGACATTATTTCAAGCGGTCCTTAGTAGTGTCTATCATATTAAAATTTTATAAAATTCTATTCAGTACTTTAAAAGTTATTCAAGAAAAACCGATTTCCAGCGGCGTCCTTCAGGGACAAATATCTTCGTAGGGAGGGCCTGTAGGAAAAAAATTATAGGAACTTATCATCTTATTTTTTAATGCTATATCTGAATCCGAGAGATTTCCCACATTTTCCAGGACACCCTGTATATTCACTTGTCTATTCCAGATGCATTTCCTTTCCAGTGCCTTCCGACATATCAGTTTGTCCAATTAATTAATAATGTTAATTTTGCAATTAATGCCATTTCTGCAATTGAACGTGCCAATGTGCGCAATAATTAAACCTTGGTATTCGAGCAAATATCTGTTTGATTGGTTAAATATTTGAGTGATGTGTGGTCAGTACGTGATCCACCCCGCATTTGTAGCAAATGTAGGCATTAAGTTTGAAAACTTAGTCCGCCACTGGCAAACTAAACAAGTTACTAATGTGTCAAGGACATTATTTCAAGCGGTCCTTAGTAGTGTCTATCATATTAAAATTTTATAAAATTCTATTCAGTACTTTAAAAGTTATTCAAGAAAACCGATTTCCAGCGGCGTCCTTCAGGAACAAATATCTTCGTAGGGAGGGCCTGTAGGAAAAAAATTATAGGAACTTATCATCTTATTTTTTAATGCTATATCTGAATCCGAGAGATTTCCCCACATTTTCCAGGACACCCTGTATATTCACTTGTCTATTCCAGATGCATTTCCTTTCCAGTGCCTTCCGACATATCAGTTTGTCCAATTAATTAATAATGTTAATTTTGCAATTAATGCCATTTCTGCTATTGAACGTGCCACTGTGCGCAATAATTAAACCTTGGTATTCGAGCAAATATCCGTTTGATTTGTTAAATATTTGAGTGATGTGTGGTCAGTACGTGATCCACCCCCGCATTTGTAGCCAATGTAGGCATTAAGTTTGAAAAACTTAGTCCGCCACTGGCAAACTAAATAAGCTACTAATGTGTCAAGGACATTATTTCAAGCGGTCCTTAGTAGTGTCATCATATTAAAAATTTTATAAAATTCTATTCAGTACTTTAAAAGTTATTCAAGAAAAACCGATTTCCAGCGGCGTCCTTCAGGGACAAATATCTTCGTAGGAGGGCCTGTATGAAAACAATTTATAGGAACTTGTCATCTTATTTTTTCATGCTATATCTGAATCCGAGAGATTTCCCACATTTTCCAGAACACCCTGTATATTCACTTGTTGGATATTCCAGATGCATTTCCTTTCCAGTGCCTTCCGACATATCAGTTTGTCCAATTAATTAATAATGTTAATTTTGCAATTAATGCCATTTCTGCTATTGAACGTGCCACTGTGCGCAATAATTAAACCTTGGTATTCGTGCAAATATCCGTTTGATTGGTTAAATATTTGAGTGATGTGTGTCAGTACGTGATCCACCCCCGCATTTGGTCCGATTAGAATGTGGATTGTGTAATTTGCGGCATGTTCCTTTTGCCGTTCGGTTTACGTTTTAGCTTCCCGTATAAGGAAGTGGTCTCGTGTTTTAGAGGAAAATCGCTTTCGCCTTTAAAATATCGCACATACAGTATATACAAATTTTTAAAATAAGTTTTCCGATACCGGAAAATATTGTCGAACATTGTATTTGTTTCTATTACGCCAGTCAATAGAGCTCGAAAAAGGGTGAGTTTATGACACGATTGATACCTGAAATCGGACTACGGGATACTTTTAAGTTCAGTCCTTGGGATGAAAACGTATATGAATTGGACTAGGGAAATAGTTGCACTTTTTTTTAATAACAAATTAGTGAAAAAAAATGGAATTTTTTCAGTTTTTTGCTTATAGAAGAAAAGCTATTGAAGCAATTACATCGCATCCATGTACATTTTTCGCTGAGAAAACCTCTGGAAAAAAGCGCAAAAAAAAATACCTTTTCTTAATAAATTCGTAATTCGAGTATTTTTGCATTAGAAGAGTCAATCTTGTGGGAAAATGTAGGTAATATCACGAAGAATGAGTGTGCAAAAACTGAATTATGTCCGATGAATAGTTTTTGCACAATAGTCAAATAAAGTTTTTTACATCGTATTTTGAATATTCCATAACACGTCGAGCGATAGAGTAAATAACATTTTCTCGACGGATTCGGAAACTACAGAGTGTAAACTACAAGTCGCCTACTTACTTTGTTTCATTTAAATGCCATTAAATTGGTGTAAAACGCCGCTGAACACCGCGCAAAATGTTCGGCGGCGCGCTGACAGCCGAGCGAGGTATTGGCGGCGGGGGAGCGAGGGGGAGGGCGCAGCGACCAGCAAATTTGATATACCTGATTCAATGATACTGTTGAGTAACATATAAAGTACAAATTTAGTCGCCTGTCTTATGAGGATAAGTTATTTGTTAAAGATTTAAGAGTACCACTGCTAGGTCTAAGTAAAAGTTTAATTAATCAGGTAAGCTGGCCCGTAGTTTTGTTAATACGTGCTCTGATAAATGCAAATGGCTAAGTGGTTCTTTAACTTTAAATAAATTATCGTGTTGGCCGTGTGTATTATTTTCAAATCATGGAGAAGATGCTTGACAAAGTCAAGACACATTCAAAATGTCAGGAACATATTAATTGTATTTGTAAATTACATCTTTTAGGCAAACAAAATATTATGAATGTGATCAATTCATCCCGTCAAATCTAAATTGACGCAGTCCTGGCAAAAATCCGTATTTTATTTCACTGCATCTGTATTGAAAAATAATTTGACGGAAACTCTAACCTTCCGAAACCGTAACCTTCCCGATGGTTTTGTTGAACCAATAAAATATATTAGGTACATTATGTTAGACAAATATACTTAATATATTTTATTCACCAAGTGGAGGTCCTTCTCCTAACATTACAGCGGCATATTATTAACAATGTTCATCACAAAACCATCACAAAAATTTAGGAAACAACAATTTTTACAAAACATGTTTGCATCCCTAAAAAAAAGTCATGAGCCGCCATTGTGGTATACAGATCAGTGCTACGTCTGCAAACAACCTGCTTGCGTGTCTTAGTCTGAAATTAACACGTTCATTCCGTAAACATTTTTTAAGCCCACCTGTTCGGCCGTTATTTATTTCAGTTGATTTCGCCGTGCACCACCGATGGCGCACCACGGCTCCCGAATAACATTTCTCGTTTGTAACCGTCATACGCCACCTATGGTACACATAGTCTACATCGATAATAGATAGAGTACATGCTATTTGTACCGTAAAATTGGTGCTCGTAACTGAGTCTGTAAAAGTTTTATATCGCTGAAATGAGCGGAATAGTGTTTCCTAAAACGAAAAACATTGTGTTCTTTTTGTTTGCTAAAAAAAATGACAGGTTCAAATTCAACGACTTTTGGTTTTGCAAGATTACCCATTTTATGGTAAAGTTTGGGTGTTCGAAATATGAATTGGATAAATCTTGGAAATATGAAACCCCCTGTATAAATGCATATGTTTGGTTACTACGGTGTCATTAGACTGTTTCAATAATAAACTTCTTTTTATGTTTTGATGATAAGTAGGGTTTTAAGTTTTTTTTGACAAACACATATTAGTTATAAGAAAAACGTCATTGCTTTATGTCGTCGAATATAATTTCAATAAATTTGTATTGATAAAACAAAAGTGGCTCGTAATTCATGAAAGATTACTGTGATCTGAAAACGGGAGTACCACAGATGGTACATAACCTTCACCTACAGCCGTAATATAATATTAAAGTCCGGTATGTAGCCGTAGAGTTTGTAGCAAGCATTTTTTACTTTATATAATGTGGCCATATGTGGTACATACCGGCTGTTGATAATAACCTGCATGTACCACATGTGGTACACATAGTCGTGAACGTGTTAAATCACGCTTAGACTCGTCGAAATTCGAATCACTACACTTTTCGTCTATCAA
Organism: Aromia moschata; assembly: GCA_029963805.1. NCBI lineage: Eukaryota > Metazoa > Arthropoda > Insecta > Coleoptera > Cerambycidae > Aromia > Aromia moschata. The sequence continues at coordinate 236,974 of JAPWTK010000540.1, read as the reverse complement.
ATCCATCAAACGACCATCAACGATCTAAATGTGCTCCTGGCCTGCCGATCTGTATTCTTCACTCGATAAATATCCGAGTCAAGCGAAGTTAACACGAAGCGCATTTATATCTTCCGCATAAACAATATTCCACGAAAAGGAGGTTAAGGGGGCCGAACCTAAAGACCAAAGAAAATAAATAGCATCCCGACGGGCCGCTACTTAATCTTCAGACGGCGAAAGCGGAGACGAACGATCATTTTTTATGCCGCTTCATTATTTAGTATCCCGAATAAATAAACCGAAATACTTTACATAATGTCATTTCTATTTTTTTAAACGCCCCCCCCCCAGATCCCCAACAAAGGAAGGATTAATGATTGAATTTATCCGTGCAACGAATATTAGGAAATTCAGCCTTTTCGTCATTTATTTCCTTCGCTTCCTCAGCGTCGATTTCTCTATCTGAGTGGCACGTCACGGAATCGCTGGAAAATATTTATATCCGTCATAAATATGGTCGGCCATTTGCGCTAGGTCTCAGTGACGTCGCATGTAGATACGCTCCACGAAGACAGTGGCGGCTGGTGATAAATGGCACAGGGGCACGTGCCCAGCCCAAATTTCAATAGAAAATATTTATTTTGTGTTAATTTACTATAAATTACTGTTACGATAATATCAATTAATTGTATACGACAAACTATTAATATTCTAATACACAAATCATGATTTTTATCACATATATATGACAGACTATCGATCGAGCACCGAGCCACCGTAGTCTGAATTCGCATCGAGCCACCGTAGTCGCATTTCGCACGCGTGGCCGAGGGCACACAGTATCCCAGCCCTCGTTTTTAATCGGGCTTTTTCGGTGACTGGTAATATTTGCAGACCATTGCAGCAGACAGACGTCGTTAAATCGTTCGAAAATCAGCTGAACGGGGCACGCTTGTTGAGTGACATTTTTTTAGTGATTGTTTATTTTCTTCGCTGAGAAGTGTGTTTTTACTGTTTTTGATTGTGAAACGTTTCAAAATGAATTCGATGGACTCAATATTCGTGACTAAATATTATTTCAAAAAGCTACCAAATCCCAAAAATTATTCTTGTGAAAGTCTATATTTTTGTATAAAAGAATTTTTTATTGAAATTCTGAATTTTCGCCTGCGGCTCCATTGGTAGCTAATGAGTAATCCTACTGACACACCCTATGTCCACCCATGTAACACACCCACGAGACGCCACTGCACGAAGATACGTGTTCAGATCTCCTCAGTGAAAAAATAGATAACTCAATATTAGTTGCACAATTTGTAAGCTGTAACGTAATCAATCACAAGTCTTACGAAAAATAAAATATTTACTTTGTTTTATTCTCCGCTTTATTTTGTTATGGGTTTCATCTCGATTTCCACAATCATTATTACATAAAAAGCTCCTAAAAAAGACCTCATCTAAAATGGCCGAGTAAATAAAAGATGTGTATCTTTCCTTCATTTTGCTAATACTCAAACTGTCAAGGTTAAAGTTAAACTGAAACATTTTGTATGGATTCTTACGAAAAACTTATTAAAATGGTGTTTAGAGGACAACATAATTTTACACAATAACGCTTATGGTAGAACTTTAGAAATGGGCTAAAAGTTGACCGATAAAATGGAGGTATCCTCTCGAAGACTGTTATTATTTGGAGTTTCAAGACGAGTTTCCTGTTATGATCATAGAATTTCGACGAGTGGATGGCCTTTGCAGACCAAAGTTACTAAATCAGAGGTTCTTAAACAACCTAAGTGACACCACGGTCTATCAACTAAGCGCTCAGATTGTTTGCCTGTGTGTAATGCTTATGTTTTCAAAACACCACATGCTCTTTACCCCACTTGGGAGTTATATGATTATGATGATGGCGGCCTTGGAACAATTATATTATTCTAGAACTGACAGAATTTCTTATGATGAAGTATATAACGGGTGGGCCATTTATTGGTTTCTTTTTAAACTGAGCGTTATTTCTACATTGCCGACACTGACGCACTTCACATTTGACATATATGTGGTGTCTAACCTCCGCTGTAAAAAATGGATCGTTTTACGCTTGAACAGCGTTGGGAAATATTGAAAAATTATTTCAAAAGGTAATGCTGTGTTGCAGAAACAGTGAGAAAATTGAGAACAATTTTTGGTCGAAATGAAGCTCCGTCAGCGCCTGGTGCAAGGAAGTTCTTAAGGAAAGTTCGTGAAACTGGCATGCTTATGGATAATAGAAGTCATCCACGTGTTCGTGCGGTGCGCACAACTGAAAGAATTGCTGCTGTTGCTCAAAGTGTGCGTGAAAGCTCAAGAACCTCAACTCGTCACAGAGCACAACAACTTAAAGTCAGTCGCACTTCTCTGAGGAGAATATTGTATAAAGACCTCGGATTATTTGCATACAAGTTACAACTTACTCAGGAGGTAAAGGAAAATGACCATCCACTTCGTTATCGCTTCTCCGTGCAGGCTTTAAATGAGTTTGAAAATGACGCCGATTTCAATCGAAAAATCATTTTTTCAGACGAAGCTCATTTTCATCTTGGAGGACATGTTAATAAACAGAACTGTAGGATTTGGGGTTCCGAAAATCCACACGCAGTCATAGAGAAGCCAATGCATCCTGCAAGAGTGACTGTTTGGTGTGTGTTTTGGAATGGTGGCATCATTGGTCCGTACTTCTTTCAAAATGAAGATGGTAATAGCGTTACAGTAAATAGAGTGCGTTACAGAGACATGTTAACTGATTTTTTGTGGCCGCGATTGGACGATTTGGATTTGGACGAGCTTTGGTTCCAGCAGGATGGAGCAACGTGTCACATAAGCCGTGAAACAATCGATCTTTTGCACACTAAATTCGGTAACCGTGTTATCAGCCAGTTTGGAGATATTAATTGGCCATCACGCAGCTACGATTTAACACCGTTGGACTATTTTTAATGGGGACATGTTAAGGACCGTTGTTACTCTAACGATCCACAAACAACTGACGCACTGAATGAAAACATCAATCGAGTTATTCGTGCAATAAAGCCACATATAATCGAAAATGTACTGCAAAATTGGGTAAAAAGAATAAACTACTGCCAAGCCAGCTGCGGCGGCCATTTAACTGATTTTTTTTTTCATAAATAATGGGAAGGCATACTTGAATAAAGCAACAATCATTTAAATATATTCAACGATATAGTTTTAATAGCACTTTTAAAAAGAAACCGTCTGATTGCCCACCCTTTATGTACTTGTTCTCGATGAAGTTTATACTTGGGTCTATTTATTCTATCTACATATATCTATCGATAAATTTGAGTTCTTTTTTGGAACACCCTCTATGCATCACCCACGACTTGATAAGATGACGAATGGAGGAGGTCGCGGTCCGGCTCAAGGCCGCCTCGATTAATCAGCGTCGCGGCGTCGGCTGACATTAAGCGACAGGGTTGTAACCCTTGCAGCGCAAGAAACCGGGCTGTCCTGGCTAATAGACCCACGGACACATTTATCAATAAGTCCGCAAGGAACGCTTACTTTCTGACTTTCCATCGCCTGCCGGATGTAACGAATGGTGACGGTTTATGTTGCGATATCTCACGCAACGCGCGGCAGTTTCATGGTGAATTTCCTGGGAGATGCCGCAACGTTGGGCGTCGCGTCGCGTCGCGTCACCTGCTCCATTAGTCCAATCAACGAGCGAAAGCCCCCATGTAAATTGGTCACTAATTGTTATCAGCAAACAAAAAATATGGTCGTATAGAGAAAAAAATTCTAAGAAAGATAGCGTTTTTTGCGACTCGAGTTTTAATGGCGAACATAACCAAAAAAATCGCAAAAAGTCAAAAAAAACGGATTTTTGCAAATAAAAAAAAAAGCTTCAAGTCCTACACAAGAAAGTTAAATTAGAAAGTTGTAGGTCTTAAAAATGCGCGTCGAATGAGATGTGAATGAAAAAATCGGTTCATAAACATTTGAGAAAAATAAAAAAAAAAAGTCAAAAATCGCGTTTTCGTATTTTTTGCTGTATAAATTCCTATTTTGTTTGAACAGACATCTTGTTAACTAGAAATACAGCCCAAGACAAGCGGAAAATGACACTTTTTTCAAAAATTCAAAAAAGTTTTATTTTTTTCGAGTTATAACGATTTAAAAAAAAGACGTTTTCAAAAAATCAAATTTTACAGACGCAAAAATGATCGTACAGAAACGATCATGGGCTCATTTTATTCGCGAAGACTTGTACTTTCTTCCTATTAAAAAACCAAATTTATTTTAAAACCGCTTTTAACCGCTTTTATTTAATTTTTGCATAAAAAAATGCGTTGTAAAATTGTATCATTTCGAACCGGTTTTTTTCGAATAACTTTTTTAATTTTGGTTTTACATTTTTTGGCCGTTGCATATTTGAAAAGTGCCATTCAAAACACGCGTTTAAGAAAATTAAGGTCCTTTAAGTTATTCGAAAAAGACCGGTTCGAAAAATGATTGATGACAATTTTACAACACATTTTTTTATGCAAAAATTAAATAAAAGCGATTTGGTTTTTTAATAGCATGAAAGTACAAGTCTTCGCGAATAAAATGAGCCCATGATCGTTTCTGTATGATCATTTTTGCCTATGTAAAAGCTTTTCGATTTTTGAAAACGTCTTTTTTTTTAAATCGTTATAACTCGAAAAAAATAAAACTTTTTTGAATTTTTGAAAAAAAGTGTCATTTTCCGCTTGTCTTTGGCTGTATTTCTAGTTAACAAGAAGTCTGTTCAAACAAAATTGGGATTGTTACAGCAAAAATACGAAAACGCGAATTTTGACGTTTTTTTAAATTTTTCTCAAATGTTTATGAACCGATTTTTTTCGTTCACATCTCATTCGACGCGCATTTTTAAGACCTACAACTTTCTAATTTAACTTTCTTGTGTAGGACTTGAAGCTTTTTTTTATTTGCAAAAAATCCGTTTTGTTGACTTTTGCGATTTTTTTTGGTTATGTTCGCCATTAAAACTCGAGTCGCAAAAAAACGCTATCTTTCTTAGAATTTTGTTCTCTATACGACCATATTTTTTGTTTGCTGATAACAATTAGTGACCGGTTTCTCCCGTTGATTGGGCTACATAGCTGCCACGTAAATAGCTGCTCGACGATGGAACGTACAGGGGCGTTGTTCTGCTGGAAGCGTTAAGCTCCAAGTCCTTATTTCCGAGGAGACGCTGAAATTACTCAGACGTATGCGATGAAATTTCGGAGAATTTACCAAGGGTAGAGGTGAAGAGCTGTAGTTAGTTATGCATTAGGGTACAATAAGCTCGTGGTGAATCAGGACCGAAACATGTCACGCGGTGCCATATTTTTATATGTGTGCGTTTTAGGCGATCAGCTGCTTTTCGCATATAAGCGGCTATATCTGTGACAAACGCCAGTAAATTGTCATTGTCAACATACATAAATCCCAAATAGTTATAAAATAAATAAATATAGCCAGAAGATGCGAAACAATTGAATCGAACCACATTTATTTGAACAAGTTTCTAATAAAAAAAGATTTTAGAATTCCACCAGTGGCGGTGCGTGATCCTAAGATTGGGGGTGCACCATACATAAAAATAACGATAATCATAAGAATAATAAGAATATCCCTAATATGAGATAAATATTTATCTCATATTAAGGTTATTCTTATTAACTCTATTAATTTGAAAACTTACCTAATTTTCTTTGTAAATGAGCTCAATTCTGCGATTTTTACATTGTGCAAATTTTTCAATTACTTTGTTGTTAAAATTTTCGATATTTGTAATAGTCTCTTTCAATGGAGAGCATAGCCAAAGCCGACAGTCTTTCCTGGCACATGGTGTTGCGCAAAAATGTCTTTATTCGTTTTAAATAGAAATTTTCCACAAAAACGAATACAGTTAATAATAATGTTTAAAACAAACCTGTTTTTTGAAACCGCTTCATTGTATGCTGCCACTGCTCGTCGATGAGCAGAATCGAGCATTGTCGCAATATTTGCAGTGCCTAGCATGGCTAAATTCAAAACATTATTCATGTGTCCAGCAGAATTTGCATGTTTTTTTTATTTTCTCGTTTATGTGATTTAAATCCGTTACTCCAGTTTTGGTCCAAGGTGTTTCTCCGCCAAACAAAACACTGCGTTCAATACATCGCATCCACTTAACCACAAATGTTTTTTTAAATAAGTCATTATTAAATGTCCTTACAAATTGTTTACTTTTTCCTTTCACGGCTAATTTTAAATTAATTTGTGGAGTGGGCCTAGGTACCTAGTTTTAATTTGCACTTTTTCCTCCAAACTCAAGCTAGAGAATGGAGTTTTTAATAAGTTTTGAATATAATTCATTATTCCAAACTAGATTGTAATCGAGTTTATATTTATAAAACGTGAGCGATAAAACAGCAATCGCAATGTACGAAAACAATTCACAAACTAACCGATCGATAACTCTCGTGCGCTCTTAAACTCCGCACATCATATCTATAGGATTCGCCCACTACGCGTCCTAATTGTGGAGGGGCAAGCAGTAACAATACGCGTTCGCTTTTTCGTATTGCACGGAAGCATGATCGTCGTGCCGCTTTTTCGTATTGCGCGTGTCGACTCCCGCGCCGCGATCGGAAACCAGTGGCGTTGGAGATAGAGACCTAGCGTCTAGTGGATTCGTAACGTTTCGGCCAAATAATATTCAGATGGTATTAACGCTAGGGATGCGGCAAGGCGATAAATTAAGAATGCATCCATTAATTACTAAATAAAATTATTAATGCTAAATTGTTGGTAGTGCGCGCGCACCAGCGCACCTTATAGCCCACCGCCACTGAATTCCACAAAATTTGAATTAGTGATTCAATCTATCCTATTTCAGTAACATGTTCACGTTACTTTCACGATATTTTTACTGCGTTTATACCATACCAGCTTAATTTTAGCACGAATAATAGTAGATAATTTTAGTATTACTTTTACCAGGAATGAAACCGTTCAGGGGTGTCCGCTTCTCTCTAATAAATCATAATTAATTTAATTGGAAACGATCTCCATGCGAAATTACAGACATATCAAACGCATCGCCTCTATTAACGCAAAACACCACATCACGGCGCGCTAGTAATTATACAGAGCGGCGCAGCTCCATTACTAATTCGCAGTTTCCTCGCGGCGTCCGATAATCAAACTTTATAAATATAAAGCGAGTTTTATTAGGAAGTTATTGCCTTCGAATTAGTTTCAGCCGGTAATATCGGGAGTTTCGCGCGAAGTTTGTCCGGGACGGGTACGGTTATTATTAAATTAATTAGGCGCGAATTAAAACGCGAAAATTCGCTTCTGACGCGCCGGACGTAAAATAACGACAGACGTGAGGAGACGTCTGCCGAAAGAGGAGCTTGAAGCTAATAGTCCGGGAGCCAGCGACAGATTTTCAACCTCCCTTAGGATAATAGTGGAATGCATCGAGAGGTATCATCCATGATTTCCTAGCCTCCCACCACGGAGAAAAATTTTTTCCCCCCTCCTGACTAAAAATTTGTCAAACTTGACGATAGCTTACTATATGCTTAAGATTGTGGAACATTCAAGGATTTCCCCTCAACTAAAAATGTATCTGACGATAGCTTATATGCTACTGTGAATGAATACAAATTTCAGCTGGCTGTACATCGGGGGAAAGATGATCAGCTGATACCTTGGAAGTTGTAAGGCAGAAGTTAGCCAGCTGACCACCAGCTGACGAGTTTTCCCTCGGCTTACCGCTAGCTGATTTTTTTTATTAATTACAGAAGTATATTAACAATCAGGTTACAAATTTTTATCCGGGAGGAAATGACGTATCTTAAATTATTCTCGTTATTGTAGCAATCTCTAAAGATTGAAGCAATACTCAATCACAGTTTTAAAATGAATGGTATTTATCGAACAGCTAAGTTACAATAAACTATAAATTGATTAATTTACTTATCTAAGTATTTCTTCAGTTATTCAATTATACACTTATTAGTTTTAAAGTATCTATACAGAATATTGATTTAATCGGAACACTCATATCGAAGCGTAATGCCGAATAATTTAAGATACGTCATTTCCTCCCGGATAAAAATTTGTAACCTGATTGTTAATATACTTCTGTAATTAATAGCAATTAAACTACTTCAATCAGTTAGTAGTAAGTCGAGGGAAAACTCGTCAGCTGGTGCATTTAAATAGGCGATAGATGCTCCCGCCTAACTTCTGCGTTACAACTTTCAAGGTATCAGCTGACGATCTTTCCACCGAGGTACAGCCAGCTGACATTTATATTCATTCACCGTAGCATTAAGCTATCATCAGGTAAATTTTTAGTTGAGAGGGAAATCATTGAATGTACCTATAATTTTTTTTTCATGTTCAAGCGACCAGCTGACGTATAATACACCATGTTATAGTCAGCTGACATTTTTTTCTTCAAGATATTGGATTAGCTATAGTTTGACAAATTTTAGTCAGGCGGAAATGACTAACATTTCTTTTTCCGTGCGTGGGAGGCTACCGCCGCTCATCCCACCCAGGGAATCGCAGCTGACGTTCACAAGGCATTATGATACAACTCCCTGATGCGTCTCACTAATTATTGTTCGAGAAGAAATAATTTACCAAATTTTGACCTGGCTGCCGGACTATAACGAATTCGCGAAACTAACTCGCTGTGACAATCGGATTCCGTTACAATACGGCTAACGAATCGCAGTAGGATTTGTTACTCTTGCAAATTAAGCGCCTCCTAGAAACATCCTTGCCAGAATAGTTATAGGAGGATATATTTTGTCAGCGCTACTAAAATATGCTGCTATCATTTAATGTAATTGAATTTTTTTTGTTCCAAAACTAGCCCTAATGAATACACTCTTTTTTCGTAATAACTCTGGTTGCACATTTGGAAAAATAATTGCATTATTTCAAATAAACTCACCATAGTACGTCAGCATCCTAATTACCCTATAATAAACGCTTAAACTGCACGTCTACAGCCGATAAATTTTCAGTATTGCATAAATTCAACGAGATGAATTAACACCGCAGGCTACTAACTTATCTAACAAATGAGAAAATAAAATACCCAAAATAACTGGGATTAATCATATAAGAATGATACGTAAATAATAAAAATACGTAATAAGTACAAAATAAAAATATATACAAAAAATTTTAGAATTATCATAGGGTACTAAGATCCAAAAGAAATAAATCATTAATTTCGTATAGTGTTTTCTGTTAGATTTTTTTTTAAAGAATTGTTTGTACTGGTCAAAATTTAAGTTTCTGATCTCACTGGGTAGTACATTAAAACGTTTTACCGATTAATATAATTTGATCCGTTTCTGGTTTTTGTTAGGCGTAGGTATTCTATATCAATGTTATTTCTGTTTCGGGTCAGATGTTTATGAATTAGATTCCGAGACTTGTATTGTCTGCGAGATTTGGGTAGCCAAGTTTCTTAATAAAAACAGGTTTTTGGAAGCTTTTTTACAAACGAAATTGACGTGATGTTCCCAAGACAATTTGTTATCTATATATACTCCCAGGAATTTAATAGTTTGTCAGTTCCACCCTCTTATCGGTGTCAACATTTTTTAAAGTGAATATTATATTTTCCGTTTTCCCTTGGTTTACTGTTAATTTATCAGCTTTGAATATTCTACATTGAATTAAAATAATCTTCGCCCACGATCCGACTCGAACCCGAACGGTCATTCTCGATAAATGACGGGCGAACTAGTAGACGATACTGGAAGTGAAATGAGAAACTGATGCTCTAAACATAAAATATATCTTCCTCGCTAAAGTGGATTTCGCTTTTTTTGTCTGCAATCTCTCTGGTAAGTTTTAAGATTATCCCTCACTGAACGAATTTTGCATTAATTTTTTTATAACTAGAGCTTACTGGGAGTTGAAAACATTTTATAAATGAAAGAAAATGCAAAAAAAATGTACGTACAATGAAGGAGAGCTATATCCCTAAACAAAGACATAAATACACTTTTCGGTGGAATCACAAAAAGATAAAACATTCGAAGGAATTTCGCGCCATCTCAGTTTTGAAATGATTTAGATCGACCACATTCATTCCGCAAAAAAATCCACAATTCGCCGTTATGCGGACTAAGCTTTATGTGGTAAGAATCGGATTGCCAGTTACATTGTCAGTTTTTGTTGATAACTAAGGTGTTGTTAAAGGATCTGAAGAACCAATCATAAATGGTAATTGTAAATTCCAAGCTGGAAATAAAGCTGGACATAAATCCCCCTGCCCCATAAAATAGACTAGATCCATAGCCTTGTGATTAAGATGACCTGGAATATTGTTACCGGAAATTAGCTCTAGTGCGTTCATTAGCTACCTACTATTGGCCAGCGAGATATCCCCCTTGAATCAAGGGCGGAAACGTTCGTTCGACACTGTACGAAACGGAAACAGAACCACTTGTACTTATCTCCTTGTAGCGCTCATAGATACACGCATCCTCCACGTTTCAGTGTACACAACACGGACTATCGGGCAGTAAATATATCAAACGGTATTGATGGGTTCCGGTCGCCGATTCCGGTTAGCCAGGACGAGAGCTCAGCGTCCGGACACGTCGGGATGTAAAGCTTGCGGCTTGGCACGGCCACGCTCGAATCAAATGTTTTGAGTAGATCCGGATTCCCGAGCCTTACCATGCGTTAGTATCCATGACCACGCAAGCGGTTATTCAAATTCACGATACGTAGTATTGTAAGATAAAAAATGTTTAAAAAAATTCCTCAAGCGTTAAAAAATTTAATAATTAGGTAAGTAGAAAATTTACTAAGTAGAAATTTTACAAGTAGAAAAACTTGGTCCATTGTATGATTGTAGAGCACCTCTTCACGAACCAAACGCACTTTGAAAAATTACCGTAGGACTGTTATTGACAATTGCAGGGCCAGTTTTCGAAAACACCTTTTTTTACATTTTTTCGAATTGCGCCAAAAGTTATGAATATTTTTTTTATAAAATTTTTACTGTAAGTAGCCGCCGAAAAGAGCTACAATTTGCTCACGGAAGTCCCTACAACTTTCGTAGGCCGAATAATTAGATAGTAAAAAAAAGGGCAATTTTCGAAGGTTTTTTTTTTTTGTAAGACTTGTGATTGGGATGACAGCATAAATTATACGAGTTAAATTTTTTTTAAATGTCGACGTTTCGATGTTTTATGCTGTATTTTTCAATGCTGGAAACGTTGTGTTGATGCAGAAGGGTACTACTTTGAAGAATATTAAGTCAATGTACCGATATTGTCAATAAATTAAAAAAAAATGGTCCGACTACTTTCCGGACAGGCCCTGTACATGCACAAATAATAAAGGAATTATGTCGTTAGGAAGGACGTTAACATTATCAATGAATATGCACCTACTATTTCGTTAGAATCATTTCGGAACAAAACTTATTCAATTCTCTTATCATATTTATTTGGAACTTCTTCTTCGAATTGGATTTCCTGTCAGAACTTAGCTATCAACATAGCTGTCCTAACTTTGTTGGCAGATGCTATAAATAATTGATTCTGTGTCATTCAAAACTAGCGTCTTAAATTATTGAGCCACGATGTTCTTTTCCCTTGACCCCATCTGCCTTTTATTGTTCGTTCCATCATATTTTGGAGTAGCGTTTATTTAGGACTCCTCACAGAACATGTCCAAAGTATTAGAGTTTTCTCATTTTGAGAGTGTTAATCATTCCTTCACCTTTCTGAATTCTACGTCGCTGTTCCTCGTTCCTAAGTCCATGCGACTCTTAACATGCACTGATAACACCATCTTTCAAAAGCCACAAGTCGTTTATTTCGGTATTTCTAAGCCTCCAAGCGTCTGATTCATTGAGTAGAGTTGGAAGCACGTAACATTTTAACATTCTTACTCTAAGCTTCAAGTTGATGTCTGCTGCAAAGATTTTAAATCTTCCTAGTGATGCTCTTGCTATTTCAATACGCGCTTTGATTTCTGTTGATTGATATAACTTTTTTGAATTGAATGACCTCATTGAATGACCTATACTTAAGTTTCAGGCTGTCAAAAGCGCTTTAGTGTCAAAAGAGTACATTAGCTTTATATTTCGTTATAGTAGATGAAAAACAAAAATTGGTTTATACTGTATTACATACAGACTGCGTGGTTGAAGCTAACAGAAGTAATGTTAGAACATTGCTTTGCACATTACATTATTCAATGCGCACATTTCACCAACTACGTTGGCATTATTAGGAGATGATTACTAGTTATTTTAATATTTTTTATTATAGATAGTTTCTGTATTAAGTGTGAGTCTGAAAACAGTTGGTATTAAATTTTACTTTCTACTCGAGTAAACAGTGGTAATTTTCTGAATTCTGAAGATCTTTTCGGCTACCACCGTCATGGCTGGTAATACCACCAGCTTATAGTTACTGCCATAAACTACTACACTATCTCCACACCACTAGCTTTTATAATACATTTCAAAACGTAATTCAATATCTATTTTCATTTTACATATACCTGTGGTAAAAATCTGGACTTTTACAGCTTAATATACATTTTTTTGTGTAGTATAAGAAATCGTTTCATACGGCAGAAATCAACATATACCTGATACTGAAACATTGCCGATTTTTTACCTGTAAAAAAATGTTAACAACATCGGTCCTCGTTAAAAAAAAGTTCAATCGAGTTCACCACCTATGAGTATACCGAAAATATACGTACATCCACCAATTAATTACTGATCCGGCATCATTTTCTCCTCTTGCTATCTAATTTCACGCCCACACAATTGCTGTTCTCTACAACGTTCGCGAGTCAATATTCAAGTCCCCCTTCATAACAGGAAAACAACGTTTAATTGTTTTGCCAGTAGCAGACACGAAGCATCGTTTTATGAAAACCACATTAGTTCATTCATTCACGATCTAATGCAGGTATATCAAATCCAAATTTCCGCTTATATCTCCGTTCCTTGGCATATTTTATATAGCATATGTATTAGACTGTATCAAAAAAATCGACTATTTTTTTTTTCCAAAAATTACTCTGAAAATATTGTTCAGGATATCGAAAAAATGAGATTCTGAAAATATCAGCTCTTAATTTTAACATTAAGAGGTGACTCATCGCGATTTTCCATTTCCCATTTAATTAACATGTTTTTTTTCAAGCTTTGGAATTTTGTAACTCTTCAACCGATTATCAGACTGATAAGACCAAGACATATTCTTGTAGGAAATTGAACGCACTAAAAAAAAACGTCTCTTATAATTGATAAATCTAGTCTTTCAAAAGTTATTTAAGGTTAAAGTTGGACTCTTTTGGACTTTTTTGGTGAATCTATCAAACTAATTGCAAAATTTTTGCCTTAAATTATCTTTTTTTAGTCTTTTTGAAATTGTGAGAGTATCCTCAGTCCATTTGATCGGTAGTTTTGTCCAAAAATCCTTGATTTAGACGCTTTTCTTTGATATTTTAAATATTAATTTTTATTAGAAAACTTGATATTTCTTATATATACCTTAAAAATGAATTATTTTTTTTTTTGTGAAGTACCGTGTCTGTTGTAATATGTTATTTTATATTGACGCTTATAATACTTTTTTTTGCACTCAACACCAGAGTCTCCCCAACCACGTTGACATTATCGAGAGACGATTAAGACTCTCTAAGTTATATAATAAATGAAGTATTTCGGTGTTAAGTGGAAAATATTCAAGTATGACTTTGTTCTTCTGTGGACAATGTACTCCTTCCTCATGAATTCAAATGGACGCTTAGTGTGTTCTGTGTATATGTGCACGGTCATAATATATGCCGCGTTATCTGGCCATTGTCGCCGGAAACAGTCTTTAATAGTTCACATAGCCATCGGCCATAGAAGAGGATGCGTGGTGCTCCCTGCACTATTTATTGTAATTTCATACGGCATTGTTTGTAGATGGTTTATGGCCTGGTGTACGCCATGAAATCCTCGTAAAATGAACGATAGCGCCATTAAAAAAGGCCATATAACCCGTAGAACGGACAACCCCGGATAAAATTCTCGCACTAGTTGTTATTAATTTATTCCCATAAATGCAGATAGAGATCGGGATGAACTATTTAATACTGGCTATAAATAAAACAGATACCTCGGGAATGTATGCAAAACAGGGGAGATAAGTGTCTGTGGATTGATAGTCCGAAAATAAAAATAAGATAAAGTAATTCTACAGTAGAGAGGAAAGTTTCGAAACAGCGTCTATGTTCGCGATAACTTTTACTTTGAATTTATAGCGTCAGAACACGAATGTCACTGTCTTCTGTATTGCTTGACAAAGCTTCACAAAGCCATTTGATGTTTTGACTTCAAGATTGCCTGAAAATAAAAAAAATGTACCGGAAGAGACCACTGGAATATGACCGAAAACTCTTCAAAAAACATTGGAAACATGCTACTAACTTAAATAAATGTAATACAGATGCAGTTTAATAAAGCGGTTAATTTAAATACAAAATATGCAAATTTAAGGTTAAAAAGATACATTTAAGAGAAGAAGAAAATTAAAATTATCTAAAACTTTCCTTCCATCTTCCTAAAACTTTCTTCAATCCTTCTATCTCCAATAATAACTGAGGTACCAATGCATGCATAACCCATTTGTGACAGATAGTATATATAATCATCAGCTTATATTTGATATACTAGATTTTTTCTTTTAATGGCTGCCTCTTTTAAAAGTACGTGCTCCTTTTGTTAGTAATGTAACTTCGAATCAACAAATACAAAAACAAATGAGAAGTGATATATATAATATGTAGGTGGTGCCAGGAACGTTTCAAAGGTAACTTGAATAAAAAGCTAATGTAATTTCATTCCACAGATACAGATCGTAATGGACGTCGTAGGAGGAAATGAAAGGCAAATAGATGTATTTTTCTTTTAACATTTACAAAACGTCCTACGTATAATCCCTCAAAGCTGGATAATAATGACATTTGTTTTGTTTCGCCAGTCGTTTCATCTAAATAGGTCTCAGAAAGATGTACATGAAGTTAAATAATATAATATAACACGGAAATAAATAAAGGTTATCCTTACACAAAACTTCCTTTAATTATGTCTCATGTATTAGTAATAATCTAACTCAGTCAGTTTTTTGGTTGGTTGTATTAGGCCCAGGAATAAGTAACAAAACTATTCGATTTTTGCCAACGTTTTGGAGCTTTATTTCTCCTTCACCAGGGCTCCGAAATGTTGGCAAAAATCGAATAGTTTTGTTACTTATTCCTGGACCTAATCCAACCAACCAAAAAACTGACAGAGAAGAAGGTCGCCAAATTCCCCCACAGATATGAATAATCTAACTGTTGTACATGAGTAATTTGTAAGAAAACCTGTCACTTTCACTTTCTTTTCTTTCTTACACGGAAACAAATAGGTACTTCAAGTTAATAATCCAGAGAATGAAAGAAATGAGGTACGGCGATAAAAAAAATATAAAAAATGTAAAACAAATGTTTTCAGAATTTTGTCATATTTGGGTTAATGGAATTTGAGGCGGGGCCACGCTTGTAATTACTGGGTTTTTCTTTTTTTTAAATTCGACGAGGTCGAAGTGCCCGATGATAAAGTAAGTAGGCATGATTATGTTTTCGTTAACAGATAGAAGGTTGTATCTGTTGTTACACTGTTTTTGTTGTTAGAAACTCAATTTCTTCCCTTATTATTGTTATTATTGTTATTGATTATTGAAGTGAGGGCTTGCACCAATTTTTAAGCGTTAAAAGTTTCAAATTTAGTTTCTTCGAGTAGCTAATATATTTTAAAAATCGAGACCAATGTGTTTGGTATATTCATGGAGTTATATACTATTAATTCAGGAATAAAGGAGGAATATTTATCTTGAATAAAAATGTGGTACTTATGATGAGTCACGACACTGCAATAACTAATGCTTACCTAATTTTTTTTAAATATATGCCTTCATTTTGACTTTACAATACGCAGTTCTTATTTTATCGGATTATGTTGCACTTTTTACTTATATTTACTTACCATTTGTACTAACAGCAAAATAAGCCTGTATTAAATCGAGTTCTAGAGCGAACAATAAACATCAAAGGGATAGTCTGCACCGACGACGCTGGTGCCATTAATCATTTTCCGAGTCCGATACAATAAGTCTCCAACCGCTTTCCGTATGTTCGGGAATAGTGAAAGCGAGCAACCTAACTAAATCTTACAAATACCCGGTCTCGTTGTCCTGGAAATTAATTAAATGAAAATTCGTTTAATTGCAGCCAAGGAAAGCCATTTCACTAGGAAAAGTAAGTGCTCGTTACTCATTAAATTGAAAATCAGACGAAATATGCTTATTAACAAAGTCTTGTAGAGAACCTGTTAATGATATAAATACAATTTAGAGATCGTTGTAAAAATAGAGGAAGAAATAAATAAAATAAATATATATAATAATAAAAGAATGTTAGTTCAATGTAACAAAAATGCTTTTCCAATTTTTCCAATTTCCAAACATTTTTCTAATATAATAATTAGATCGAATAAGTGTGTAATAAATATGTATACATTATTAATGCTTCGAATTCACATCAATGTTTCGAATTTACTTGGTGATGTCTCATTTTTAGAGTCGGAAATTATCAATCAAGTCGCAAGATTTTGTAATTTTCGTCTGGAATATCTTATAGAAAAGCTAAAACTCTAGAATACTTACGAACCTATAATACCCTAATTGTAACTGACCTACAATCGAACAAATAAAGGATAGAAATGCCCCCGTGGTTTTGATAAAACTTCTTTAAAAATATTGGGACACGTATTTTTGTAAGTGAGCTTGAGTAAAATTGAGCTAGTAAAAGTTTAAACTCCCACAAAAATATTAGCAATATAAGTGTCATTATACCTACAAACACACGGTATTATATTATTGTATGTAAATAGGCATACATTTTTGACAAGACTTCGTTGTTGAATTGTGTTTTCTTCCCTGTATTTAGGATTATTTTCTGGCAAATACGAATAATGCGCAAGGGAGAAAATTCATGTTGCTTTCCATCCCGACGACAGTTGATTATGATTGATCTGAGAATGATAGCTCTATACTTTCAACAGTAAACCCATTTAGATGACAGAATGGCTTTATATTTCACGGGCGTCAAGGAAAAATGAGTAAATATTAAATATACTGATGCTGATATACTTAGAAAATTGAATTTGAAGTAAGTGATACCCAATCAATTTTTATTTTTAAGAAATAGTTTTCATTCCAGTCGGCATCTCGCCTCACCAAGTATTTACACACTTTTTTATGTCGAAATAAAAAAATGAGAAACATGTGATTTAATGGAGAACTTGTAGATTAATAGATTAATACAAATTTCTTGGATTTTTTTCTGTATAAGAAGAGTCAACAGCACCTGAAAAATAATGGTGGACAGGAAAAAAACGTTTTTTTCCCTGTCGTTTAAAGATTTCTGGATGTGATTCCTCAGGTCACAACAATAAGAAATGTACCTATGGATATAATCCGGTGTGTATATATAACTGGTGATATAAAAACTTTAATTCGAGGGGGAGGGAGACACTGTGGTCAGCCTATTTAAGGAGTAAAATTTTACTTTCGAACTAGGTTTTCGAATACATTTCATGAATATTCGGATTTTCTCACCCACTTTAAAAAAGGTATTTTGTATAATTTTTGTATGACGCATCTTTTCGAAACAAACAGGGTTTTCTTAAACCGTGCATCGACTTTATCACTAATATCAAAGTAAAAAATTTCGTAGGCTGTGAAAAACCAAAGAGCAATATCCTCAGCGACTTTGACACCTATTAAGTTGATTTTCAGCTTGTTTTGAGTTGTTTTCATTGCAATTATTTTTTCAAAATATGTCAAGTGTGCTCTAGCTCCATTAGGAAGCATTTCCTGAAGGTTTATTTTGAATTATTTAAAGTACTATAATAATCAAAACCATCTCGTGCGTTTGTGTAATAATACGAAATTAAAACGTTTTAATACTGAACATTTATGACAATTATAAATGTGGCCTTATATCAAAATCCAAATGTGAAAGGTCACCAAATAATACCAAATGCAAGCTTCGAAAATGACGAGGGTCGACATTCATCCGTCCTGAAAAGACAAAGCCTTATTTGGCCATATTTTTAGATTTGCGCCCATGTCAACTGAACTCAAGCAGAGCGGTCTACAGAGCTCTCACTTATACCCGTGTTGCGGTTCAAGTAGATATAAATTGTCCTATTTTGCTACATCTGCATTTTCTTTCTGTCTATTTTGTGTGAAACAGTCGACAGAGAGGCGGTATTTCCCAACTTTTTATACAAAACGAAATACGCAAATCCGTCTGGAAACAGAAACATAAGCCGATACTAACTGTAGGAGACAACGATTTTTTTTAGCTCTTTTTGTCAGATATCATATTATTTTAAGTAATTGTATAAATGTATTATTAAAATTATTCAATTACACAGACCTGCAAGGATTTCTCCTAATTGGTGATTCTGAAGGTTTTTGACATGCTGAACATAATACCGTTGTCCGATTTACCCTATCACGTTACAATTTTCAGAAAACCTAACCTATTTTATTTAAGCGATTTCAGACTTAAAATTGGCATGACGCAATTCTTTTCTTATTTATTGGCCATAAGTAATATCACTGGCATCACTGTCATAGTCCATCTTAATCCATTATATCATTATGTTTTTTGAAAAAACTGTTGAATAAAAATGATAATAAACATAACCTTAAAATACATAAAACACTATTTTCCTATTGCTCAGCTTTCAATCACGCAAAGAAATAATACATATCATAAATAGTAGATAAATAAAAGTATTTTGTTTTATACCTTTGATAAAACATAAACCTTTTTCACTTTAAGGTTTTATTTTTTCACAATCTTGTTCTGATCGAGTAAAAGCAGTAACTGCGTGATATTTAGCGCATTGAAACCATGTTTTATGTATTGTCAATATCCTGAATTTAGTTGAATAAAACAGTTGACGCCGACGTGTTTAGTACGTCAAAATCTATCGAACTTATTATATCTTCGAACGATTGAAAGCTGAGTATTACGAATACAGCGTTTGATGCATTTTAAGGTTATGTTTTGTTTATTTATTCAAACATGTTTAAAAAAATAATGTGTTTGATTTAAGATGGACAATGGCAGTGATAGCTAATATTACCCAATTAATATTATAAGACTGGCTTCATATCAATTTTAAGGTTAAGTTTTTTCATAATTCTAACTTCATGGAGAAAAACAAGTAACGGCATCGCGTTTAGCAGGGCAAAATCCTGTGGATTAGCCTATTTTCAACTTTGAATTATTTGTACGTTTCACTTAATATAATGCAGGTCTGTGTTATTTTTTCAAATCCAAAACTCCATAACTCTGGAGATCAGACGGCCATAGAAAAAAATCCAATTTCACCGAATCTACATTTAACAACTTCTTATTAATTTAGTTCATGTGAATTTACTGGATTTACTGACTTTATAATGCTCGATTTATAGATTACTGCCCACCCGGCCACCCGTATTTCGCATCCAATCCTGCAACGTTTTACAAACTCCAGCAATTTATAAATTTGCTAAAAGTTTATTCCGTGGAATTTCTTGACGCATGCGCATTTATAAAATATTTGTCTGACAATTATTATTCCATCTGTCAGATATCGTACTCAAGCACACCAGGCTCTATAAATTCCTCGGCTCCATTTCTTCAAATCTCAAATCCAGAGTTATTGAGTTCTTAGCTTTGAAGAAATTAAGTTGTTATTTATTGGATTGAGGACTTTTGTCCCCATATTTTCAGGCTATGGGGCTATTGGATTTGAGGATATCAAGAATCTCTCGAGACATGCATTTTCTAGTTCTATACATGTACAGACAAACTCCGAGCTGTTGGATTTAAGGGTATAGGGTTATGAGGTTATTGAGTCTGACGATTCCGACTCTTAGACCCTTAGAGCTATGGACCTATTGGGTTTGAGTGTCTGGTGGTATATTATGCTAAAAAAGTGACACTCTTTCTCTTTACTCTATTGAATGACTGTGGTACTTGATTCAACCTCATACGTAAATGACAATGTTGACAATTTTAGACCATTTTTTGAGGGTAGGGACAAATTATGGCGCAATATGGTTAAACCGACTGTGGATTAGGATTCAGCGACCCAAAAAAAAAACAGGTGGGTATGGTGGTGTGTAAATAACACTCTTTCTGTATGCTCGTGATATTTTAAGAAAAGCTCCACACCGACGATAACCAGCCTGACAAAATATTGAACTGACCCACTAGAAATAGTACCCGCTGGCTGCGCTGCACCCCCTAATCTCTGCGATAACGTCGGGGGATGAATCCTTTATTATAAAATAATATGCTCTAGGAGAGGCTTTATAGATTTATTCTCACCCCCGAAGCTCGTTTGCGAAAGTTTGCAGTGCTCTTTTCCGTTTGTTTTGGCCTCTTATTACTTTTGTAAATTGCGAAGACGGGAGCACCGCCGTACGTTATAGGGAGAGATTTATATAAACGGGGGGGATCGGTTCGGTTTTATGATATTTAAGGAAATTGGGTTTTATACCTTTTACGTCCCAGACGGGCATAAAGTGAATGTAAGGTAACGGCGTGCCGCAGAATTTGGATTAATATAAAATGGCTTGACAAAATGAATCGTAAAATGAATGAGATGGTTCCTAGCCTAGGGAATTTAACAGGTTTGAGGGAGTATAAAGGAGTGGGAATTCATTCAAATTATTGTAGATATTTCAGTTTTGATCTTTTTTTATTGTCATTAACTCGTTTTTGCCGAAAGTGCCACTCCCGGTACATCGCTCTTCAGCGCCTCATAACTAATACTATTTGCGACAGAAATATTTGACAGGGACATATTTTTGAAGTTTAAGACGTGCCCTTTCTGATGGTATCCATGAAATTCCTCCAAAAAATTACACTGCCACACAAAAAAAGTTTTTGACTTGGGAGTCTCACTATGTGTACTATATGTTTTTCGCTGAATCCGAATCCGGGGTCAGTTTCATTCAAGCACGTCTGGGTTCGGTCATAGCGTCAAAAACCACCCTCAAATTTGCTATATCCGTTAAAACCACAAACATTATGGCTCCGAAACCGCATAATCCTATAAAACAATAACTCAATGGTTGTACATTACGTTGGATTACCGCATGTACATGTACATATAGAGTCGGAGTTCTGGCATTCCCAGATTCATTAATTTATTTACAGATTTATTTATTTATAGATTTTTTTTATGGTGTATATTTTCTTGAGAACTGTAAAATCTGTTTCATTGTGAGATTGCGTTACGTGATTACAGCATCGAGTTATAGGGTTATGTAATTATGTGGTTACATATGTGGCTGTCGGGTTATTGGGTTATTGTATTATAGTATCATGAGGATTAAGAGCCATAGGGTTTGTAGTTTTACGGATATGGTGAATTTCAGAGTGTTTTTTGAGGTTATGGCCGAACGGGATAAAACTGACTTGGATGCAGATTCAGCAACCCCAAAAACATACAGTACACATAGTGAGATCCCCACTCAGAAACTTCTTTTTTTACCGGGTTTTAGGGTTATGGGGTTATGTGATTATGGAGTTATGTGGTTATGTGACTATGGGGTTATGGAGTTATTAGGTTGTGGGGTCAGTTGGTTATTGTATCATAGGGTTTGTGGTTTTAACGGATATAACAAATTTTAGGGTGTTTTTTGTGGTTATGGCCGAACCTAGACGTGCTGGGATGAAACTGACCCCGGATTCGGATTCAGCGACCCCAAAAACATATGGTGCACATAGTGAGACCTCCAGGCCAGAATTTTTTTTTGTGTGGCTGTGTTATTAAATATGAGAAAAAGCAGTTTAAAAAAAAAATGTTTTTTTTATTCAAATTTTTAAGGGGTTTCCGGTCTGCAATGGACCTGGAACTTCACTAACCGGTGGAATAAATGTTTGAACTTTAAGTATACGTGGTTTAAAGATCTATTTTTTCCCTTATGCGTTCAAAATGGCGCCTGAACTGCAAAATTTTTGCATAAAAAATTCAAGAATTTTTTATTGGAAAATGATGTACTTTTACAAAAAAATGTCAAACATATAAAGTTCTTAAAATCACTCAAAGAATGCGCTGTATTTTTTTGAGCAATTTTTTGGATTTTGCAAATAGTCAATTTTTGCAAAATTTAAAAAATTGCTTAAGAAATTCTGAAAAAATTCCGGATTTTTAAGAGCTTTTTATTATTGACAATTTATTGTAAAAATGCATTGTTTTCAAGAAAAAATTTCTAAATTTCGATACTAATTTGATCTTTAGAAATTATTTTCTCGAAAACAGTGAATTTTCACAATAAATGGTCAAGAATAAAAAGCTCTTAAAATCCCTGAAAGAATGGACCGGAATTTTTTTCAGAATTTTCTAAGCAATTTATTAAATTTTGCAAAAATTCTCTCTCTAGGAAATAAAATCACACTGTATACTCCTATATACAACACAACAAATTAGTTTGAACAAATGCACCTTTATCTATTTTTTTTTTAAAGAGAATCATAATGTTATATCAAAAAAATATATATAATTAATTTGATAATAATTCTAAATATATTAGTACTCCTATTAAATGAACTAAATACTGTATTTTTAAAATTATGAGATATGAATGAACCTTTATGACCTTTGTGGTCTCTATGACCTATAGGAGATTTATGTCCAGTACGACTTTTATGATGTGACTAACATCTATATGTAATGGTCATTATGACTAATGTGATCTTTGTGATCCGTATGAACTTTGTGACCTTTATAATATATGTGACCTTTATAACCTGTATGGCATTTATAGCCTATTGGACCCTTATAGCTTATATATGATACATGACCTTAATGGCATATCATATAGGCCACACTTTATGTTTATATTTGACTTTTGTGACCAAATATGATCTTTATAATCAATTTGATCTTTACGACTTTTATGGGTCATAAAGGAGTCATATAACCTATAATTTTCATCACATATAAAGCTTTTATGACCTTTATGACCCATATGACCTTCATGACCCATGTGAATTTTATAACCTATGTCATATCGTGGGGAATAAAGTTGCAAATTTCTAAGATATTTTAGATTTTATTTTGTGTTTTAAGTTTTTTTTGTTTTTTTTTTTTATTCATACTTTAACTAGCCATGGATGTAATCACTTAACTTTAAAAAGGAATCAACTGCTATTCGTTGCTTTTTTTAAGCATTGCAAGACATTAAACCATAAAAAAAAACTAGAGCTTTCCTCAAACATGGACGATTTTCCCGACAATAATTCTCGTAAAGAAAAGTACATCCTTTTCCTAACCGGTTACAGTCGGATATTAATCAATCGTAAATTTGAGGAACGGAAAAGCCGTAATACTTAGGTCTCAGTATGTGTCTCGTAGGATTCGAACTTCTGACAGCGCTTTGATTTCTTATCGGTAGCGGAACCGCAAGCGAGTTTAGACGTCTTAGTTTATGATGTTTTTCGCACCGATGCTCGATATATCAAATGCGGGCGATTCGCCGCCGTAACGTTTTCCTCTTTAACATCGGCCGTTTTGAGGCAGATATATGGCGCACTATAAAAAGTTTCGCGCTTTTACAAGGAATAAGGATCGCCAAGTGTATACGTAGCTCCGTTTGATGATGGGATTGAAACTGCACTTCAAAATAAAACTGAAGAAACTTTCTAATAAAGTGGAACAGTAACTGTTAAACGCTTAAACGGTTTTATGGTTAAACAGCAGCCACCCAAATTCATCGAAATCCATCAATCCAATATGTCCAATCATTTTTGAATACATGTTTATATGAAATTTTTGACTTAAAATTGGTCCAAAAATTACACCTATAAATATGTAAGTACACAACGTTAAGTAACACCCTGTAGGTATACTATATAATTTACCATTAGTCAGTTTATACCACCCATGTATTCTATTTAAATGAAAAGTTACAAAGAGTTAATTTAAGATTATATTTAGACGAGGAAAATTAGTTCCTGGAGTGGATACTGGAACTTTCGGCGTAGAAACAAAAAACTGGACGTTTTCCACGAAACACCGAACTACTACACTTTTCTCGACGCGCGTTTCGCCAACCAAGTTGGCATCTTCAGGAGAATATTAAAACTGTTTTAATCTTTTCCTGAAGATGCCAACTTGTCCAGTGTTTTGTTTTTTTGAGGAAATTTAGCACAAAAAAGAGCCAAACCTCCAAAATTTCCGCAGTAAGATGGATTTTGACGTAATTAGGCTCGTTGGATTCCTTGTAAAATTTAGAAAAAATATTACCTATTTTTGTCATATACAAATCAGAAACTGCATTACCGCACCTAAAAAATGCATTTTTGGGATGCAATTTTTCCAGCCAATTAAAGAAAAAATCATAATTCGAGAATACATTGTCGAAACGGGCTGAATTTGGTTACTCGGGTGTTTTTAGGGTCGCTGATCATGAATACGTTTTTAGTTTTGTTGTCCGTTACACCTGGAGGACCAGAAACCCTGGTCGCCAGGCCCATCCCAGAGGTTTTTCCCTCGAATTCGACCTGAATCTAAACGAAATTGGTCACTTGGGGGTTTTTGGGGTCGCTGATCATGAATGCGTTTTTAGTTTTGTTGTCCGTTACACCTGGAGGACCAGGAACCCTGGACGCCAGGCCCATTCGCTTCTAAATTCTCGGAATTCTGACTATAATATCTTGACGCCCATTTTTTTAAATACGCGTCTTGAAGCGTACTTTCAAGATATTATAGTCACAATTCCGAGGATTTCGAAGCGAATGGGCCTGGCGACCAGGGTTCCTGGTCCTCCAGGTGTAACGGAAAACAAAACTAACAACGTATTCATGATCAGCGACCCCAAAATCCCCCGAGTGACCATTTTCGTTTAGATTCAGGTCGAATTCGAGGGAAAACTTCGGGGATGGGCCTGGCGACAAGGGTTCCTGGTCCTCCAGGTGTAACGGACAACAAAACTAGCAACGTATTCATGATCAGCTACCCCAAAATCTATCGGTCTTCTGGGTTAAAATCTTGTCGGCCTATGATTACACAAAAAATCACAAACTTATAAATTTCAAAATGCGATATCGCAGCGAAAAGAAAATATATTTGAGTAAACTAGACGTCATTTAAAAGTAACTTATGTCACTTTTGTGATTGGATCATCCTACACATTGTAACATTTTTTTAATCAGCTTAATTTCCACATTCGAAAAATATGTGTATATTTGGACTAGCCATTTTTGAGTTATTCGACTTTAAATAGGTAGTTCCGTCTAGCGTGGCGATTCGACATAAAAATGTGACGTTTTATCGTACTGACCGAAATCACGGATCACTATGGAAAATAAAACAAATAAATTATAGTATAACATATTTTAGATAGTGAAGAGTTATAGAAGGCTTATGGTTAATACATTGAACAAAAGTAATTGTTTCCGTAGTCATCCATGGCCAGTGTTATAAAATGTCACATTTTTATTTCGAATCGCCAGGCACGGCTGACTACGCGAAATTATTTAAAGAGAAATTAAAACGGCTAGTACCAACATAGACATATTATATGGTTTTGGAATGTGGAAATTAAGCTGATTTAAAAAACTTATGTGACAATGTACTACAATATTACATTTAAAAAATAACATAAACTACCATTTTTTCTTATTTTGTGATCGTATTTTGGTTTTCTAGTTAACATATTCAACATTTTCAAGAACAATCCTGCAACTTTTGTAATTATTTTTTTTTCTTTCAAGAAATACACTTTTTAGAGATAGCCTAGGACAGATAGAACATTTTTTTCAAAAGATTCCTCAAGCGTTAAAAAAAAATTGATATTTTGATAAAAAATAGTGCAATTTGAGTGCACTAGTTTTGGATCAAATTGGTTTGTAGGAACATAACCAAGGCTCTTTCACTTTTTAAGTACCAAACAAAATTGTTTCAGAAAAACAAAAAATAGCACGTAATAGCGCTTAAAAAGACGAAGAAAATCAGTTTTTAAAAAATTAAAATCGGTTCTCAACTTTTTTCCAAAAAAAAAAAATAAACAAAAACCTTCAAAAATTGTCCTTTTTTTACTATCTAATTACTCGGCCTACGAAAGTCGTAGGGACTTCCGCGAATCTCTTCGCGAATAGTTCCAAATTGTAGCTCTTTTCGGCGGCTACTTACAGTAAAAATTTTATCAAAAAATATTCATAACTTTTGGCGCAATTCGAAAACATGTAAAAAAGGTGTTTTCGAAAAATGGCCCGGCAATTGTCAATAACAGTCCTTCGGTAATTTTTCAAAGTGCGTTTAGTCCGTGAAGAGGTGCTCTGCAATCATAAAATGGACCAAGTTTGTTTGTCGAAGGTTTTTATTTTTTTTTTTGCAAAAAAGTTGTGAACCGATTTTAATTTTTAAAAACTGATTTTCTTCGTATTTTTAAGCGCTATAACGTGGTATTTTTTTGTTTTTTCTGGAACAATTTTGTTTGATACTTAGAAAGTGAAAAAGCCGGTTTTTCACATGTTTTGATTTTTTTTGGTTATGTTCCTACAAACCGATTTGATCCAAAACTAGTGCACTCAAATTGCACTATTTTTTTACCTGATTATCAATTTTTTTTTAATTCTCGAAGAATTTTTTGAAAAATTGGACCTATTTGGGTTATCTTTCCTAGGCTAAGATGTGGCAAATTATATGGAAAAACTCTGTACATCGACGAGACACCTGCCTGCGTCGAACACCTCGTTTTCGGGCCCCTTCCAGATTTAGAGGGGGCCCCGCGCGAAGCCTGTCGTTGAGCCGATATTTCGAAATGATTTATGTCGACGTGCTCGGGGTGTAATAAATCCCGTTTGAATTTTCCGCCGGTCCAGTGGTGTTTTCCTTCTGCGGCCGGCACCGTTAGCGCAGAAAACTCGCCTGGCCCACCGTAAATATGGGCGGATGAAATTTACTGATGAATATGCGGAGCGTCTAGAGCCGTTGCACTTTTCGTTCTATGCATATGGAAGAGCCCAGCGTAGCCGCTTGAACTTTCAGACAGTTTTCAACCGATATCACTGCGTACGCAGGAAACTTCTGGTATAAATAAGTTCCGTTCCCAACAACCGATTGATATATTAAAATTGTTCGGTTTACATGGCCAGTTCAGTTGATATGAAAGATGGTGTTCCAAATTCTCGAACCGTTTAGTTAATAATACATACCGGGTGATACAAAAGTATCAAATAATGGCTGTAACTTTGTTATTTGCAAAGTTAAAAAAAAAGTTCAATATAAAAGTTATTTTGTTCATTACCATGTATGTTTTAATTTTTTTAATTTGTTGATATCTTCTTTTATTTTGTTTCTATGACAACCAATTTTTCTTTTTTAAATGGCACCAATACTTTTTTTTTCGTTATGAAAGAAGCATATTTTTCTCTATTCAGTCACAAAATTTTGCAATTTTTGAAAAAAAAATAAGCGAGAAAAATTATTTATTACTATTCACTCACAATTAATTAATTAATTTCACAAAACTAAAATTTTGTTCAAATTAAATTTAAAGAGTAACAAAGGTAAACTAAATATTAAAAAAAAACAGCAATACTAAATCAGATGTTTAAATTGAGCTCCGTTGACGGCCAAGCAATGACCTAAATGGTATTTAAATTCTACCGTAGTAGCTCTGTGTAACACCTCTGCAGGTATTCTGCGCATTTCAGCAGCTATTCGCACCTTTAAGTCCTCCAAATTACGAGGTCATTGTTTGAACACACTATTTTTAACATGACCCCACAGGAAAAAATCTAAGGGCGTCAAATCCGGAGATCTGGCAGGCCACACAATAGATCCTCTTCTGCCGATCCACCTGTTTCGAAAAACATAATTTAAGTACTCTCTAACAAGTACCGCAAAATGTGGAGGAGTTCCATCTTGTTGGAAGAAAATTCTCTTGTCAATACCTCCATTTTCACCCGGGAATAAGGTTGTGATCGCAGGTATGACCTGAGTTTGTAGCAGTTGAAGATATCGATCAGCGGCATAGCAACACTGCGGAGACGGGACTTGGAAGGGCGGTAGGTTAACATGTAATGAATGTACCTTCAGTACAAGTTTGAACTTGTTAGAGTTATTTGTTTGTTCTTTGTGACTGTTTTGGTAAACTGCTTTTTTTTTTCTAGTGTGTTTTAAAAATGAATGACATTAGTTTTGAGCAACGGTGTGCTATCAGGTTTTGCTTCAGACTTGGACACAGCGCAACGGATACTTTTGCAAAGTGTCCGTTGTGGCTTCCCAAGTGTGGCTTCCCAAGGAAGTTACTTTGAAGGGAACAATACTGAATTGTAATTCTATTCAAATAAAAACATTAAAAAATATCAGTCTCATTACTTAATTTACACACCTCGTAATAATATATTATACAACCAGAACCAGACTCGCTTCTAATCAACCATGGACAGGTGTTTCGTTCTAATGGCACTCATCAGCTTAGCGACGGCCACAAAGCGTAAGCAAAAGAGCAGTATGGTCTACAACACATATATATATATACTCCAAAAAAAATGGAGGCGCAACTCATCACCTACAAGAGGTGTTTGTAATCGAACATTGACTGTGGACACACGAAGGCTTACTCTTACTACCCTGGTCAACACAGGAGTTCTATAATTAAGTTTCATAAGGTTTTCAAGGACTTGCTAAGTGTTTAAGCAACACCAAGCTATGTTTCACAACCAGAAGAAACATAGCTTGTTTCTGGTTCTGAAAACAAAAATTAGCTTTTTTGGTGGCTATTTTTAAATACATAAGAGATGTGTAAAAAATGGTATATCCTAAAAATCAAAGACAACCCTTGATAACTTGATAACTTGGCAGGGTAGTAAGTAATTCCATGGCATGTGTTATCCCTGTAGGTAGGTACATAAATACGAATATTAATTAATTATTAATTATCTCTCGGAAATTGGCTTACAAACCTCTTTTTAGTTTAGATTAATAAGATTATTAATATGAGAAAGTCTAGGTTATTAGATATACATAATTTAAAATTGTAATTAAATTCCCACATTAAAACTGATATTATTTTTCTACCTGACCTGGAGATTCCCATTCAATCAGCTGTTTCCGTTAACATTCTATATTTAAATAATGTACTTACATATACTTACGTATATTACATATTTGCTACATAAATTATTCTTATACTTTTTTCCTTAAATGTCCCTGTTAACCTCACAAACTATGGTGTAGAATATCTACGTAAGAATAATGTTTTTAAGTTTACTGCATTTAGGAGTGTTGAGTGTGTTAAGCAATTTCGTAATATTCTTGCAGTCTGAAGCCTTATCTACATTTTTTAATTTAATAAGTAGAATGGCTAAGATTTGATGCCAAAAAATCTAGCTCAAATAGAACGCAAATGGCGCTAATCTATATAGTGTTACGCTAATTTCGACGAGCAATTTATTAGTTTTACGAGGTGTGTAAATTAAGTAATGAGACTGGCAACGTAGCACCCAATCTAGCAACATTGCATAGACGGTGATCATGAAAAATCATTTTAATTGCCCATTTAAATTGAAATAAAAAGGTGCCCGCTAGCACCCCTTTACCACCCCCGGAAGGGGGTCAAATTTTCAATTTTCGGATAAAATCAAGATGTATGTATTTTTTATGTTTTTGGGGTCGCTGAAACCGAATGTGACCATCAAAAAACATTTCAATTGCCCATTTTGGTCGAATTGACAAAAAAGCCCGTAAAAAAAGCGTGTGGGTTACCGAACCCCCGACAGAAGTGAAACTTCATAGTGGTGCGTTACCGTAATAAATAACCAAACTCAAATAAGCAAAAAAAATCTATAAGTTCCTGGAGCGCACCACCTGGACATCGTCACCGGCGTTTATCGACACCGCAAATAACGTTTCTTATATAATTAAACATAAAACATTTATATTATATCGTACTACATCCATATATAGTGGCGACGGACCGACTGACCTATAGAAGTTTCACTAGAGAAGAAGTTTCACTAGTATAGAAGTTTCGCGCCAAGAGTAGTACCGAATCATAGATACTATAAACGGCGAATCGACTTTTGAGCTTTGTGCCTATGAGAACTTTGGTTCTCCTCTTTTTTCCAAGAGCGTCAGCGCAATTTACGAGAGATAACTTCCATATGAATCTTGCTGGGTTCTTTCTAATGAATGTGAGGGCATTAAATGTTAGGGGGTAATTGAGTAGGTGGACATTATTTTGTGTAGTTATATTCGGTTTCAGCGACCTCAAAAACATAGAAATACACATACATCTTGATTTTATATGAAAATTGAAACTTCGACCCCTTCCAGGAGGTGGTAAGGGGGTGCTAGCGGGAAAATGGGCGATTAAAATGATTTTTGATGGTCACATTCGGTTTCAGCAACCCCAAAAACATGGAAATACACATACATCTTGAAAATGCTCTTACCAAGTAATGGTACATGTATTTTCATTATTTTGAGGGGTGGTTGGGGGAAGCTATGAGGGGTGGGGGTGGTCCGTTTATGGGGGAATCGACTTAGTTCATCAGTAGATACTACAGGAATTTTTTCGATTTTTTCACCAAATTCAATTTGGGTCGAAAACCGGCGTCTCGTAATTTGGAAAGTACTGAATATATGTAAACCTTTACGTTCTCATTGTATACAGACATCCAAAAAAAACGTCATCAACTCTGGCTATGAACGAGAGAGATGGAAATAGCGGTCATGTCTAAGCTTTTCGGTTATGTCAAACATTTGACAATTGACTGTCACAATTTGTAAAATAAACAATGGCTGTCATATGATGTGACAGTCTCGACAAGTGAATATGGTTATAAATTCGATTAAGAATAGAAATAAGTCTTTTTTTTTCTCGGCCAACTTTGATGACGTTTTTTTTTTGGATGGCTCTATATAAAAGAAATATGGGAAAAAAATAACTCGGTACTTACTCAACGTTTTCAGTCTTACGATCTGCACCACGTCGCAGTTGTCGTGCACTTCCAGATACGTAATCTCGCATTTGTAGGTGGCCTCGTCCTCCGCCTCCACCGGCGATATTTTCAGCAGGGCCTCCACGCTGTCGTTGTCATACTTGACGTCCATCCTGGAACAAAGCGGCGCCGCTTTAGGTTGTACATTTTAACGTTGCGCCGTACGAGAATGATATTTACAAAGGGCCGCTAATTTATCAAGAGCGGCAAAAAGGTGTCCGTAGAACGCGAGTTTCCCGTCCCTTCGGCCCGCAAACAACGGCAAAAACGCTCTAATATTTATGAGATTAGCAGCGGGTCAACCGCGCGGCAAACTTTCATCTTTATAATTTCCCGTGGTCAAAGGAACGATTCCGGTTTCACGGGTGCCCGGAGGAGATTTGTTCACGCGCAGAGGAAATCCAGACAGCGACGAACGAACAAGGGTAGCGGAGGTTGCTGAAAGCTGCTTTCAGCCCAATCAACGGGGAGAAAACCGGTCACTAATTGTTATCAGCAAACAAAAAATATGGTCGTGTAGAGAAAAAAACTCTAAGAAAGATAACGTTTTTTGCTACTCGAGTTTTAATGGCGAACATAACCATAAAAATTCGCAAAAGTCAAAAAAATGTTTTTTTTTTGCAAATAAAAAAAAAACTTCAAGTCCTACACAAGAAAGTTAAACTAGAAAGTTGTAAGTCTTAAAAATGCGCGTCGAATGAAATTTGAACGAAAAAATCGGTTCATAAACATTTGAGAAAAATTAAAAAAAAACGTCAAAAATCGCGTTTTCGTATTTTTTGCTGTATAAATTCCAATTTTGTTTGAACAGACTTTCTGTTGATTACAAATGTAGCCCAAGACAAGCGGAAAATGATCCTTTTTTTCAAAAATTGAAAAAAGTTTTATTTTTTCGAGCTATAACGATTTTTTAAAAAAAAAAGACGTTTTCAAAAATCAGCTTTTACAGAGGCAAAAATGATCGTACAAAAACGATCATGGACTCATTTTATTCGCGAAGACTTGTACTTTCATGCTATTAAAAAACCAATCGCTTTTATTTAATTTGTGCATAAAAAATGCGTTGTAAAATTGTATAATTTTTTCGAACCGGTTTATTCGAATAACTTTTTTAATTTTGGTTTTACGTTTTTGGCCGTTGCATATTTGAAAACTGGCCATTCAAAACACGCATTTAAAAACAAATGAAGGTCCTAGGACCTCAGGGAGCCGAGATAATTTTTTTTAAGCGGAGGAAAAGATAATTTTGCGAGCGTGATCTTGGAGACTTGCGTGTTTGAGTACGACCAGGAAACCAAGCACCAAAGCATGGAAAGGCACACTTTAAACTCTTGAAGACCCAAACAAAGGTGAGCAAGTCAAATCAAATGCATGCTATTTGTGAATTGTCCACAAAGAGTTTGTGCCTCCAGGCCAAACAGTAAACCAACACTTTTACAGAAAAGTTCTTGAAAAATGTCAAGAACAACTAGATGTTGCATTACGACAATGCGCCTTGTCACACAGCCATTTCAGTAAACGAGTTTGTAGCCAGTAAAAACATTCCTCTGGCTCCTCAGCCTCCTTATTCGACTGACTTGAGTCCCTGTGACTTTTTTCTCTTCCCGAGATTGAAAAATCGCCTCAAGGGACATCATTGTGGGACCATAGAAAACATTCAAACGGCTGTAACTGACTAGCTGAAGGCTATTCCAGTATATGAGTTCCAGCACTGCTACGAGGAATGGAAGAACCGTCTCCAGTACTTTGTGGCATTCCAAGGAAGTTATTTTGAAGGAGACAATACTGAATTGGAATTCTATTCGAATAAAAAAATAAAATAAAACAGTATTTAATTAGTCTTAATTATTTAATTTACACAACTCGTAAATGACAGCCTACCTTAACTGAGATGTAAATATTATTAGAGTCAATTACATAATTTCAAAATAATTACATTAGAGAATTCGTATGTACATATGGGGCATTTCACGCCAACTCAGTGACGTCAAAAAAAATTTCTGTCTTCTGAAACATATCACAATCGATAGTACTTGCTAAAACACTAATTTTCCTAAAATTTTAGATTTTTTGAGCCAGAAGGAGAGGGATGGTGAGGGTGAGAAAATACAAATTTTCGATTCGACTCAAATATTTTCTCGGTAAGGAAATAAAAAAAAATTAAAAAGAAGGTTGCAATGGTTTTCGATTGTTTTTTTGTAGGAAAAATGGAAAGAGTATTGAAAGTTTAAAATCGAAGTTTGCAATGGAGAAAACCATTTTTTTTATAATCTTTCTTTTTTTGTACTTTCTATTAATTTTTAATTCATAATGGGCCTCACCAGGGCTGGGCCAGCCCTAAAAAACGTGGTTTTAGCGTTTTTCCATCCTGTGGATAGTAAATGGCGGATAAGATTCCAAGGTTTTTGGGGTAGTTACCTTAAACTAAAAAACCCTCGTATTCTCGGAAATTTTCTACGTTAGATTCGTAATCAGTTTGAGAAAGATTGAAATTTTAGAGTCGAAATCGAAAAATAAAATTTTAGGGTTAGTTGTTTAGCAAGTAAGTACTATTGATTGTGATACGTTTCAAACAGAATTTTTTTTGACCTCACTTAGTTGGCGTGAAATGCCCCATATGTATAATAGATGTTTCATATTATTTTTATTTCATGCGTAATGACTACTAAGGCTTTTCGTATTTAAAATTAGTCAACAAGATGTTAATTAAATAGGTTGAAATCTGTAAAAGAGTAACATTTTTATTTAATTTGTGTTTTATCGCTATTCCCAAAACCAAAAGTAACGCCCCGACCGTTATACTAGCGGTTTCTAAAGTGCCGTTTAGCTGAGACATCTTCACTTAACCTCAAGCTGAATAGCGGGGTAACAAGCCTCGATTGTATTAAAACGATACGAAACGTGAATTCATCCCAAGGTGCTCTTAGCCGTACCACTCGACGATGGTAACGTTCTGAGAAACTTGTAATTAGTGTCAGTGAACCCAAAAACATAAAATACAAACACTTGTTGTTAGATGATATCTTCATTTCATTTATTTTCACACTTCCAATGAAATTAAATTTTTTTGGAAACAAAACGCGTAAAAAGATTTAGTTAAAAAAATAGTTTGCAAATTCGTATTTAAAATGCAGTCCATTTTAAGATTTCTTTTTTCCAATATATGTGACTAAAGATCGTGTGCTTCTCTGCCTCATCTCTAAATAATAGCAATGCATAAATATGCATCTGTAGAAATAATAGTATTCCGTCATTCGTTCCTTTCTTAGACATCTTATTTCCAGTTTCTCACAAACAGCTATCTTATTCTCTTTCTATTCAGGTGTCAGTAAAACTAGAATACAGATAGCATAGCATAAACTCTTGACATATTTAAATGTTTATGCAATTGGGATAAAAACATTTCCGATATATCTTATGGATGTTGCAAGGGTTCCTTTGCCATTTTCCCAAGTGAACAAAAAGTTGAAAAGTTAATGGCGTACCTGTGCTCTTTCATTCTATTCTTCTCGATTTTTAAAGGCGTATTAAGAATTTTATTAAAATCAAATTTTAAAGTCTAAATCTAAATAAGTCAGTGGTAGTCTTTGTTGATCCCTTAAACTGTAGTATGAGAAAATGATGATGTGCAGGGTTTAACTTTACAAAATTATAATGTTAAAACGTTAATGTCAAAATATTTAAATATGGTTTTACATTATAAAGTTAAAATAATGTTAAACTAATTAATGTTAAAATTAAAGTTTAACAACCATGTAACTAGATATAACTGGATTGTTCATGTTTCTTCTGAATTGTTCATGTATCTCCCAAAGAAAGAGAAATAAGGGATGAGTCAATATACACTGAGGTCCATAAGTAACGGATAAATTAATTATCTACGTAATTTACAATTTATGAGTAAAATCCTGAAACACGTCAATTTTTAATTCTAGAATGACATTTTTGAGCATAATTTTATACCTCCCCCACCAACCCCCTTGGAGTGACAGCTACCCCTTTAAAATTTTTAAATGGAACGAGGGTGCGTGTGATAGCTCATTTGAAAGGGCTCTTAATTATCTATTCAGCAATATAAGGTTTTTTTAATTTCTATAATTTTTTTTATTGAAAAATATTACATTTTTAACGTTACTAAGTAAAGAAAAGAACATGAAACAGAACAGTGAACAGTTTAAATCAAATGCTCAAACTGGGCGCCCGTTGCTTCTTGACAATAATGGAGGCATTGCTGAAATTCTTCTAAAACATTTTGTATTGTTTCCGGGGTGATTTGATTAATTTCTTGCCTTATTTTGTCTTTTAAATCTTCTACGTTATTTTGTATGTTGAAGTAGACTCGATTTTAAGTAACCCCATAAAAAATATTAAGCGAGGTCAAATCGGGAGAACGAGCAGGCTACTCAATTTCACCGCGTTAGACTCTTACTTCCAATGAAAAATGTGGTGTAGCTCCGTCCTGCCGAAACCAAATATTTCATTGGGGTTGTCATCATCTGAGAAAAGCACTCTTAACTCTGGAACTAAGAAATTTTGCAAGAAATCCAAGTAACGCGCGCCATTTAATGTGCCATCAAAGAAATATGGTTCGATAATTTGAAAATTTATAATTCCAGCCCCAACGTTCACCTTCTCAGGATATTGAGTATCGGC
This sequence comes from Aromia moschata, assembly GCA_029963805.1. Lineage (NCBI taxonomy): Eukaryota > Metazoa > Arthropoda > Insecta > Coleoptera > Cerambycidae > Aromia > Aromia moschata. The sequence continues at coordinate 201,190 of JAPWTK010000540.1, read as the reverse complement.
CTCCATCATCCAATGTGGATTTTCTGTACTCCAGTATCTACAGTTTTGTTTGTTGACTGTTCCATTTAAGACAAATATTGCTTCATCAGAAAAATTAATGTTTTTTATATATAAAGGATTATCTTGGCATCTATTTGCCATGATTTCGCAAAATTCCAATCGGCGATCAGGGTCATCGTCGTTAAGTTCTTCAACCGAATGAATTTTATATGGGCGGTATTTTTCGTTTGTTAGAAGACGCAATATGGACGTTTTACTAACATCATTATCGGCGACAACTTGTCTCGTAGGTTTATGTGGATTATCTTGAATATCTAACAATATATCCAATTTCTGTTCATCGTCTATAATGCGTTTCCTACCAGATTTAGGAATATCTGTGAGATTTCCAAATTCACGAAATTTGTTTTCTATTCTGCTAACCGTAGCCTGGGAAATGCGGCGGTCAGGATACTTAGTATTGAATATTTCGCATACCTTAAAATAATGATCAACTTTACGATCAGCGATAAATAACATAATAGAATAATAAGTTTTCACATATGTAGCAAATAAAGAAATGTAAATGTATAATTTTTTTCTGATATGTAAAAAGAAACCCTTTTTTACTTCTTTCTTTTTGTTGGGTATTTTGCGCAGCGTATCAGGGAAACCGATACATTTAAGTTGAATGTTGACACAAATTAACTAAAGACGTCAGATTTGACAGATATTTGGTACATAGGCACTTGATTGTATACATTTCATAATAATAATAATTTTGACATTATCAAATTTAATTTTCTTGATGAAAAATATACAAAATTCAAAAAAACCTTATATTGCTGAATAGATAATTAAGAACCTTTTCAAATGAGCTATCACACGCACCCTCGTTCCATTTAAAAATTTTAAAGGGGTAGCTGTCACTCCAAGGGGGTTGGAGGGGGAGGTATAAAATTATGCTCAAAAAATGTCATTCTAGGATTAAAAATTGACGTGTTTCAGGATTTTACTCATAAATTGTAAATTAGGTAGATAATGAATTTATCCGTTGCTTATGGATCTCACTGTATATAACTGATAGCCCTGAACATATCTGAAGACCTGTTAAAAGATAAATCTCAGTTAATATTTTTCTAAAAAAGTGTCTAAGACAAAACATACATATTGCAAATTAAATAAGTCCTACTTTACTGTCACGTAACAGAGTTTTAACTTCAAATGAATAAATAATCAATTCAATGCAATATTCTCCAGCAGTTGCAAAACGGTCTTATCGGAATTTTTTATTGGAATAATGGCAAACTGAAGGTGTTTCCTCGAGAGATCCATTCGAAATACAAAAGCTTTTACGTGCTACATCTGCGCCCAGTGTTTTGTTTGCGAGTGAACCTTTTCCTTTTTAATTTCAAGAATTTATAGAGTACACCTGAGTCGGACTCGACGGCGGCTGCGGGTGTCTTCTCGAGGAAAATCCGAAGTTGAAAATTGAAAACGAAATTAGTGTATTAATAATAAATAAGTTTAAGTTAATTAGGATGATTAAAATTTTATGGGCCCATTCAAAATCTGAATTTATCTTCGTCAGCACGTTTCGAAGTTAAGGCGTTACTAAATTATAATATCCTTTCGCATATGTTTAATTCAGTTTTGAAAACGGTTATCCTCACAAGGATTGGAATGGAAAATTTTCTAGATTTATCGTTCTCAACTAACAAAACATTGGAGTGGGTACTGGAACCTTCGGCGTAGAAACAAAAAAACTGGACGTTTTCCACGAAACGCAGAACTAGTATACTTTTCTCGACGCGCGTTTCGCCAACTAAGTTGGCATCTTTCTTTTCATTTCTAACCCAAAAGAAAAAATCGACAATAACGAAAAGTCAGGAATATACGAAATAAGTTGTAAAGACTGATCAAAAGTATATTGGGCAAACAGAAATATCGATTTTGACTAGATTTACAGAACACATAACTCATTTGAAATATGGTAGAACGGAAAAATCTTAGTTGGCGAAATGTGTGTCGAGAAAAGTATAGTAGTTCGGTGTTTCGTGGAAAACGTCCATACTTTTCAACAAACAAAGTATCATTGTTGTTTCCTTTTGTCTTTACAAAATGCCAATATTTTTCAATTTGTTGTCGGACCACTTTGCCTTTTATTTATTGTTTTTGTGAGGTTTACAGTTAATTCAGTTTAATGACTAGAGCGCGGAGTGTAACAGGACCGTAGTCAGTTTACGAATGAAAATGTTAATATGTTCACAGAAACTATGTTGCCATAGTACATTATTAAATATTATTACTTATTACCAAGCGCGAATGTCACAGGGCCAACACTGTGCATGTCCTGCCCTTGACTCGTTGGCCGTCACAGCTCACAGCTGACTTGCATTACGAAAACTGCGCTAGCAATTTTAGTTACTTGTGGCACGCTGTAACAGACAGTCGCCGGTATTGCACAGCGTTGATACGTTTCGTTTTTACGTATTCGCCGTGTACTTTATAAACATTAATAATTATTAGTTGAGGGGAGAAGTGAATAAAGTGATGGACCATGCCAAAGGTGAAAAGAAATAGACGGGCAGTATTTCAAACCTGGTTTGACAGTGATCCCGAGGACATACGTGTTCAAGGAAAAACCTTTTTTGTACTGTCTGTGAACGCATTATAAATTCTTCAGATAAAACTAAAGTAACAAGACATCTGGAAACCCATGCCTCGTCCAGCGCCGACCTCTCCGTATTTTTCTATGAACTTACAGAAGCCTTTGTTGCAAGCAATATTCTATTAAACAAACTAGAGAACCTCAAGTTACGTACGTTTTTAGAAAAATATATGGACCGAATAATTCCTCATGAAAGTACTTTAAGACATGCATATGTCGATCGGGTTTAAAACAATGTAGTGGCATCAATATGCGAAGACATTACGTATAATTTCGTGTATTTTATTATAGACGAAGCTACCGATGCTTGCGGGCGTTCACTTTTGGATATACCGAATTGAGGAGAAGGTAGAAATCCGAATCTATAGTTTCCGATGACGAATGACGCCGACGCTGAGCAGGATTATCTTTTCGTTCAATAAAACATCCTGTACCTAATTCTGTTTGACTACGCGCAGAAAACAAAGCAAAGCGACGGCGGATTTCGCGTTCATTACCATTTCCAATGAGAAGGTTGCTACACGACTAGAGACTTTCCTTTCCGGATTCCGTCGACATATATCTTCGTTAGTGAATGGTTCACGAACTATCCCGAACGATACATTAATAGATCCGTTGTTAAAAGCGGACATTTTTTTATGCCTTCGTCGCGTCCGCGTGTGGACTTTATAGAACAATTTACGGTTATTGGAAGCCCAAAGTTTGCCGCAGTAAATCGAAATTGAGGCTCCCTGATACGGTTTCGCTGCGGAATCGTAAACACGGCAGGGTATATGCTGAGACACGTGCCGTGCTCTCCAGTTAAGCGAGGAACACCGTAGCGGAAAAGAGAAGGGAGAGAGGAGGGTGCGTACGAGACGGTAATTTATGGAATTATTAATTTTGCGTGCTTCCTTGTCTAGTTTCTTGAGAAAAGAATTTCATACTGTGGAGTGCTGATAAATCCTTGCCAATACACATGCTCATTATTCATTTGTTCTTCAGATCAGATGTTCATCAAATCGCATGAATTTTCTCGTGAAACAGAATGTAGCATCATGTAAATGTAAACGTCATGGATCACATAATTTAGGATCAACTACATACTGATTAATTCTGTTGGTTGCAGGAACATCAGATTCATTTTTTTTTTTAACATTTTACGCTTTATTGACCTGTCAGGACTCGACGTGGCTATCATTAACTTGGGTTTATTAAATTTCCATTCCCACTGTCTGTTGCCAATTTTAATTACAGAAACTACTTTTACGTTTTGGGTTCATAGAGAGAAACGTTTTATGCCGCGATTTTTAATATCCATTTGTTTGATAATTTCTATTATATTACAGTGATAGTTTGCCAATCCAAAAGAAAAAATGTTTTTGTTATAGCGTTATGAAAAGTTATTAAATTACCAAATATTCCTCTTTTTCTCTTTTTCCTTACTGTTTTTCTTCACCATCTACGCTTTCAACGGGTGGAATATATGTTGATTTATTTTTGAAATTGCTACTACAACTGCATCACTGAATATTTTGAACAATTTCAAGAAACCACCCACCAACAGATGGCCTACCTTATTCAGGATGGTCCACGAGGTTTTGGCCAGTCTAAATTTGGACAACTATTTAAGCCATGATTGAGTAAAATTGGGTAATTATAAACAGGTTGAAGGATTGCCTATTTCTGGCATTCAGCTGTCTACATTTTTCAATTAATATAAAAACTTTGGGGTAAAAAGTTGTTCATCGTTTAAGTACTGTAGTGACAAAAAACCTGACAAATACGATATCGTTGAATTTGTATTGGAGAGACCTTTACAGCTGTCGAGTAATATACAGGGTGTCCTATTGAACAAGTTGAGGTCACGTGACCTGACATGTCGTATCATACCAGAAATGGGCAATACTTCCACCTGTTTATAATTACACAAAGGGTCTCACCGGGTTTCCATATGAAATCTGCACCGGCGTCTTTGTTGACATTGGTGCCTTTATTATATTGCTAGTTGTTGAAAATAATTTTTGGCCAATTATCAAACCCCTAACTTCATTCGTTTTTGGAAAATGGGGGTTAGGCAATCCCTAACTTCAAAATTATTTTTCTATGAAACTATGATAGATTTTTTAATGGAACTAGAAAGCGACATTAAGTACTCACTATTAATATTGAGTACTTAAAAGAAAATGATATTATGTATAATAATGGATGAGATGTTCGTTCTCGATACATCAATAGCAAGACATATCAATGTTTTATTGAGTATACGAACCAACTATGAACAACTATTTTTATGGCAATAAAAGATATTAATATTTTAAGATACACCTGTGATTGTGCTAAAGGAAATAGGACTATAGGTCTCACCCATGTTTTCAGCATCAATAATTTATTATTAAAATATGTAATGTAAACTAATTGTCACATGGCATTCGTTACAAATCGTAAAAAATCAACAAACATGGGGCCAAAAGTATTTTCAACAACTAGAATATTAACACCATACATATACCCAGTTGATGTTACAGATATTACTACTGAACTATAGAAGAAAATAGTGATCAGGATTAAATTTTTCAAGTATTTTTATAGAGAATTTATAATATAATTAATATTTTATGAAAAATGCGTTTTTATTTTAAGTTTGACTTATTGGATTAGCTTACAATACACTATGTACAAAAGCCGCTTACATGGATTTTTTTTGGAATTTGTTCCACGCATCACAGCATCATTGTTTTATTTAATTGTTACTATTATAGTTGATACTTCTGCATTATACGTTGGGATTTGTTTTGTTCTAGAATAATCTGACACTTTCGTTATAATTTTTAATTGAGAAAAAGAAATTGCCGCACAATCAGCCGCTTTTATTTTTTCAACTACTGTTTTCACTTATGGAATTTTGGAAAATTATGAAAAAAAATACTGTACTCTTTATGACAACAAACTGGAGTGAGGGTTTCGGCCAAAACAGTGAGAAGAACATTAAATAAAAACAACTTGGGGGGGAGATTTTAAACTAAAGCTAGTTTTAGAGCTTATGGGGCCCCCCGCGGAGCAAAAGGTGCACCATAGAGCGAATAGGCGGGCATGGGCACATGTCGCTTTGGTGTCATAATTGTTTATTTACTGAAAAACAAGATTTATTTGTTTCTCTCATAGTTTCATAGAAAAATAATTTTCTGCACGTTTTTGTGACATTTTTCAACAACCAGAGAAAATAAGTCACCAATGTCAAGAACGCAAACTCTAGTTTGCGGGCGAGATTTCATATGGAAACCCTTGTTTGCTGAGACCCGTTCAGCCTATAAATATCTGCCGCGTTACCCCGGCCAAAACTAGCTCCCAAATGCGCGCTCAAAAATTTTCCAGATATTTAACTTTTTTTTTGCCCAAAAATCCCCTTGTGGGTAGGTCGGGGTGGCCAGCAGTTTAGACGCAAAGCCCTCGTGGGTCACCCTGTATAACGTATTTTGTATCAGTGGTGGCAATAGACTGTATTTGCGATATTTTCATCCAAAAATTTTTTAACACCGTTTCCTTTCAAAGCTACTTTTAGGAGCCGTGTGCAGGCAAAAGATCTGACGCCTTTCAAAAGCCATATGCAGTTCGACCGCCACAAAGAAGTCGGTCCGCGTATTTCCATAGACATCAAAGATTTCCTTGTGTGGCGCACCAGCCACAGGTTAACAAGTCGAAAATTAACTTGATGTTTATACACGAGAGCCTTCTCTTTTGGTCCGAGTACGCCTCGTGTTTGCCAATGAGTCGTGGTGGACGTTAAGATTGACGGAAGGAGTTGCCGAGGACTTTCCCATTCAATTACGCCTCAACGGCTTAATAGAGTTTCCTACCGGGGTCAAATCCCAATCAGCGCCCCGGCCTGTCCACACACAGAATATTATTAACGAAGTTTGAAATCTCGATAAGTATTAAGCAGGACGAGGGTTATGCTCGTATATAGGAGGCCATTGTTAGGGATCTTCTCTGGGAACGGTAGGATGCTGATGCGATCTACTAGAATTTGATGAACTCGATGAGATACTATCTTATATCATTCCGTCTATTCAGTAAATTATTACCGATTTTGTATTGTTGAAAGTGTGGAAAATATGGCCTTGTAATATAACGGTTATGTATACAAACATCATTAAGTTTATCTAGATCAAATTTCAAGATGTGCTGGTTAAAAAAAGCTTTAAAAACTGTTCATAATAACTACACATAAAGATTTGTTTGCGCCATACACAAAATTATAGAACATCGCGTTGTTGTTAGCAGGACACTACAAATAGTGGACGAAGTAAATTGCTTCTACTACCAATAAATGAATAAATTAACCAGTTAAAAATAAGTTCGAAAGTGTATTAAAGAAAGACACTGGTTTTACTAAATTAGGACAAATTAGGACAAAGAAGAGGAAACAACTATAGAAACTACTCTGATACTACAACGTTTTACGAATCTTCGCCAGTCCCTGATAGTACTGCTAACCAAGCTACATTGTCAAGCTAATTAAGAGGGTAAGTTTTACACACATATAGTATATAGTTATTAAGTGTGAATTAATTACTTAATTATTACTTTATTAAGTGCGAATTAATTACTAAGTATAAGTTATTTTCTTGTATTACATGTATTTGTAATATTTCTTGTATGCACATTTCGGCCAACTCTACTTATAAGATTATTAAAACGAACCATTCTATATCGAATTTCACAAAAAGAAAACAATAATTGATTTTTTTTAAAGAGTACCCTGTATATTTTTTATTTTCTGTAAAAACTTTTTCCGTGATTTCGAAAATACGGTTTTTTTTTGTTGACACTTCGTGCTTTCCAAATATTTAAACTTACCAATTACCAGGTGTGTAAATTAAGTAATGAGATGTGAGAGTTTTTTTTTAATATTTTTCGAATAGAATTACAATTCAGCATTGTCTCCTTCAAAATAACTTCCTTGGGAAGCCACACAGCGCTGGAGACCGATCTTCCATTCCTTATAGCAGTGTTGGAACTCATGTACTGGAAGCGTTCAGCTGGTTGGTTACAACCGTTTGAATGTTTTATACGGTCCCAAAATGACGTCCCTTGAGGTGATTTTTTAATCCCGGGAAGAGGAAAAAGTCATAAGGACTCGAATAAGGAGGCTGAGGAGCCACAGGAATGTTTTTACTGGCTAAAACTCGTTACTGAAATTGTTGTGTTACAAGTCGCATTGTCGTGATGCAACATCCAGTTGTTTTTGATGTTTGGATTCAAATTTACCTCTTCCTCGATCATTCTTGTCGTCAACCGACGATCTGAACGCACAAGATCCCGTATTCTATCGACATTTACATCGGTTCTTGAAGATGAAGACCTTCCGCTGCGTGGTTCATCTTCAATAGATTCTCTTCCTTCTGAGAATGCCTTAAACCACCGAAAAACCTGGGCTCTTGAAAAAACACTGTCTCCTTAGGCGTGTTGAAGTTTTGCAAACGTATCCGTTGCGCTGTGTCCAAGTCTAAAGCAAAACCTGATAGGACACCGTTGCTCAAAATTAATGTCACTCATTTTCAAAACGCACTAGAAAAAACCGGTTTACGAAAACGGTCACAAGGAACAAACAAATGACTCTAACAAGTCCCATCTTTGCAGTGTTGTTAGATCGGGCGCTACGTTGCCAGTCGCATTACTTAATTTACACACCCCGTATATTCGAAATGCTTGGATCTAGAATGCTTTTATTTTAAAACGTTGAAGGCGCAAGTGGTAAATTTTATTAAAAAAATACGAAAGTTCAGTTAAAAAAAGGAAATCTTGTTTTGTCTAAAACGTTTTATACTAATTAACATAATGATCATGTAAAATATAAAAATTAAACGAATGGATGAAAAGCAGATGTCCTCGAAAGCCAGTCGATCTATATGTCCAATACTTAATAGCCTACTGTTCTGGTTTATAATACAGGACACAAAGGTCCACTGGATCGAAACTTAAACATTGTATACAATCATCTCCTGATGACGCCAACGTGGTTGGTTAAAAGCTGCTCGGATTAAGTACACTATTTCGAGATTATTAGAGGACACCTCTATTTTTTAGTGTACGCCAAAGATGCCAGTTCAGCACCTGGATAAAATCGCAGTAAAACACCACTGCGCTGTAGATATCGTAAACAGATGCCAAAAAGAAATTAATAACGAATTTCTCCGCTCCAGAAAAGGGATCCGTGCGACTGGGTAAATGCTGGGCGAGGATGCGAGCAGAGCGGTCCATCTGAGAGCTGGGCCGGTACGCAAGAACTCAATTTGTCTAACAAGTTGGCCGAGTGCACTTGGCGAGGGTTTACTTTGTCGATACCGGTATTGGCTGTCAAGCGGCCTGGCCCTTTGTACACCCAGGTGTAATCGTATACAGGCGAACGCTAGCCCGCCTTTTGGTAATCTATACGGCTCGGTCGAACTTCTTCACGTAGGTCGAGATGTATTACGTACTTGCCGGTGTCTGCAAACATTCTGCGCCTAGATTAATATTTGCCTCGGGAATGTATGTGATGCTCGTGGGCCGCGTAAAAAGAGCGTGTAGAACATGCGAAGTTGAAATTAATGTTCGATAGGAAGACCAACTTTTGCAAAATACGATAATAATAATAATAATAATAAAAAGGGTTTTCAAAAAGGGTATGCTGCACACCGAAGAACTACAACCCATCACATGTCTTCACAATCGTCTACAAAAAAACAGCCGTGGAAAACAACTTTGAGGAAGAACAAAAGGGATGCATCAGAGGCGCAGCGGGGTGCAAACATCAACTGACAATCGATGCTGTGGTATTGAAGCAAGCCCAAGTAAGAAGAAGAAACCTGCATATGTGTTACATCGACTACAGCAAGGCGTTCGACTCGGTACCTCACGACTGGCTACTAAAATTCCTAGAAATTTACAAAATCTGCCCTCGGATAAGAGCTCTTCTACAACATCTTATGCAGTCTTGGAAAACAAACATTTGGGTCTCTGGAAGGAACACAGGTCAAGTTGACATCAAGAAAGGAATCTTCCAAGGTGATTCACTCTCGCCGGTTTGGTTCTGTTTGGCACTCAACCCATTATCAACCCTACTGAATAAGACAAGAGCTGGGTACAAGATCAACGTGAGAAACCGAGCAACACTCACTCACCTGCTCTACATGGACGATCTAAAACTATTCAGTGGGTCCAAGGCAAATCTCCAGGCCCTCATTGGAACTACTAGGACCTTCAGCGACGACATCAAAATGTCCTTTGGCCTAGATAAGTGCGCCACACTGAGTATTGTGAAGGGAGCACCTCATAATAATCCAGAGGTGTATGCCGACATTCATCAACTACCACCGGAAGAGCAATACCGTTACTTGGGAGTGTGTCAAGATGGCAGGATCAACCACACACAACTGAAGAAGGAATTCCAAGAGAAATACAAGAGCCGCGTGACAAAGTTGCTGAATACGCTTTTATCTGGAGGCAATCTTATCAAAGCCATCAACTCGTGGGCTGTCCCAGTGCTGACATACTCTTTCGGAATCCTCAAGTGGTCCGTTACTGATCTTGATGAGCTCGACCGACTTACCAGGCGGCTCCTGACTAAGTTCAGGCACTTACACACTAACTCTTCCGTAATCAGACTCTACCTGCCGCGAAGACGAGGTGGTATAGGTCTATTGAACATAAAAAAAATCAGTGCCTTAATCAAGAAGCTTCCTTAAGAAGAAAACTGCTAACGAACAGGGACCCGCTAATAACAGCAGTAACAAGAGAGGACCCTGGTTACACGCCTTTGAACCTCGGATGTGAACTTATCCCGGTCGACGTACCAACAGAAGAGGAGCTCCGGACACAGTGGATGGAACATGCTTTGCGGGGCCGTTTTCCAAAAATGCTACAGCCAGACCACATCGACAAAGAAAATTCATTAAAATGGCTTACCGACGGATATCTGTACCCCGAGACCGAAGGCTTCGTGACTGCCATTCAGGACAGGGTTATAAAAAACAAGAAATTACCAGAAGAATATCCTGAGAGACGACGTCGAAGACCTATGTATAAAATGTGGATCTGCAGGCGAAACTATATAACACATAATAGGAGGGTGTCCCGCGCTATCAGAGTCAGCATATCTCGGAAGGCACAACCAACTTGCGAAGATGGTTCACCAACAACTGGCGCTCAAGTATGGCCTGTTAGCGACGGCTCCGCCATACTACAAATATGTCCCGGAAGCTGTGCTGGAATCGGAAGTTGCCGTGATGTACTGTGATAGGCTAATCATCACCGATCGAACAGTGGACTTCAACCGACCAGATATTGTGCTGATCAACAAGGAACAACGAAGAGGGATCATCATAGACATCGCTGTGCCACTTACCCACAATATTCAGAAGACTGAACGGGAGAAGATCGCGAAGTATGAAAATTTGTCAATCGAGCTGAAGCGCCTATGGAGGCTGGAGAAAGTGGAGACGTACGCCCTAGTAATATCGGCAGAGGGAATAATGACGACGAGATTCGCCAAGAACATCGCGGGCATTAGGACTATCTTTTTATGTCATTAGAAATGGCCACAAGGCAATATTGTTACAAACTTGCCACATTGTAAGAAAGGTTTTGGGACAGGATGAATTTCCTCCCCTCGCCTGAGCCTAATTTCTGCTGGAGGCGGGGATGAGATATCAAGCCATCACTGTCTGCAACAGGAATGGGTGAATGTTTCCCAGCGTTTACGCTGAGAAGTGTGACTATAAAGTCGGCGAAATAATAATAATAATAATAATAAATGCTTTATTTGCCCAACAGGTCAAACCCATTTACAGAGCAATAATAATACACAACATAAACATAAAAATGTACGTAAAAACTAAATAAATATATATATGTATATATACATTTAAAACCTATTTAACACGAACAGAAAAACAATTAAGAAAGTAAAATTTCACTGATTAAATATTTCAAATTCAAGGTATTCAAATTACATTTTAAGTAAGAATACAAAAAAAAATATAACCTACAAAGAAGATACATGAATTGTTATTTTACACAAACATTTGTAGGCATTAAAGCGGTTACTAAGTTCGGTTAAAATAACATCAATCCCTGAAAAGTGTATATCAGCCTCATTTAGTATGTTGTTATAATTTCTACACATAGTATAAACTGGCGATTTCAATAGTATATTTGTTCGGGGGAGTAGCAAATTGAAAGGTAATATTTTGTCTTGCACCTAGTCTTGGGACATGTAGGTTTATTTGAGACAAGAGGTCAGGACAGTTTATCTCGTTGTGAAGGAGTTTATATAGAAATATGATACTCATTCTGATTCTCCTATATTCTAAGCTCATGAAATTAAATTGATTGAGTAATACCTGATAATCTGTCCCTCTAGGAGGGAAAACTCCATTGTGCTTGTAACTAAGAAATTTCAGAAATTTGCGTTGGACACATTCTACTGTATATTTGTGACATTCATAATATGGATACCATACCAGTGCACCGTATTCCAATTTAGTTCTTACAAAAGAAAAGTATAAAATCTTCAAAACTTCAACGTTGGTAAATGGTCTACAATTTCTAATTATGAAACCTAACGTTTTTATGCTTTCAGAAGCTACGATGAGGAAACTATATCGTCGTTTGATAGTTTTGCAACTCAACGATATTAATCAATAAAAAGTTACCATTATACTACACCAGAGTTGGGCAGAATATGACTAAATGACTAATGACTAAAGGAAATGATTAAACTTTAGTCATGACTAAATTAATCATAGGATTTAGTCACGACTACGGTTTAGTCATGATTAGTTGTTAGTCATACCAATGATTGATGGTTACTCATGATTGAAGTTTAATCATTAGTCATGACTAACCTCAATCATCATCAATCATTAGTATGACTAACAATTATTAATCATGACTAAATACTTTGCCATATACAATTGCCATCGGGATAGGCTTTTCCGCTGGTACGCAAATTTTTTTTAATTGCAAAATTAGCATTGAAAAAAAGTGGAAAATCTTCAATATCAAATAAAACAAACAGATTTCACTTCAAATGGATGAGACTACAGGAAAATATAGCTGTTGGGGTGCTCAACAAACGCCCGCAATCCGAACGCGCAATTTCCGCAAAACGTAAGATATCAAGATGCGGTAAATAAACGGCGATAGGTAATCGCAATATCGCGCGGCTCTGCAAATTTCAGATTTTTAAATTGCAAAATAAAAAAGTTATTAACAAAAAACCTAAAAAATGCGTTAACTAAGGGCCTTATCTCGGCGTTTTTTTATATACAGATTGCAAACCAATTGCATTGAATAGTGTTCAAAAAAAATAAGACCTTTTTTAAAAAAAAACGTCCCGATCCACTAATGACTAAATTAGTCATTAGTCATAAATCGACTAAAATTTGCCCAACTCTCATTTTTTTATTCCGTCTTAATTTTTAGTAAAAGCAAGTAAACCGACACATTATTATACATAAATTATATTCATTTAGCTAGCAGCTTACGAGAAAAACAGATAGAGCACTAAATAATAAATAGACCACAACTTTTTAAATATTCAAGATACAAGAAAATGTTGAATATAGAAAGAACACACAATTAATATATCTAATAAACACAAAATTGTAATGGTAGAGTAAAAAAGGTATGTTGCTGAAAAAAAAAAATTGAGGCGTATATTGACGTAAATCGTACATTGATGGCTAATCACGTGGGCCACTGACAAATACGGACCAATACGTCTCTGTTCTTTGGTAATTTATCCAGCCGAACTTCTTCACGTGGGATGTGGATGTATTCCATACTTTCGGTCTGAGTAAACACTCCGCGCATAGATTAATGTTTGCCCAGGGAACGTGTACCGAGCTGATGGATCGTGAAAGTGAGTGAGATGTGTCGAACACACAAGTTTAAATTAACAATATCGGGCGGGAAAGCTCCTCTGACCTACTTTTGCTCGTCGACGAAAACGTATGAATTTTGATTATATTATCTATACAACTTAATCAAGGTAATGGAATTTTCCAATTACAAAAATCGCTGACTTCTCGCACAGAAAGATGATTTGTTTTTACGTTCGGTTTATTTGTACGTACGTGATTTGCTCTCAGTACTTTCCCACTAACTGTAAATATTTACTGCAATTATCTGATTGCACGGTTTTAATGATTTAAAAAAAATATCGAAATAAATGTGCTGACTTTACCTAGTAAGAACACATAATTATATGTTTGTTATTGTTGTTAACAACCTAGCGTAATTATCAATTGCAAAAAAAAAATGTTTTTTTGATGTAGAGTACTATTCGCAGCTCTCAACCTAATTAAATCTTGAATATCAGTCGCTACGAATTTCTACTTCTGTTCACATTATTATACAGTAAGTTCTGTATAATAATGTATAACATTATTCAGTAAGTTCGTAAGTCTAAAAAACACAAAAGTGGTAGGTCGATTTTTATTCCTTCCAAAGTTACCTATGGCAAATCTAAAAGATGAAAATATCAACAATAAATAAACATATATTTTTTTTATATAATGCAGATAAATATATACCTACTTTTATTATGTCTATACACTGACGGGGATATATTTTATATTCAACCTTCATAATAAAACAGACAAAACGTTTAGAGACAAATAATCTTGTGCTGAAAATGGTATCAATACTTTCGAAAATTTAAAGGAAATAAAGCAATGACATGTTAATTATTGCCATTGTCATATCATTAGGCATATTTGCCACAAAGATTTCCTTGTTTACGAAAAGTAACGCCTGTCAAACTCAAAGTCCGTATAATCAATTTGTATAAGAAAGGACCTAACGATTGAAATAACGAACAAAAACTCCGGTTAATCCTGGTTAGTGTATGAATCCGGTAGGTGAACTTAATTGAGGTTAGAAAAAGCAACTTCCATTAGTTTTTTCATTTTCCGATCAGCTTGCGTTCGCAGATAACGAGAAGTAATTTTATTTTGCAAGAAAGTAACGTATAGAAACTAGTTCGTACTGGATCTACTGCTAACTTTACATCAAGTTTTTGTTTTGGAAGAATCATCAATTACAGGCCTTGTTAAAATGTCGATAACGATGGTTCAGCTACATTAAAATCAGTGGTGCAACATAGACATGCATTTTGGGGCAAGTCGAAGTTAGAATAATTTATTGGATACTGAAGTTCGATGTCTGAGGATATTGCTATAGACTGCGTGGATATACTTACTGGTATTTACTACCATATTTGATCATCTCAACTAAGTCATCTGTAAGTGGTCTTCGTCTTTAAAATATGATCATAAGACAACTATATGAAATAGATGAGGAAACACAAGTTTATCTTAAATCCTTAAACGTATGGATCGATTTATCGAAAACTAGATTCCAGTAGTTAATGAAAAAATGTACCATCAATTTATTTTTCGAAGAAAACTGGTGTTGTTGAATATATGATTTTCTTTGACAAGACGAAGTCTGAATATTTGATACTTAAGTAGGAGTTACATTCTCAACTCCCAAAGATATGGACGGTCTCGAAAACGCCACCGAAAACATTTAACCTCACTAACCACCGGCTAGTGAGGTTCCAGGTCCATTGCAGACCGGAAACCCCTTGAAAATTTGATTAAAAAAGTGTGCAAACAAATCGTGTTTTTTTTAAACTGCTTTTTTCATAATTAATAATTTTTTGGAGGTATTTCATGGACACCATCGGAAAGGGTACGTCTTAAACTTCAAAAATATGTCCCTGTCAAATTTTTCTAATCTGAAATAGTATTAGTTATGAGGCGCTGAAGAGCGATGTAATGGGAGTGGCGTTTCCGGCCGAAGCGGGTTAAGAAGAGGTCGTCGAAAGACCCATTCGCGTTCTACCGACAGACTTCCGATTTCCGATTTTTCCCAACTTGTTGACAACTTTCTTGGGTGGCTGCTAAGGGCTGAGACAGACTGGGTGCGCAACACATTTTTAATCACAACTTGAATCATTTCTTTCTCAATGGTTCCTCATTTGATAAATAATTAATAAAATTTGTGTTATAGAACATTAGAATTAGATAGTGAAGACAAATTTTCGAAACAATTAAAGAAATATTTCGTCTATTAGGTACGGAGACTTGCAGCCGGAATAAACGAGGCACACTTGGTTCTTTGGTTAAACATATACATATACATACAGGGTTGGAAAGTCCAAGATTTCAAAGCCGAGCATTAAAAGATAGAAAAGAATAAACTCTTCAAGTAAAGGGAACTGACAGAAAATGTCAGGCGGGATGTAGGCGGGACGCCCCGCCCATAAATTGTAATGCGCACGTGTGAGTTGAATTATTATTATATCGTTATTAGTCTCCGGAAAATAAGCACTTGAGTATTCCTCTGCGTACGCAGTATCCCGAGAAGTTAAATGTTTGGGTTGGTATTTTAGGCGATTCCATCGTTGGGCCATTTTTTATAAACGGTTCCTTAAATGCCAACAAATATTTAACAAATAAAACAAACTGTTTACGGACATGCACATGAAAGACCACGAAATTTAAATGATTTATTGGCCAGAATTGTACAAGTCCTAAATAATATTTCCCCTGAAGTGTTAGAACTAGTGTTGTAAGAATACGTATTAAAAATTCCGTTCAATCCGATTATCAAACTATTACGTATTAATCCGAATAGTTGCCAACCGCAATACGGAATCGAAATTATTACGAACGCTGTCAAACGCCGGATGATAGCGTGGATATCGTATCCGATGCAGTCTCGGACGAAGTAAACATAATACGTAATAATACGTAATAGTACGATGATACGAATACGAACAAGGTCCGAGGGAATACGGAATACGGAATTATTACGGATTATGATGCGATGCCGTGCCGTGTGCCGTGACATTGCTTATAGAAGGTCCTATGTATTCCGTAAGCCAAGAAAAGCAGAATCAGAATTAATACGTATTAGTGAATTCATCCGAATCTCTTTTATACAGCTAAGTATTAAATCTCCGAATATTTACAACATCCATAGGTTTTACGGGTTCGAAGCAAAGGGGCGACATTTGGACCCTAGAGTATCCACCCAAATTCTTGCGACCGATTAGTTAAGGAATCGTGTCAACTACAATTATGTTCGACACTTCTCTTTAAGTATGGTACGCGCAGGTCTCATACGCCAAGTACTTGCATACAGCGTCGATGTAACCCAACAAAAAAGGGAAAAGAAAAAAAAAAACCCAAAAAAGGGGGATAGGGCGTGTCAACTACCCCTCTCACTTTATATTACGCGCAGGTCTCATACGTTTCTAATACGTGCACAAGCGTGAAACAATGTGGCATCTAACTATCTTTGTCTGTCCTTACTGGTGTCTTTTAACTTATTCTCTTCTACACATGTATCGCCAATATGTAAAGGTGCAATTTACTAGGGTGTATGTACGAGTATGTCCTTTAATCCCAAAACACCGCTTCATATTTCTTTATGTAGACAGAACACGCGGTCTACTGAAAGCAAAGCGACGACACTTTGTAAACTTGATCTGACGTTCCTTACTCTTCGTTCAAAAAATAAATCCATTTGCAAAGGTATAAACCTCGTTCCTATCGGTTATTCTGCGCAATCTTCACAAGGCGATGGATATTTTTTACCGCGTCAGCGAAATCCCGAAACTATCCGTAGAGTTTCGCGCGAACACAAAAGAAGGCAATTTACACACGCGATAAAGGGAAATAAATTCAAAGCCGGGCAAATACAGGAAAATGCATATCTCCACAGATAGGAATAGGTGTATGCCAGAGAGCGATGTCGCGCATTGTGCCAGTCGAGAGGCTGTTTGGCCCACGCTAGTCCGGTACACTCCACCTCGCTCGACAACAACGAGCAGATGTTATGATATTTTTCGAAATCCCGCTCTGATGTGTTTCCTCGCGCTGAATGGAAATCCCGGCGTGACATCTAATATCCACCTATAATCCGTTCGAAGCTGAGGAGGCGCTAACCCGGGTTATATGGTACGGAATGGTTTTCCTACGTTTGGGAAGGCTATATCCGAGAATTATCAAAGTAGAACGCCAGACCCTCGTTCAAAATTGATATAAACGGTTATGGATTGCGGGCCGGTGTAATGGGAAGAATATTCGATACAGGAAGCCGGTTCGTAGCATTAAAGGCGTCACTTTTCTTCTCAGAAATGAAATTGTCGGGAATTTTCAACAGTTTCCAGAAAATTCTGGACAAGAAAATATACCAAAAATGCTATAAGTACTGTACAAAACTAAACAAACTGACTGAAACTGACTAAACGGAAACTAACCGTTCTAAACTAACAAAAAGTTCATACTATACAAGAATTACAACGTAACTATAAGTAATCAGGTAATCATTAGGAGCAAAAAGGGAAAAATAATGGACTGTAAGCAAGAAAATTAGAACAAATGATGTAAAATGGTTAATTTCCAATAACCGATGAGTGATGACTGTAAGTCCAAAATAAAATCAGATACATCTATCTAAAGTTACTACTTCTCTAGTTATACATGGGGTTTTTCACGCCAACGAAGTGAGGTCAAAAAAATGTATGTGAAACATATCATAATCGATAGTACTTGCTAAGAAAGTACTTCCTAAATCGATAGTACTTGCTAAAAAAACTAACTTCTCTAAAATTTTAGATTTTTTGAGCCACAAGGAGAGGGATGGTGAGGGTGGGGAAAATACAAATTTTCGTTTCGACTCTAAAATTTCAATCTTTCTCAAAAAAAAATGGAAAAAAATCAAAAGAAGGTTGCAATGGCTTTCGAAGTGTTTTTTTTACGTAGAATACGATAACAATATTTTCAAAATTATTGGGGGTAATTTTCACCCTTATTTTGATGATTGAAAGTTTAAAATCGAAATTTAGAAAAAGAATGACACGATTTTTTTTTCATTTTTTTAATTCCTTTCTTTTTTTTTGTACTTTCGATTAATAATTTAAATCATAATGGTCGTCGACCAGGAACTGGCCCAAAAAACGGCCCAAAGGTGAAATAACGTGGTTTTAGCGTATTTTCTCATCCTGTGAGATAGTAAATGGCAAGTGAATAATATATTCTAAGGTTTTTGGGGTCGCTGATTACGAATCTAACGTAGAAAAATTCCCGTAGAATACGATGGTATTTTTTAAAGTTCAAGATTTAGCGATTTTTTAAAAGTTGACTACCATACTGGATCCGCCATTTTGTTTTTTGAAAATCTGACGTTAGATTCGTAATCAGGAACCCCAAAAAACCTTGGAACATATTATTCACTTGTCATTTACTATCTCACAGGATGAGAAAATACGCTAAAACCACGTTTTTTCACCTTTAGGCCGTTTTTTGGGCCAGTTCCTGGTCAACGCCCATTATGAATTAAAAATTAATCGAAAGTACAAAAAAAAAAAAGAAAGGAAATAAAAAAAAATTGAAAAAAAAAACCGTGTCATACTTTTCGAAATTTCGATTTTACACTTTCAATCCTCAAAATAAGGGTGAAAACAACCCCCAATAATTTTGAAAATACTTTTATCGTATTCTACGCAAAAAAAACACATCGAAAACCATTGCAACCTCCTTTTTAATTTTCTTCATTTTCTTACCGAGAAAGATTGAAATTTTAGTCGAAACGAAAATTTGTATTTTCGCACCCTCACCATCCCTCTCCTTGTGGCTCAAAAAATCTAAAATTTTAGGGAAGTTAGTTTTTTAGCAAGTACTATCGATTGTGATATGTTTCAAACAGAATTTTTTTTGACCTCACTTAATTGGCATGAAATGCCCCATATGTATGTATAAAAGATGTAACTCCATATTGAGTTAATTTTTAACATTTCAGATATATTTTCTTAACGAAAGAACGTTTACAATATTAGGTGGTTTCCATTTCGCCAATGCGAGTGTTGAAATGAAAAGATGGAGTTGAACGCAGTTTTACATTCCGGATACATAGAGGATTTATGGGGACTTTTGAAACTGTCACGGATAACAGATACGGACGCAGCTTGCCAAGTTTGAAATAAATAATACAACCGAAAATATTATTCGGATTTTTCTTAGCATAAAACGTTTTGTATATTCATTTTTATCACGTTTCAGAAGACCTTTATGTTGACGGGTACCTGATTTATTTTGGAACTATTTGAGAAATAAGAAAATATTTAACTGAGCCTATAAAAGATCGCAAATTAGGTTCGGCTTCTGTGTAGTTGGAAAAATTCTTTTCAGGGTTGTTGAATGTAGAGTTAAAAAAAAAGATTTCTGTAATCTGTATAAATCACATTTTGGTGTTAGAAAGGCTATAGCCGGGTAAGGGGTCAAATCGGCCCTTGAACCAATCGAGGTTCTAGTTTGGCAGGTCGGAAGTATAAATAGAAAGACTCCTTCAGCTAGATTTTCAGACCTCTAGGTCGTCTCTAGAAGCTCCTAACCTCAAAAATGTGATTGTTCGTTTTTTCTCGATTCTGGGCGCAATTTTCAACCAAATGTTTTGAAAAAAATCACAGAGTTGCATGTTTCTGTTACAATTATGAGTGACCTTTAGAAATTAAAATATTGATTTCAAATTTTCTATAATTTTTTTTTTCCAAAAAAAAAAAAAAAAAAAGAAGAGAAAAAAAAAAAAAAAAAAAATTTTTTTTTTGACAATTTTGGAAATTTTTAAAAATCTGGAGCGACCCTAAAATTAATATTTCAACCTAAACAATACCCCACATGACGATTTCTTCTCTTCTGGTGAATGTTTCATATAAAAAAGTATAAAAAAATTAATGTTTATCAAAACAATTTTTTTACAAACATATTTTAACAGGATTATTGAATTTTTCACAAGAATTTTAGTCAGTTTTTTTAGAGCCAATACAAAAAACTGCTTTTTTTGAGAGATTTATTTAAGGACAGGGCGTTTATAACAACAACAAGAATAATTGGCCGCTAATGTAAACTTTTGAAAAATTTAAGATTCAGTTGGAAGATCTCATCATTTTTGCATGATTTTAAGAACTCCTTTTATTTCTGACATTTATATTTTGCCGAAAAGACTCCCGGTACATCCTCTTGGACCAAACACTATTTGCGACAGAAAAATTTACACAAAACCCAACCTATAATTTCATCGAACATTCTGACCACTGATCTTTAGAAGTTCTCCGATTCCACCCCCCCCCACATACCCCCCCCCCCCCCCCCCCCCCCCCCCCCCCCCCCACAACACCCCCCCCCCACCCCCCCCCCCCCCCCCCCCCCAAAAAAAAAAAAAAAAAAAACAAAAATAATTACCATATATTCTCGTTCTGAATGTTCAAGAGAAATATTAAACTTGATGGATTTAAAGTTTTCTAAAAGTCCCGCACGAAAAACATTTATCACAACTGGAACTGACGTCTTAATAAAGATGGCGAAGGTAGTTCACCTCGAAGCAGCTTAAAATATCCAACATGAGAGGGGTGTCAGCCAAAACACTATAAAAGCATGGGGGAGAACGGAATTAATAAGTGTTTTTGACATATTATTGATGATACTGCGTCTGATCGAGATAGGAAGCTGTATTAAATGAAGGTCTCAACAGTCACTTTACATAGAACTAATGAGGCTGAGTGAAAAAAAAACTTACTGGTTCAATTGAATAGTTTAATATAATTATATATAATAAATATTCAAACAGTCGCGTCAAAGCTAATTATCATTATTTTGAAGCTTTGAAAACAACGAACGTTATTTGTGAAATGAAATATTATGTCTTGATTTTTACAAACAAATTAGGAGCGTGAATTGCAAACAACAAAGTGGCAGACCCAGAGCAAGGAGAGGAATTAATTATCAATTGGATGCTGTTGTATAAAAAAACTGGTTTATGTTGACGAAATCTGACATTGTAAACTTGTAAAAATTGTAGTTTTGCTTAAAAATTAGTCGTACTAACATGTTCGTTATTTAATAAAATCGGGATGACACTGGTATTAATTTTACTATAGATATCCAAAAAAAAAGTCATCAACTCTGGCTATGAACGAGAGAGATGGAAGTAGCGGTCATGTCTAAGCTTTTCGGTTATGTCAAACTTTTGACAAGTAGCTGTCACAATTTGTAAAATAAACAATGGCTGTCATATGATGTGACAGTTTTGACAAGTAAATAAGGTTATAAATTCGATTAAGAATAGAAATACGTCTTTTTTTCTCGGCCAACTTTGATGACGTTTTTTTTGGATGTCTATATAATCGTGTTTACTTCTTTATTACCTTTTCCTTGGTTACTTCATCGTTTGTTATTTTACTAATACAGTGTGTACAAATAAAATCGGTCTGCAAAATTCTTTCTTGGCGCTTACAGCCCCGAGAACATTTATCAGCAGAAAACGCATTTGAAGCAGTTACTGCCACAATTCGTAGGGCTACGCCCCCTTCCTAGAATATATGCCCCAGCTACCGCGAGGATCAAAACGAATTATCCTTACAGGGGTGGCTCAGCAAAGAGAGATCGTTCGTTGGTGACCTTGTTTTGTAGAGCGATATTTTAGAAAGTTGATCCTTGAACAAGTTAAGTGCCGCTTCACAATGACCCTGTCTTCCATCATACAGTTCCGCCGTTGTCATCACAACAAAATATGTCTGGGACAAATGTTGAGGAAATGAGAGCCTAATTTAAAGTTGGTTCTTAATCAAGTTTGGCCCACCGCGCGATTACAGCCACTTGCTCGAATTCACTTTGTCGTGTCTCGAGGGTTGTCGAATACATCTCTAATGTGCCCTTCCTTTTGATGTTTTAATTTGTTTAAATAATAAAAAAAAAAAGAATAAAAAACAGGGTATTACACGATAGATACCTGATTGTAGACACTTACTTACATAATGTGTTATTGTGTCAAATATGAAATATTGTTAGCCTCCTCAAAAGCTTTGAGATATATCCCTAAAAACCCAATAACGTCAAAGAACTTCGCGTGAAAAAATTTGGGCGTATTTTTGCTACGAGTTTTAAAACAAATCGCAAATTTTGTTTGAACATAAAAAAAGCTTCGTCCTACGGTTAAATAGAGGAGGTCTAAAAATGTGCCTCGAATGAATTTGAACGAAAAAAATTGGTTCATAAACATTTGAGAAAAATAAACTAAAAATCCGTTTTTCATTTTTGCTAAAATTCCAAGAACAGTGTTATTTTTCTCCAAGTATAGCCCAAGACAAGCGGAAAATCCTTTCAAAAATTAAAAAAGTTTTCAAAAATCAGCTTTTACAGAAGCAAAAATGATCGTACAAAAACGATCATGGGCTCATTTTATTTGCGAAGAGTTGTACTTTCATGCTATTAAAAAACCAAATCGCTTTTCTTTAATTTTTGCTTAAAAAAATGCGTTGTAAAATTGTATCATTTTTTCGAACCGGTTTTTTCGAATAACTGTTTTAATTTTGGTTTTACATTTTTGGTCGTTGCATATTTGAAAACTGGGATTCAAAACACGCATTTAAAAAAAAAGTCCTACGACCTCAGGGAGTCGAAATAATTTTATTTTTAAGAGGAGGGAAAGATAATTTTGCGAGCGCGATCGATTTGAAATCGTGTTTAGTTTTTGATGAGCCCAAGCGGAGTGTCCCTCCACTCTGTCGCCGTGCGCTGGCTAGCGCGTGCCGCACCTAACGCTGTACTTTCGCAAATAATTATGTCAACTTAATTTATGAAATTATTTGAAATATTTTTTCATTTTAAAAGTAAAAGTCTGAGATCTATTTCGTGTCAAAATGAAGTCAATCGGACGTATACAGCGTTGTCAGGAATTATAAAAAAAATATCTCGACTCCCTGAGGTCGTAGGACCTTTATTTTTTTTAAATGCCTGTTTTGAATGCCAGTTATCAAATTTGCAACGGTCGAAAAAAAAATGTAAAACCAAAATTAAGAGTTATTCGAAAAAAAACCGGTTAATTTTTCTCAAATGTTTATGAACCGATTTTTTTCGTTCAAATTTCATTCCACGCGCATTTTTAAGACCTACGACATTCTAATTTAACTTTCTTGTGTAGGACTTGAAGCTTTTTTTATTTGCAAAAAAAACGTTTTTTTGACTTTTGCGAATTTTTTTTCGTTATGTTCGCCATTAAAACTAGAGTAGCAAAAAACGCTATCTTTCTTAGAATTTCGTTTCTCTGTACGACCATATTTTTTATTGCTGATAACAATTAGTAACCAATTAACATGGGGGCTTTCGCTCGTTGATTGGACTAAACATTTAGTTTTGTACTTGCTTAATTTAGTAATGTACTTGCTACACGAATCGTACTCCACGTCTACGCGGTATTCCTACTTAGAATAAACAGAACGCGACGGCGATCAACTGTCTTACAGCGTGTTTGTCAGTTTTACCTACATATGTATTATACCTATATATGAACAGTACATCTCTATACATGATATTACAGATGGTGTAATTAGTAGAAATGAAAATGGACTACATTATGTAACATAAAACGCCGTTATTACTCATCTGTGTGGAAATCGGACAGAATGGGATTAGCGCTCTCAGAGCGTATGCACTTGGAAACCATCAAAAACTAATATTTTAACTGGAAACTCAACTCGGATGAAATTTGCAGCAAATCATGGTAATAAACGGAACCAGAAGTACTCCTGTACTGTGAATAGGCAACCTAGATTAAAATTCCAACATTAATCATGGCTCTAGTTCCGTGTTGCCGACTAGGAAAACCCTTAATCATTCCTTTCAATTCGTTTCACACAACTTAACATTGAAATATTGACTGGAGCCGCTTCTACCGCTCGTACTCAGGCGAATTTATTTATTTTTAGTGGAGGCCCCCACCTGCACGTATATGGAGCATTAACCGATATCAACTGTAGGAGCTCTTTTTCAATACATGAAATGCACACGATCTATGAGAGCCATATTTGTTTTGATCGAGAAATAGAACGAATAGAAAAAAATGATACACCTTCGTACCATCTATAAGATTGGCACTATGGAGATAAATAAGAAAATAACATTTAGAAAACTTAAATCTCATGGTTAATATGACTTAGCTGCAGGGGGTTATATTTTTTGTTATGCGTTTTTGCCCCCGGCCCCCCCCCTTTTTTGGGGGGGGGGGGGGGGGGGGGGAACGCCCCGGAAGGGGGGGTGTGGGACAGGCATTTTTTTTGCCAATTATTATGCGAAATTTCTCGTTTCTATATTCTATTATTTAGAGCAGAGGAAAAAAGAGGCGATTGCAATAAAACTATTTGGTCATTTACCAAATTACCGATGTGATGTTGTTTATAGATTTCTGTAGCTTCTAATACACTAATGGAAAAAATTAGAGGTTAAAAAAATGTTTCCTAATTTTTAGTGATTTTTTAGAATGCTGTAGTTCAGTGAAAAATGGTCTTATCGAGATCTAAAAAAAAAGCATTTTGAAGGTTCAAGTTTCTAGTTTTGAGATAATTCGGTAAAAATATTTTAAAACCACATGTTTCGCGCAATTTTAGAAAGTAGTGTGAGAAAAAAAGTTGCGAATTTTTTTGCTTTTTTTCAAGTCCACGACCTTGAAAAAAATTTTTCTAACTTAGCCATGGCATGGACCGGATAGCTTGTTCATTCAGCTTCAATTTACTTTTTTTTTTAAATCTCGATACGACCATTTGTTGCTAAGATATCGAACTTTAAATCAAAAAGGACCCTTTTGTCTTTGATCGACGATATCTCAGCAACCAAGAGTAGGACAGAAAATCTACGGGCCGTTCTGAAAACTGGAATAAACATCCTACAAGGTTCTGCTACGATTTTTGAGGAGGTTTTTTTTTATCTTTGAAAAACGTGACCCTTTAATTCTTTCAAAAGTTTGACCGTTTGCAACAAGAAAACGGTTCGTTAGATCGTAATGTAACTTTGCATAGTTTTTGGGGGTGTATTCAACTGTAAAAGGCACACGCAACATTAGTCATTTCATGAAGATTTGAATTTCAGCCGTTGATGTTCTGAAAAACCATCAATTACCCTGTAATTCCTGTTTACTCAAACTCATGTCAAAATTCTCCTCAAAAATCGCAGCAGAACCTTGTAGGATGTTTATTCCAGTTTTCAGAACTTCCCTTAGATTTTCTGTGCTACCGTTGGTTGCCGAGATATCGTCGATCAAAGACAAAAGCGTCCTTTTTGATTTAAAGTTCTATATTTCAGCAACAAATGGTCGTATCGAGATTTAAAAAAAGTAAATTGAAGCTGAATGAACAAGCTATCCAGTCCATGCCATGCCTAAGTTAAAAACATGTTTTTGAAGCTCGTGGACTTGAAAAAAAAAGCAAAAAAAATTTTTTTCTCACACTACTTAATTGCGCGAAACATGTAGCTCAAAAAAATGTTTTTGCCGAAATATCTCAAAACTAGAAACTTGAAGCTTCAAAATGCTTTTTTTTAGATCTCGATAAGACCATTTTTCACTGAGATAAAGCATTCTGAAAAATCACTAAAAATTCGTAAAATTTTTTAACCCTTTAATTTTTTCCATTAGTGTATTGAGTTTTAAACCCTTCTTTGCACAGTGCAGAATCCTCAAATCGTAAACTGGGAAGCTCTGACCTTTATCTATGGGAAGCTTGGATTGACAAAGGTCGAGTCCGTTTTTTGTCTGGTTTAGGTCCTACACTGCAAATAATACTCGGTTTTGCCGTATATCCTTGTGTTTCGTGTTCACCTCATATTTCCTCATATTTAAGCTGAACCGTACTGATTGTTGCGGAATCCGCCGAGTCGTACCGCCTGAGGCTAGCCGCCGGGCTATGATGTCGCCGCCTGAGATTAGCCGCCGGGCTATGATTTCGCCACCGGTAAACAAGGGTGACTCACCGACGGCCGATGCGGGCGGAAGGCGCCTCGTACCTTCGGGAGAGCTTCTATACAGATCTGGGTTCACCCGGCCTTTACTGGAAGCCATCCAGGATGCATATAAAATACCCGCACTCGACGCGGGACAGTAGTCTCATTGAACACTGCGCGCCGGTTTTCGTACAACGCTCTAATATAAATTGTATAAAAATAAATTAGTGTAGTTAAATAGTTTTTAGTCCGTAGTTGTATTTATTAAATAAATAGTGTTAGTTTAAAGTGCGAGTCTATTTTTTCACACTCACGAACCCGAAATAAATAAAACGTTACATGATGATCGGCAATGCTCCCGAAACACCGTTGCCAGCAGTTACTTCGTCGTTCCCATTCCTATGCCCCGACCACAAATTTTTCCTTTAGAAAATATTGGTCTAATTTGGCACAGTTTAGCGCTGTTATTAGGTGCTAAACAGGGATTAGTAAATATTATCATAGTCGAGTAATGCTTTTAATGTTTTACCGCTCAACCGACGCGTAAATAAATACACGGCCGGCCCGTTTAAAACGCATTCATTATGGATGTGCTCGCCCCGCATATACCAGGCAAGTACAAATATACACCGTAAGTGTAAAATAAATCTGATTTGCATGAAATTAGCGTAGGTGCGGAATGATGCTGTTGTATGTTATGTATGCAAAACCACCGCAGAACGTTGGGTGCAGTTAAACCAATGGATTTTGGTACTTCGCTGTGCTTACATAAATATCTAGGTACATTATGTACAAGGAGGGAATTAGACATCCTTTCTTATAAAGCTAACGATGTAGAGGGAACTTAAGTCCAAAATCCTATGACTTGATTACTGTCTTCATATAAAAATGGAATTCAACATGTCGGGAATTACAGGTCTTGTACTAGGTGTGTAAATATTTAACATACCTAGTACAAGACCTTCAGTCTTATTGCTTAACCCTTAATAACCTAGAGTTACATATATGTAACGCAAATTTCCCTATATAGTTTTACTTCTCTCTTTGAAAGCTTTTGCTGCTAACTAAGAGATGGCTACAATTTTCATACCCAAAGACATGCCTATACCAGATGTGCCAGTGTTTTAGAGATCTAGTTTGTTTTGTCTATGTAGTAAGTTGATTTCTCAAGTGTTGTTTTCAATTCGTGCCGAAAATGGATATTCAGTTGGAGTAAGTATCTCTTTTATACTGTTTCGTAAATAACGATTTAATCATATGTTCAATAGTGCAACTATTGGATTTTATAGTATTCTCTAAGACAAATTTTCTGGTTTTTATGTTGCTACTTGCAAAATATTAGTGTTACATAATATGTAACGCTAGGATAATATATTAGCACCATTTTATAAAATAAAGGTTACAGTTTATACGTTTATTTTGCCTTAGGAGAGAACTTTCTCTGCAAGAAGCATTAGAATTAGCTTATTCCGAAGATGATGTTGATATAACTGCGATATATACCGAGCCTCCTGAAATTAGTGTGCTGTCAGACGAGGACTCTGGCGCTGAAGATGACGATGGGGATATAAATAGATTATCTGGACGTCAACTTCGAGCTAAAGTGGAGATTCAACAACGGAATAATGTCCGGATAAATAGTGACACAATAAATAAAGGCAAATATTACGACATATGTTAGATACTCATGAACCTCTTGTCAAGGAAAAGCAAACCAATTTAATCCGGGCAATATAGCAGAAGAGTGCTCAGTAAAAGAGTCCTGAATAAGGTTTCGCGGCGTGATAATTAGGGAAAAAAATATTGATTATGTTTTGGATAAAATCGGTATGTAGGAACCTTAGTAAAAAAAATCGATAAAAGTGCCGAAAACCGTTTTTTTTGCGGATTAAGGGACGAAAAATAGCTTTTTTTCGTAAAACAAAAAATAGCACGTTGTAGCGCATGAAAAAACGAAAAAAATGAGTTTTTTGGTAATCAAAATCGGTTCAGAAGTTTTTGCACAAAAAAAATAAAAACCGATGAAAAATGCCCATTTTTTGAAATCGAATTACAATGGTTCTAATGGTCGCAGAAACTTCTGCTTAAATTGTAGCTTTTGGTCGTGTCTATCCGCAGTAAGAATTTCATTCAAACATAATAAGAACTTTTTTGCGTAAATCGAAAAAAACACTAAAAAAAGCTATTTCCGAAAAACGGTTTGGATAAGCCGAAAAATGGTCGTAGAGCATTTTCCTGGGTTTAAATTACTAGTCATTAAATTCCCTACATCTAAAATCCATTACCATTACCCTAAAATCCATTATCGTGACTTGTGGGAGAGGTTCATTCAATCGGTTGAAAAACGCGTTTGAAAATCGAGCGTCGCGTTGCTTCGAGCGCTCGGATAAGCGAGTGGACGCCTGGTGGGGGAAGCCTCTCCCGCCGCAGACGCGCTGACAGAAGTGTGCGGCGGGAGGGGCTTCCCTCACCACGCGTCCACTTCCCCTTCACTCGCTTACCCGAGCGCTCGAGGCAACGCGACGCTTGATTTTCAAACGCGTTTTTCAGCCGATTGAATGAACCTCTCCTACAAGTCATGATAATGCATTTGTAGGGAATTTAATGACGAGTAATTTAAGCCCAGGAAAAATGCTCTACGACTATTTTTCGGCTTGTTCAAGCCGTTTTTCGAAAAGACCTTTTTTAGTTTTTTTTTCGATTTATGCAAAAAATCATTATTTTTTTTTTTAAGCAGAAGTTTCTGAGACCACTAGAACCATTGTAATTCGATTTCAGAAAATGGGCATTTTTCATCGGTTTTTATTTTTTTTTGTGCAAAAAACTTCTGAACCGATTTTGATCACCAAAAACTCATTTTGTTCGTTTTTTTCAAGCGCTACAATGTGATATTTTTTTGTTTTACGAAAAAAGTTATTTTTCGTCCCTTAATCCACTAAAAAACGGTTTTCGGCACTTTTATCGATTTTTTTACTAAGGTTCCTACATACCGATTTTATCCAAAACATACACAATCCATGTATACTATTTTTTACTTAATTATCGCGCCAAGAAACCTTATTCAGGACTCTTTTCAAAAAATAAACTAGCCTGGACTAATACTGAATTGTAATTCTATTCGAATAAAAAAAATCAAAAATCAATCTCATTACTTAATTTACACACCTTGTATGATAATTAAAGTATAAACCGTATTTTTTGAGTACCTTGTAAATTACATACGCGTGCATTTCTTGCTCGTGCATTCGTACGCCACTGACCATCACTGAAAACGCTCAGGAACTCGTTCCCGTATTAGTAGTACGTTTGCGGGAGAGCAGTATAGTTAAACGCAGTTTAACACGCGTTATGGCATTCACATTCCGAACCCTAATTACTACTTAAATGTCAGGAGAACATCTTAACTTCACAGGTAGATACTTTGATTGTCTTTTATTTTATTAGTTTCAAAGAGTTAACTTTAAAAGTTAACAAATCCGTATTCGATTTTTTTCTGAAAGTAATTAATGTACAATGCCACGAAAATAAATTGTGAAACTCTAATCTCTCTCTACATGATTGTACCAGGGACATACTGCCAATTTAATATTTTGCAGAATTACATTAAACAGTCAGTTTAGCATACCTCCGATACAAAAATATATATATGTATATACTATATTTGACGTTTCCAGTTGCAGTTCACAGTGACGCTCATGCCAATATATTTTGGTTATAATATACGTGGGAAGCAACCGGTGCGGCAGCAAGATAACAACGTGGTACATTTATTCGTAACCAAATTGCGTGGTGCCCTGTTATTATGGGCCTATGCACGCGCCATTGTAGCGATTCTGATCCCATTGAACACTTGATTATTATTCCGTAATTACAGAAAGTGTCACCGGCGTTGCTACACGTAGAGAAGAGGTTTTGTCACATTTATTTACCAGTATAATATGTTGTAAAATTGCTGTGGTTAGAATTAGAATATCAAAATAGATCATTTTGTTTGCCCAATATACTTTTGATCACAGTCTTTACAACTTATTTTGTATATTCCTGACTTTTCGTTATTGTCGATTTTGTCTTTGGGGTTGCCCAAAAGATCTATTTTGACTAGATTTAAAGAACACATGACTCATTTGAAATATGGCAGAATGGAAAAATCTTGTGTTGTCCAACACGCTTTTGACAACAACTATAGGATAGACATGAATAATTTAAAATTAATTAGAAATGTAACAAACAGTAGACAGTCGGATGCTTTTGAAAGTTTAAAAATCATTAAGTGTAACAGTAGTATGAATAAGGACAATAGTCCGATACCCACCAGTCCACTGTTTGCTCGGATAAACAAAGACAGTATAAATTTAGTATAAATAGTGCGTGTGTAGGTTAGAATTTAGTTTTAATCTTGTCCTGAAGATGCCAACTTAGTTGGCGAAACGCGCATCGAGAAAAGTATAGTAGTTCTTTGTTTCTACGCCGAAGGTTCTAGTTCCAGGATGATAAATTCTAGTCACAGATGGTAGGAGCATAAAACTTTTTGAAGAATACAATTTTCCTTAGCCGTTTGCTAATAATATGGGGTGTTTTTTTTATAAAATAATAAGCGCGTATAGTAAAAAGACCCTGTATATGCACTGTATACGCACATGCCCTAGATTTGGTAATGTTCTGAGTTTTCTGGGTTTCCTCAGAACTGTAAAGCAAATGCGTTACCGAAATAATCTTAACTCGCTCCCAGTGCGCCATGGCAAATAATAATAATAGCCACCCCTTCCCCGCACAGATCCCTGAGAGGACCTCTGGGGTTACTCTTCGGAGTAATTATAGGGTGAGTATTATTATTATTATTATATCAGGGGCGTACTTGTTACGGGTTTCAGTACGACCGCGAACTGGTCTTCGTGTTACTTTGCGGTCAAGTTGACCCGTCCCGCTGTTTCTGTCGCCAGTGTCGCACGCACGCTAGGACCGTCTCATTTTATAATTTCATATTCATTCACAATTCGCTACCCTAGGCTGAGCACACGACTCTAACGTGTTTATTAAACGCCGCTTGAACTCTACGACACATAAATTGGTTGAATCCAGGCCGACTTTATTACCGCTAATTGACCTCTCCTCGCTCGAGTTTTATTTTTCGGCGTATAATATTAATAAGCCTCTACGCGGGTTTATTTTATTTTATGGAAGGTCATTTGCATTTAACGCTTTGGATGATACGCCGTGTTTTTATTGCCGGTTTTACTATTTCGGTCGGTCAAAGCTGCAGTTTGTATTACGCTTTATAGTCCACCGGCTGGAGAGCCCATGGAACACAAAAAAATACAACCTTCATATTTATCGTGTCTACGAGGTGTGGCCAAGGGCGTAGCCAGTATTTTTTTTTTTGGGGGGGGGGGGGAGCCGTCCAACGCAGATTAAACAAAAAAAGCAAAAAAAAAGGTCATTGAAGGCAACGGCAAGCGCAATCCCCTGACTATTTTGGTTCCTACTTGACCATTTTGGGAGGACGATCGCCCCCATCGCCACCCCCTGGCTACGCCCTTGGGTGTGGCTATTAAATAACCGAACTGATGCTGTTACCAGCGCGCTGCGAGCGTGTCGCGACAAGTTTGAACAGAACTGTGTCTTTCAACACTTTCCCCACCCTGAGATCGCTGGACAAGCCAGTGGGACTGCTACAGTCTGACTGTAGCAGTCGTTTGAATTAGTGTAGGCACCAGTGACGCGCCAAATAAATGTTAAATGTTCAGATAGAGCAACGGGTTAATCCAAAGTTTCTTGTTAAACTGATGAAAACTTTTACAGAAGCGTATGCACTGTTAAAAGATGTGTACGGAAATTAATGCTTATTCCGTACACAAGTTTTTGAATGATTTAAAGAGGGACGTGAAACTACCGAAGACGATCCGCGCCCCGGACGGCTCTCAACGTCAAAAACGGACGAACACATTGAGAAAATTGGTAAATTAATCCGCGAAGATTGCCGTCTAAGCATTCTAAGGCTTGCTGAAATAACAGGAATCGACAAAGATTGTGTGCGCCAGATTTTGCATGAATCGTTTAACATGCGCAAAGTTTGCGCGAAAGTGGTGCAAAAACTCCTCACTCTAGAGCAAAAGGAATCAAGAATGATCATTCGCGCTGACATTCTAAACAACATTGACACTGATCCAGGCTTGTTAGACACGGTGAACCGAAGGGGACGAAATTCGAAGGCGTGGAAGCGGTTAAAGCAAAAACGACGGTTGTTCTGAATCAGTTGACAGATGCGGAGTTCCAGCATTGCTTTCATCAATGGAAAAGTCGTATGGAGCGGTGTAGAGATCGCCAAGGGGAGTACATTGAAGGCGAAAAAGTTGCTACTGTAATTGGTAACGAATAAAAAGTGTTATGACAGCAGTTCGGCCATTTAATAGCCACAACCCGTATATTCAATTTTCATGTTGGCTTTAATGAACGAATAAAGTAACACATTTTCATTTTCTTCTATGTATGTATATGTGTCGCTTATATAGAGACATCCAAAAAAAAACGTCATCAAAGTTGGCCAAGAAAAAAAAGACGTATTTCTATTCTTTTTTCGAATTTATAACCTTATTTACTTGTTAAAACTGTCACATCATATGACAGCTACTGTTTATTTTACAAATTGTGACAGTCACTTGTCAAAAGTTTGACATAACCGAAAAGCTTAGACATGACCGCTATTTCTATCTCTCTCGTTCATAGCCAGAGTTGATGACGTTTTTTTTGGATGTCTCTATATTAAAAGTAAAATAAACGTATACATATAATAAATAAATTAAACACGTACGTATATTCGAGTGGATCGGCTAAAACTACCTGCGAGTAAAACAGGCAAGAACCCTCACCTGTCATCCGATTGAGGCTGAGCTGTCAGTACGACAGATGACGGGCGGGCTGGTAGACGCCGTTGGAGTGAATTGAGAATATGATACTCTATTGATGAGACTCGTTTGTCCTTGTGAAACAGATGTTGAGACATACATTTTCGGATTGTTTATTTAGGGTTATCCAAAAGGAGTTGTACAAGCTTCCTTTGAAATTAGGTTTTCTAATAAATTTACATACTAAGGAGACAGTTGTTGGCATTGGCATTTATTACAATTTCTATTAATTTCTTCCCAAATTAAAATAACTCCCTGCATCACGAATTTGTTCAATGTTAATATACCCAGCTCTGTTAATATTCGGAAAAAAATTTATTTAATAAGTTCTAAATAAAAATATTTAATAAGTTCTGATAGCTGGTTTTATCTCTTAGAATATTAACATAACTTTGTCTTGTTAGTATTCCATGTATTACAACTAGCTGCAGATACGCTGAGACAACCCCTTGCAATAATCGATCTACCTTCGTGTTTGATGTGACATTGTCTATGTGTATAAAATATCCATCGTCGATTTAATTTCCGACCCCCTTGTATTCATTCCAATCAGATTTTAATACAGAGTGTCCGAATGCACAGTGGCGGGCGGCATATATGCTTTGGCTACCCTTTACCGACCAATAAAGGTTTTAAAACAAACTTTAAAGTAGAATTAGTCCCTAAAATAGACGCAAAGTTTCCCCGATTGATTTATTTTCTGCATCCCGACAAACGGCGCCCTCCTAATTGGCTTAATCTAGGCTGCGGTGCAGGCAACGCTTCATCATTAGCAGGTAACGAACTACGTTTTTTTTAATAATAAATCCATTTCGACAGCAACGTCGACGTGACAGTCGCTAATAGGTCGAAAGAAGAATTTTATAGTTACAGTTTAGAAATAAATAGCTAAAGCATGCATAGCAGAGCTGTATGTAGTCTAAGGCCCATGTTCTTTTACGCAAGTATGTCCCATGTTGATTCGGTGTTGGGCAACAAAAAAAAAATCTTGTGTTGCCCAACACGCTTTTGACAACAACCATAGGATAGACATAAATAATTTAAAATTAATTCGAAATGTAACAAACAGTAGACAGTTGGATGCTTTTGAACGTTTAGAAATCATTACGTGTAACAGTAGTATGAATAAGGACAATGGTCCGATACCCACCAGTCCACTGTTTGCTCTGATAAACAAAAACATATGTTATGGTTCAGCGAACCGTGGCAACAAATTTGGTATAAATAGTGCAAGTGTGTAGGCTAGAATTTAGTTTTAATCTTCTCCTGAAGATGCCAACTTGGTTGGCGAAACGCGTGTCGAGAAAAGTGTAGTAGTTCGGTATTTCGTGGAAGACGTCCAGTTTTTTTTAAAGATTGGCTACAAAATGGTTTTGAAACTTTATACCGAATTATACACAATAGACTGGCAGTTAATTTTGAAGAAACGAGTCTCACCCCCCTGAATGTCTTCGTTTTTATGCAAAATGAAAGGTAATGTGGTTTGGAGCGAAAAAAAAATTGTTTTAACCGGCCCTGTACGAGGATTTGAGTGTTTTTAAGATTTTTCCGGCACCGGATTTGTCGAAAACGACTTTCCTCGATATTATTGGCCGAAAAAAATGCCGAGAAAACCTATTTCTGATGTAAAATTTTCCGGGAAACACGATCCTGTCAGTAGTTTTGCAATATTTCATCAAGTTTTCTCGGAAAATTCGGAAAACCCATTTTTACGCTTACTATACGCATAACAACGCTCTCTCTCTCTCTCTCTCTCTCTCTCTCTTGCCCAGTGTCGCTGGATTCCTAAAGCTTTATATTATCACTGCATGCACCTGATAAACTATTTTTGAGAAATAAAGTAAGCTAGATCTTCATGCAGAAATTCAGCAGTTTTAATTTTATTTTTCAGTGAAATTCGGTTCTGATTGAGGAGTAGGTACACATTTCTAACTGATATCAGGTCAAAGTATATATATCGAAGACCATTCTGTGGAAATTTGAAGGGTTTTTATGCGTATAGCATAAAGATATGAGTTTTTTTCGTAAAAATCGGTTTTCCGAATTTTCCGGGAAAACTTGATGAAATATTGCAAAACTACTGGCGGGATTGTGTTTCCCGGAAAATTTTACATCGGATATAGGTTTTCTCGGCATTTTTTTCGGTCAATAATATCGAGGAAAGTCGTTTTCGACAAATCCGGTGCCGGAAAAATTATAAAAACACTCAAATCCTGGTACAGGGCCGGTTAAAACAATTTTTTTTCGCTCCAAACCACCTCACCTCTCATTTTTCCTAAAAACGAAGACATTCAGGGGGGTGAGTCTCGTTTCTTCAAAATTAACTGCCAGTCTAATACACAATGTATATCCCACGCATTATACGCTATTTAGCAAGAATTTCTACGATATTGGAATTAAGAAACTACCGCATTAAATTAATGTTTCGGCTAATATCACCGCAGGAGCATTTTTTTTTCAGCGACTCCAATTCGGCCGCTGTCATTGAACGGTTTGAATGAATGCGAAGCTAGGGGGAGAAGACGATTAACCCCAATCTATCAGTTAACAGGGTAATCAAGGGGATGATGCGCCATAATAAATCCGGATTTTTCCGTCGTTCCGTTTCTGCATAAACCGTAGTTGTTCTCGTTCTCTAATCTACGGTTCATTTGGTAGATTTTTCGCGGCAGACGCAAACAACGCCTCGGGAATGCCACCTAAAAAAAAAAATCGTAAAAATCTCTCCTCTGATTAGAAGGAGGGAGGAAGGCGAATTATGTCGGCGCGGCGACATGGTTATTCGGGCCATTAATTACGGCTTAATACTACTGCTCCGGTGCGTTATTTATTGCTCCGAGAGATATTAACGTGTTGCTAATTAAAAAAGTAAATCACTCACACGTTTCCACGACCTGGTTTCCTTACGGACGCATAGAATTTTATGACGATTCGAACTCGTCGCACTTCAAATGATTTATGCGACTCGATTAAATGTTACCAGAGTATACGGGGTGACACGTGGGATATGTAGCGGCATCTAATTTATTTATTTCGGCTTTCAGAACATATTCTTTTCGTTTTCGTAACATATCATTTAATTAAGATTACGAACGTAGCATTTTAATTTAAACTGCTCGTCGAAATTAGCGAAACACTTTTTAGATGAGCGCCACTTTCGTTCTGTTTGAGCTAGAGACTTGCGGTTTCAAAATTCCGGTAGCCTATGGCGTTGTTTCTAATGCCCCGAAGTCGCTACACTGTAATTTGTAAAACCAACCCCATGTCGAAATTTTAATTCGCAAGATTTTGACGGCAACTTCAGAGTCCTACAAGATGGACTAAAAAGGACGCTGTCTGGTAAAAACCCCATTCTGGCACACATTACGACCTCCCCTAACAAGTCCTGCGCATTTGGTCACCCTTTCAACCAATTTCCAGCCCCCGTGATTCATCCCTCTGCAGTTATGCTGGTTTTAACTTGCTCTGACCACTGGTTGGCGGTTTCGTTGATCCAAATGCTGCTAAAATCAATTGGTCTGGGGGTGTCACAACCAATTTTCACCCGCAGGCCATTCAAACATCCCTCCAGACCATTGCTACACCTACCCCCACCCACCCCCCTCTGGTTCCACCACTGTTGGAGGCTACGTGGGCAGTCCCTTGAGTACTATTGTTTGATTTATAAAAAATGGTAGATCCTCTTGGGGGTGCCCTTTTCAACCATGTATTAGCGGTGGCATTTGTATGTTTATTGACAGTTAAAACGCATTTTTTAAAGAAAGTATAGGCGTCAATGAACGACCACAATCGTATGAAGCTGAGTGGGCTGTGAAATCTAAAATAGTATATTGTGCAACAAGTACAGAAATTGCATTTTTGCACATGTTGCACACTACACTTTTTCTACGACTGCACATTTTTTTATAAAAATGTAGAAATAAATTTACTACAAGCATTTATTTTTATATAACTATATTTAAAAAAACTATGATGACATTATTTATTTGAAATTATAGTTAATAGTAAAATTGCTACAATTAGTTAAAGTTAATCCTGGTATGTCGTTGTTTTTTAAAAGGTTTTTTGTTATATTAATATTCGTTGATGTCGAGGGTTGATCTTCATCTAAATAATGGGGGTTCTCTGTGTCCATTTGAGTAAAAGAATTAGTTAAAGTTGGCTGTTCAATCGATATAACAATTTTATTGGCAACTGTAATTTTATTTAAATTTTTGCTTTTAAATATATTTGATTTAAAGCACTTTGTTTTACTTATAAATAATTCGATATTTACGATTTGACAATTATTGTCAATAATTACTTTAAAACAGAAGCGCTAGCAGCCAACTACGTTCATTTTGATGTCGACGATTCCCCATTTAAAATGTACAGATGTGGAAATGAACTGTGATAAATTATTTCTCACGGGTATGAACAATGCATAACTTTGTAGTTGTGCAAAGTGTGAGAAAAATGCTGTTTTTCATAGCGGTCGTAGAAAAATTTATTTTAAGTTACTTTGACATAAAAAAAATGTGGAAACGATGGCTTTCTTCAAAACAAGCATTTATTTTATCTTTATTTCTCATAGAGATGCTCAAGTTATCCTGTACAAAAAAGACTGCTTGTCAAGCAAGCAGTTACTAGTGCAGCCGCCGTAAAATAATAATATTCGTCCCATATAATTAACCCTTTAACGCCCAAGTGCACTGTCAAGAGATATGAACTTAGAGGCTCATATTACTGATTGAAAAAAATAAAGAAAAAAAAACTAAAGCCATGTATTCCTATGTTATCGAGGTCGCTCTTTAGAATGGAATCGTTAAAATTTGCCAAAAAATTGATGTAACCTTCAATTTTTAACAAAAACTATTATTATTTTTTTTAAATCGCAGCTATCTTATCGTCCTTTATACTACTCAAAAACAAATAGAAACGTGCACTCGAGACGTGTACTTGAAGGAAACGCAATGAAAACAATTTAATTTTCTCATTTTTGAGGTTAGAATAACTAGATATGGCAAAATTCAAGGGGTGATATTTCTCTTTTTTACCAGTTACGGGATCATTGACGCAAAATAAGAATTTTGAAAAATTATTAGTATTTTCGGGGTTTTTCGGGTCGCTGATCACGATCCTGATGTCAGAATGTCAAAATTCAAGATGGCGGATCCAGTATGGTCACCTCCGGAACCAAATTCCAAATTTTTCGATTCTTTTGCCTCGAACTTTGTATGCAAGATGAAATGTTTTTTTAAGTATCTAACAGCAATGGAAATTTTTCTTCTTTACAAATGTTTAACACTTTCACTACTGGATATACAATGGATATAAAAAGGATATAAAAAGAAATTGAGCCAATATTTTTATTAGTATGTTACCCAATACATAAAAAAAACAAAAGTTGCTGGTAAAAATAAAGTTATTAACCCTTTAACGCCCAAGTGCACTGTCAAGAGACATGAACTTAGAGGCTCATATTACTGATAGAAAAAAATAATGAAAAAACAACTAAAACCATGTATTCCTATGTTTTCGAGGTCGCTCTTTCGAATGGAATCGTTAAAATATGCAAAAAAAAGTGATGTAACCTACAATCTTTAACAAAAACTATTCAAAAACGCGATTTTTACAAGATTCTTTTTTTAAAAATTGCAATTTCAGCTGTAATCGTCCTTTATACCACTCAAAAACAAATAGAAACGTGCACTCGAGACGTGTACTTGAAGGAAACGCAATTAGAACAATTAAATTTTCTCATTTTTGAGGTTAGAATAACTAGATATGGCAAAATTCAAAGGGTGGTATATTTCGTTTTTTACCAGTTGCGGGATCATTGACGCAAAAGGAGAATTTTGAAAAATTATCAGTACTGTTGGGGTTTTTGGGGTCGCTGATCACGATCCTGATGTCAGAATCTCAAAATTCAAGATGGCGGATCCAATATGGCCACCATCCCGAATCGAATTTTAAATGTTTCGATTATTTTGCCACAAACTTTATTAACCAGGGGTTTTCGGGGTCGCTAATCACGATCCCTATGTCAGAATTTCAAAATTCAGGATTGTAGATATGACATGGCGACCATTTTGAAAGAAATTTCGAAATCCTGAATTTTGAAATTCTGACATCGAAAACATAGGAATACATGGTTTTAGTTATTTTTTCTTTATTTTTTCTATCAGTAATATGAGTCTCTAAGTTCATGTCCCTTGACAGTGCACTGGGACGTTAAAGGGTTAATACAAAGTGCAATCCCTTATGTCTTCTGTAGATATCTACGCGAGGAAGGGGTGGCTATTGTCTTTTTTCCATTCGGAAATGTTGGTAAAAAAATTAATTACAAACCAAGTAATAGAGCGCAATGAATCCTTGGGAATTGGAGTAGAAGTTAACGGTCAGAAATGATCCACCAAGTAACGAGAAACAGGAATTACGCCGCCAATAAAGGAAGGCGGTTGCAGCACTTCCCTACAGAGCGATACCGGAAACAGCACAGGTATAAGATATGCAGTTCATCGCCCGTAAAAGGGGAAGAAAGTCGTTTCGGTAATGTTCGCGGCTATTAGCCCTAAATCAGGCAGTTTTACAGTCGCATCAGGCATCTCTAGCTGCCTCCAGTCACCGATGATAACAATTACAACGGGCGTTATCCCTAACGCGCGCCATGCTCGCCTAACTTTTCCAGGATTTTTACGAGTCGGATCCGAGGAATTTCTACATTTCAGAAGAAAACTGAAATATCTTGCTCGGAGAGGGCCAGAAATAAAAGTGTAAAGTTTAGCATCAAACGATTTAACACTTTTTTAAGTATCTAACAGCAATGGAAATGTTTCTTCTTTACAAATGTTTAACACTTTCACTACTGGATATACAATGGATATAAAAAGGATATAAAAAGAAATTGAGCCAATATTTTTATTTGTATGTTATCCAATACATAAAAAAACAAAAGTTGCTGGTAAAAATAAAGTTATTAACCCTTTAACGCCCAAGTGCACTGTCAAGAGACATGAACTTAGAGGCTCATATTACTGATAGAAAAAAAAATAAAGAAAAAGCAACTAAAACCATGTATTCCTATGTTTTCGAGGTCGCTCTTTCGAATGGAATCGTTAAAATTTGCAAAAAAAGTGATGTAACCTACAATCTTTAACAAAAACTATTCAAAAAACGCGATTTTTACAAGATTCTTTTTTTTAAAATTGCAATTTCAGCTGTAATCGTCCTTTATACCACTCAAAAACAAATAGAAACGTGCACTCGAGACGTGTACTTGAAGGAAACGCAATTAGAACAATTACACTTTCTCATTTTTGAGGTTAGAATAACTAGATATGGCAAAATT
Source organism: Aromia moschata (assembly GCA_029963805.1). NCBI lineage: Eukaryota > Metazoa > Arthropoda > Insecta > Coleoptera > Cerambycidae > Aromia > Aromia moschata. Next base: position 160,501 of record JAPWTK010000540.1, on the reverse strand, counting down.
CAAAGGGTGGTATATTTCGTTTTTTACCAGTTGCGGGATCATTGACGCAAAAGGAGAATTTTGAAAAATTATCAGTACTGTTGGGGTTTTTGGGGTCGCTGATCACGATCCTGATATCAGAATGTCAAAATTCAAGATGGCGGATCCAATATGGCCACCATCCCGAATAGAATTTTAAATGTTTCGATTATTTTGCCACAAACTTTATTAACCAGGGGTTTTCGGGGTCGCTAATCACGATCCCTATGTCAGAATCTCAAAATTCAGGATTTCGAAATTTGCTTCAAAATGGTCGCCATCCTGAATTTTGAAATTCTGACATCGGGATCGTGATTAACGACCCCGAAAACCCTTGGTTTACAAAGTTTGAGGCAATATAATCGAAAAATTTGAAATTTGATTCGGGATGGTGGCCATATTGGATCTGCCATTTTGAATTTTGAAATTCTGACATCAGGATTGTGATTAGCGACCCCAAAAACCCCAAAGTACAAATAATTTTTCAAAATTCTTCTTTTTGCGTCAATGATCCCGCAACTGGTAAAAAACGAAAAATATCACCCTTTGAATTTTGCCATATCTAGTTATTCTAACCTCAAAAAAGAGAAAATTAAATTGTTTTCATTGCGTTTCCTTCAAGTACACGTCTCGAGTGCACGTATCTATTTGTTTTTGAGTGGTAGAAAGGACGATAACATAGCTGAAATTGCGATTTAAAAAAAAAATCTTGAAAAAATCGCACTTTTTAATAGTTTTTGTTAAAAAATTTAAAGTTACATCATTTTTTTTGCAAATTTTAATTCCGATTCCATTCGAAAGAGCGACCTCGAAAACATAGGAATACACGGTTTTAGATATTTTTTCTTTATAGTTTATGCTCATATATCAGTAATATGAGCCTCTAAGTTCATGTCTCTTGACAGTGCACTTGGGCGTTTAAGGGTTAATTCTGTAAGCAAAATTGTTATACGCAATTTGATTAAATAGAAATATACACTTTTTTGTTTCTATTAATTAGAAATATTGATGTGCACCGTTTACGATACAAACAGTAGTGAAAGTGTTAAAAGTTAATGCTGCTAGTTTGTTAGTAGGTAATTAAATTATGATTAGTGTCATTTTTAAAATTATCTTTTCAAATGAAAAGTTATACCTGATTTTCAAACTACCCGGTATGTACTAACCAACCGCAGCGCAAACGATAAACATTGTTACCACTCGCCTACCCTTCCTATCCTTTCAATATCAAATGTTTGACTAAACTTTGTTCATCAGAATCTTATGTTATGCAAAACTTAGCTATTTCTTTAGCTCCACTCGTATTTAGCTAAGTGAATTTGTTTTGCAAGTATGGTAAGGGCGTAACTTTTGACGCTAAGCTTTTGTCGTTTTGACCATTACCTTACAATGTACCTTTAATACGCAACGTTGTAAATTTTGTTTATGTGGTACAGTAAAGTCACTGCTAAAATTTAATTGTTGCCCCACGTGGCACTAAATTATGCAATCACATGTCGGTCGTGTTAAATTTTCAGACGTCAGTGAAACGCTCTATACAAATTGTTACAATCAGATAATAATTACATAATATTGGCGGTGTTGCGATACTAAATTTTGCATCGTACATGGTGTTATATATATTTTATGGAAATCAGAATGGCTTTAGAGCTCCCTAGAAATATATCAGAAATATGTGTTTTAAACTGCTGACTTACCACATACATACGAAGTGTGTAAATTAAGTAATGAGACTGATTTTTTAATTTTTTTCATTCGAATAGAATTACAATTCAGTATTGCCTCCTTCAAAATAACTTCCTAGGGAAGCCACACAGCGCTGGAAACGGTTCTTCCTCATAGCAGTGCTGGAACTCATACTCGTATATTGGAATAGCCTTCAGCTAGTCGGTTACAGCCATTTGAATGTTTTCTATGGTCCCAAAATGACGTTCCTTGAGGTGATTTTTCAATCACGGAAAGAGAAAAAAAGTCACAAGGACTCAAGTCAGGCGAATAAGGAGGCTGAGGAGCCACAGGAATGTTTTAACTGGTTCAGTAATTCGTTTACTGAAATGGCTGTGTGATAAGGCTCATTGTCGTGATGCAATATCCAGTTGTTCTTGATGTTTGGTCTCACACGCATGATCCTTTTTCGAAGTTTTTCAAGAACCTCTCTGTAAAAATGTTGATTTACTGTGAGGCACAAACTCATTGTGGACAATTCCCTGGCTATCAAAAAGACCTGGCTGGTCTTTAACTCATTTAACTCTTCTCCGATCATTCTTGTCGTCAACCGACGATTTGAACGTACAAGATCTCGTATACTATCGACATTTTCATGAGTTTTTGAAGATGAAGGTCTTCCGCTGCGTGGCTCATCTTCAATTGACTCTCTTCCTTCTAAACCACCGAAAAATCTGCGCTCTTGAAAAAACCTGTCTCCGTAGACGTATTGAAGTTTTGCAAAAGTATCCGTTGCTCTGTGTCCAAGTCTGAAGCAAAACTTGATAGCACACCGTTGCTCCGTTGTCAAAATTAATGTCACTCATTTTTAAAACAACACACACACATGTGACAAAGAACAAACAAATGACTAATAATAACTAATCACTATAAGTTGATTATAGTGATGTAAATGGTTATTTTGGTAAGTCCTAGTTTTTACATTAAAAAAAAATCAAACATTTCCTATGTAATGGCAATTCGACAATTCAAATAAAAAAATCGTTGTGTAGTCGTGGAAACAAAATAAAATAATTCGTACAAAAATGTGTTTTCAACTATAATTCAGTTCTTTTGTAGGTACAAATAAAAAACTGAAACATTTTCTTAACGCAATGTTGTTTCTTATTTTAGAAAAAAAGATCAATGTGTAATCGTGAAAAAAAAATAAGTCATACAAATATGTTTTTTTCCGCTATAATTCAGTTCTTTTGCAGATTTAAATAAAAAACTGAAACATTTTTTAACGAAATATTGTTTATTATTAAAGAAACGTATTTTACTTCATTGAAACAATTTTCAAACCTAAAATATTTACTCCAATTTCATTTTTGCCATCAGTTTCAGTCGGTAAAACTGGAACCCATCATAACTAAGGACGTAAATATCGTATCGGTACTGCAACTCTGTTGTAGTTTTCCGCGATGGAGCATCCACCGATCCGAAGAGAAATAGCCCCGTGCAATTGCAGAGGCAGGGAAGCAATAAAACAAAAATAACGATTTCGCCGCTAACTTTAGACATAAAATTTCGCAGCAGGCTACGGATGCCGAACATTCATATGATCCGTGGAGTTGGGTCTCTCTGTCTCTCTGTTCCTGCCTCTCACCAATCATCTGGCCATTTTACGTAATAGTTAATATGCTGTTCATCTCAAGTTTATTATTTCAATTGGTCCAGATGCCCCCTAAATCGCACGCGTGTCTCAAATTCATTTAAGGGGTTAGACCCCTCTGGAGTGCGAAAAATCAAGGCAATCTTTGAGAAATTTTTTCTGCTCTACTAATAAAGCGATCAAAAAATTCATTTTAGGACTTTATTAAGTACATACTATATACAGATAAGTTATATACAGATATTTTTTTTGTTCAATAAAAAATAAAAAACGGTGCCATAAATACACATCGAACACATACGCTTTTTTTTGTTGACCATCGGTGGGCAACACAGCAATTTTTTGACAGCACAAATCGGGCCGCAGATACTCCAAAAATGTTAGGCTATATATAATACTAAATATATCGCAGCAGAGCGGTATTTTCGAACATTTCGGAGCGACATAGTTGTTTCGAAAATTAGGTTAAAAATAATTTTTAAATATTTTTCCCATCAATAATTCCTTTTGGATATCATTCTTGGGATGTTTTTACATTTAACCAAAAAAAAAATTGATTTTTTTTTCCAGATGACTCCTTAATCAACCACACCATTTGTTTGTGAGTAAAATATGGAATGGAATTTTCTTACCAAAAATAACACAAAATGACACAAAAAAGTGGTCACTTCAGTAGAACCACACCACCACATCCGTTTATTTTTTGAGTGAAATTTGAATCCGTAGTTGGTTGAATTATGGTTACGCCATAATTCGTCTCTAACCTCAAAAAAATGGTGTAAAAGCGTGAAATTTGCTATTTATAAGGTTGAATCGAGCTCATGGTATCGAATAAATAGATTGTGACTTTGTTGTTACAGGATACCATTTAGGGGTCTACCGAAACCCAGAGTGAACCCTCCAACTATATGTATAACCACATATCTGATAACTCAATAGCTCAGGAGTCTGTATGCTCATGCATAGTTTCATAACCAGAAACTAGCTCTAGTTTCATAACCACGAATCTCGCGAGTTGATCAGCAGACAGCTACAAACCTAATAATCCCATAGCCCTGAGGGGCTGAGAGTCAATACATCAGTACCGCCATAACCTAATACCCTTGAACTCAAAACCCCAATAACTTGAACAAAGCTGTGTATATAAACTAGAAACGACGTGTATTGGAGGTTTTTTAACAGATAATCTCAAACCTCGTAATGAGATATGTGGTTTCTATTATGTACAGACCTCTGGGCTAGGTTATTGAGTATGTGATTGTCGGGCTATGGTATACACTCTTGATTTCATTTGACCCCTATATGGTACCTTATGACAAAAAAGTCAGATCTATTTATTCTAACCATGGGTCTCGATTTAACCTCATGAAATCTGGCAAAATTGACCATTTTAGACCATTTTTTGAGGTTGAGGACGAACTATGAAATGATGGATTTAAGCCGACTGCGAATTCGGATTCAGCAACCCAAAAAAACAAATGGATATGGTGGTGTAGTCTACTGTACTTTCCACTTTCTTTTCTTTTTGGTTGTGTGCGCTAGTGTATCACTTTGGGTTACACACACCGTTTTTACCAAATTTGCCAATAAAGAAAACCGTATAACTATCTCACACGTTTTCGTTCCTGGAGATTTATTTTTTAATACACCTAAGACCTTGACATTTTGATGACAATAAATTATGTAACATTTATAATCCGAATTACGATTAATAACAAGACAATCACGATAAAGGATTTTTTTCATTTTCCCTTACGTTTCATAACGAGTAGATCGATTCAGAAGACAAAAGGACTTAATTAATGACCACTTCAATTATATTACTCAATAGAAATCTGGAAAAAAATGGCGGACAAGAATGGCGAAGAAAAAATGGCTGTGTAATTCTAGTGTTCTAACTTTATGGATTCAGTAAATTTACAAATTTTAATCAGTTGAATCAGAGACGTCAAGAATTCCCATTTACTATTTTTTTATTATATGGCAATCACCTTACGAAATAGCAACTTATAAAACGGGAAACGCCACGTTCTGTCAAGAATAAAACGCCCCTAAATGTCTTTGTTAATGTCTGTCAGCTTTACGAGGCCGGTAGAAGACGGAAACCGTTTTCATTAAAGTCTTATTTGCATACTACACCTTTAATTAAACCTTTTAATGGCATCGTTTCAGTTTTCGGGTGTTTTCCGTGCATTTTAAAGGGTAAGAGGAACGATTTAATTTTAGGGCACGTAATGGTTGCCTGAAAACCCTTGATCGTCTATATTTTTCGACACCTTTAAAGTTACATAATATACGAGAATTATACTCTTCATGTTATAATTACAATAGCTAGTGAAATAACGCAAGTGGTCTTTCTGCCTTGAAAAAAGAAATCTATTTGTTTCACTTATTTTAAAAGCAAATACTATAAAAAAACTAGTTTTCAATACTTTTAGAGCGATATTTAAATTTAAAATTCATTAGTGAAAGTATAAAGCGCCTGGAGACAGTATTTTCGATGCTTCCCTCTGTTTGGATCCTATTCCATGCCCCGCCCTTCATTTGAATATTGACAATAGATTGAGGGTGCAGGAGAAGTGTGAAAATGTCATATGTATGGCCCAGATTGACCGTTTTTTTCTAAATATCCTAAAAATTAACTCGATTTTCTCGAAACCATGGTTTTGGATCATGATTTAAGAAAAAACTGCTTCACCGAATGCTCTGATTTTTTAAAATGTTATTGGACACATTTACAACTATAGCAAGGACCAACATCAAACGAATTTTCCGATTTTCAGTCGACTTTCCGACCTCAAGAATTTATTTTTTAAGCGGCCGCCATTTTGTTATTTTTCGGTCAAAAAAGTTCCTTTTGGTTGGGGCTAAAGCGACGTTAACATTCAATAACCGGCCTTTTTTGTTTTTTTTTTGTCAGATGTTCCAGACGACCAAAATCATGTCAACCGTCATTTCTTGATATTTTTTTTGAAAAAATCGTATGACCAAAAAACCAATGTAGAAATCCAAAAAAAATATTTGTGTACTCTTAAAGTGTGAATAAATATACTTGCAAAATTTCAAAATGATTTATTGATTCCATAGAAAGACCCCTTAAATTGATTTTCAGACTGAAAAGATATATAGCTTATTGTTTGTGGCAAAAGTCTTTCGATATTGAGTGGTATCCAAGTGTGAACTATTGTTTTATGTTTAATTAAAAATGTATTAATTAAATTAATTGCAATATACGGGCAGGTACTTATGAAACACTTCCGAAAAACAAAAATTGCACACAAGGAGACTCTTGGTGTTATTTGGTGCTATTCTGTTGGTGCCATTCTGTTATTGGTAACTTGTGTTTTTTTTGCAGATCACATGAAGGTTATTAATTATAGGTTAAGATTTTTTTACGCGTGTTAGTAAAACCAATTAAATAAAGTAGGGTCTTCAAATATATTGCATACACACTTTGAAGGAAAATAAACATAAATAATGGTACTGATTGAATTTATTTGGGTGATATCGAATGAACACGTTTTGCATTAGAATATATCTGTAACTCAGCAATTTTTTACAGGGTGAACCAATTAATAAAAAAAATCGTCTAAAAAGGGTATCCCTCCATTAGTATGGTGAAATGCCCCCCTTTTTTTATTTTTTTTCGCATGATGAAAGTGTTTCTTAGGCTAATTATGAAAGGTAGACCGAATTGTAGGTCCAAAAAATTTTCCTCTCAGCTAGGTATGGAAAAAAACCTGTTTTTTATGTTTTATCTTTTTTTTCTCGGTTTTTAACTGTCGAAAAAATCTGAAAAAATTCACAGTACAGTACAGAAAATATGATTAAATTTTATGTAAAATTTTTTCAAGCTCATTCAAGGTCATTATGACCTCTAAAAAAATTATTCAAACTTTAAAAATCCCATATCTTTTAACCAAAAAAAAAGTTTCAGGCTCAGATTTAATATGTTATATTTTTAACTGTTTTTTACTACCTAAAATTTTTTTCAAATTTTTTTGAGTGGTGGGTCATGCCTTAAAGTGCGAAAAATCCATTTTTTTGTCCGTGAAACGACTTAAAACGGCTTAAAATCGTCTTTTTTTAGTGTCCTGATTTTTTTTTGCACTAAAAAGGACTCAAATGACTTCAAGCAATTAAAAAATATGTTCACTAAAAATAGTAAAAAAAAAAATTCCACTTATCGAAACTAGTAGTTTTTATATTTTTTAATTGTTTGAAGTCATTTGAGTCCTTTTGGTGCAAGAAAAAAATCAGGACACTATAAAATGATGATTTTAAGCCGTGTTAAGTCGTTTCACGGACAAAAAATTGATTTTTCGCACTTTTGGGCATGACCCACCACTCAAAAAATTGAAAAATTTGAGATAGTAAAAAACAGTTAAAAATATAACATATTAAAAATCTGAGCCTGAAGCTTTATTTTGGTTAAAAGATATGGGATTTTAAAGTTTTAATAATTTTTTTAGAGGTCATAATGACCTTGAATGAGCTGGAAAAAACTTTTTTGCATAAAACTAATCATATTTTCTGTACTCATGAATTTTTTCAGATTTTTTTCGACAGTTAAAAAACTCGAGAAAAAACAAAATAAAACGTAAAAAAAACAGGGTTTTTTCCATACCTAGCTGAGAGGAAAATTTTTTGGACCTAAAATTCGGTCTACTTTTCATAATTAGCCCTAAGAAATACTTTCATCATGCGAAGAAAATAAAAAAAAGGGCATTTCACCATACTTATGGGGGGATACCCTTTTGTCTCTTAGGCGGCACTTTTACATACTTCACTTTATTCTGTAAGAATAAAGTGAAACGTCTTTATCTTAAATCACCTGTTAATAATAATAAAACGATAATAAAATGTATATGGATTTAAATTGGAATAATATCTAAAATGAACTCTATTTTATTATGTGTATGAATTTACCACTTTCTACTTTTCCTTCATATTTGCAAAAATACCTACGTATAAAACTACTTTTGTAAAGAAAACATACCTACTTTATTGGTGAACATTTTTCAACAATCTACAAAGTCTCCTACATTCCATGATGTATATATCACGACAAACTAAGTTAGGTCAAACTCATATACTAACAAAAGATTGCATTGTTCTCTAAAGCATTAAAACATTAGTATTTAAAATGCTCATTTCCATATAACACTGTTGTTATTGTCACTAAAAGCATTGTCCCTAACCGGTCGGAGAAAAGTTGTGAGAGTAAATTTACTGGAGGAAAACAAGAGAGGAAATTGCACCGCAAACAAATTAAATTCTTCAGCATAAAATGTGATTTTTCACGATATTATATTCCTTTCCGTTGTTTTGTACAGCTACAGGCATAACGTAATAATGTTACGAATAATTTAGAGTTATTTTCAGAGCTATTGGATGTTCAGTTATTTCCTTAATATTCAGTTTTAGTTGAGAGATACCTTCCGCAACTTTAAAGCATATTAGATGCTTTTACATAAATGTAATTTGTCTGTTTCGCTTAAGCTTAAAATTTAACTTTTGAGTGTTCTACTTTGTACTAAAAAGTAAAAGTGAGTAATAAATCATTTTGATGTCAAGTCTGTCTTATATCCTTCGCAAGTGTCAAAACTACCATCAATTTCATTTCAATTTTCGGCAAGTAAAATATGGAGTTTTCTTCCGTTTAAAGTATAAGTTAGATATCTACAAATACATAAAATACAATGAAACAGAGGGTGTATAATTAAAAAATATTTCATTTACTAGGCCCCTTATATACAGTATGTCCCCGGATCGAGTTTAAAAGAGGAAAAAAATTGTGTTTTTGATTTCTCAGAAAAAGTCACTCTTGATGATTTGCTCTGCTTGATTTCAAACCCCCAAAACACAAATTACTTTTTATATAACTCAAACGGTTCTCGAGATAATACCATTTTTCTTCATAATTTGGACTTTTTTTATAATTCTTTAAAAAATTCTAGTAGGCGGATTTCATTGCAAGATATCACTGACAACTGCTTACAACTAATAAATCAGTATACTTCAAATCGAATCTTCGTCATTTTGCTACTATTTATATGCTATAATGTTGACTCTAGAACAAAGAATTTATTTGATTCAATGCTACGGAACTGGGGGAAGAGGGCTATCGTGTTGTTATTAATAAATTTAACGAAAAATACCCGGAAGTTAGCATTTCTAATGTCGGAGCGAAGAAGTTGGTGACCAAGTTCTTAGAAACAGGCTCTGTTTTAGACAATAAAAAATCAAAAAAATGGTTGAATGAAGATGATGCTGCTTCAGTTCTTGCCCTCCATTATGTGAGAGAAGCTCCAAGATTATCACTTAGAAGACGGGTAATTGCATCTGAAATAAGTAAATAGCATTTACAGAGAATTTTCAAGCAGGACAGGATTTTACCATTGAAACCAAAATTCAGGCACACCTTTGAGGAATGTGATTAAGCCAAATGTTTGGATTTTGGTTTGGAGATGGGCAACAGAGTTTTAAATGATGTAGGATTTCATAAGCAAATTTTGTTCTCCGATGAATCTACTTTTTCAACAAACGGCGTCGTTTGTTGAAAAATTGTCGAAACAAATCTCCACTTTACTCTTTCTTGTCGAAGACAATATTTCAAAACAGTTAATGTGTGGTGTGCGGTTTCATATACAAATGGCATTATTGGTCCATATTTTTTTCAAAGAAAATTTAAATCGTAATACATATTTGGAGATGCTACAACATTTTTTAACAGATAAACTTGATGAATTTCCTTTAAGTTACCGAACGAGAATGTTTTTCCAACAAGATGGGTGCCCTGCTCATCATGCCGTCACTGTCCGTAATTGGCTCAATTCCAAATTTAATGAACACTGGATAGGAAGGGATGGTCCCATTTTATGGCCGCCGAGAAGCCAGGATCTGACAATATTGGACTTCTATCTATGGGGACGTTTAAAGGTAATTATTTATCGTGAACTACTAGAAAATGATAAAGAGCAATTAAAAACAAGGATTCAAAATCCTTGTCAATTGAGGAAATTAGAAATAGTTTTAACGAATTTAGAGCTCGAATTGGAAATTTGTGCAGAAAAAGGAGGAGTATTATTTGAATAAAAACATTCTGGTTTAGTTTTGATTTCATTTTATAATCAGTTGTTTAATTCAGAGATTAAAACATGAGACTAAGTAATTCGAATCATTTTTTAGCTAACTAATTAATTGAGTTTCTATAGCATAGAGACAACGCAATAATTGGGTTAAATCCGCCAACTAGAATTACTTATAAAATTTTGTGAAAGTCCAAATTATGAAGAAAAATGGTATTATCTCGAGAACCGTTTGAGTTATATAAAAAGGAATTTGCATTTTGGGGGGTTTGAAATCAAGCAGGGCAAATCATCAACTTCACACCGACTTTTTTCCTCTTTTGAACTCGATCCGGGGACATACCGTATACAGTATCTCACCTAAAACTAAACTACGTTTGTTTTTAAGCGATTTAAATGAACATAGTATCCAAAACTAGAGTCCTTATGAGATAAGTACAAAATCACTAGCAATGCAAATTAATTACTAGATAATTAATACATAAATAAATAAAACGTATCAGTAATTTTGTGTGAGAAAATGTTATTAACGAAAATTATTCAAAATCATCTAAAAAACAATACATACAGGTATTTATAAAACATGGTACACTTGAATTATATTTGAAAACTATACAGTGACTTATACATATTAGATTTTATAGAATTTGAGCTATTAAACTAGGTTTTCCTATTAAAATTTGTTGAAAACTTCGACAAAATTATGGAATTTAGATTGAAACTGCTGTTTCTTAAACCACTTACGCTCAATCGACACATTGTGGACAAATTCATATCTTTAAATTAAAAAATTAATATTTTGGACTCAAAATGGCCTATGGAAGGTACTTTTGTCTCCTTTTTCTGTTTTGAAGTTCGTTTTTGCATACAACTCTTAGAAGATACAAAATCATCCCCTACTGTAGGGTAATTTAATATATAGGGTATAGGGTTTACTTTAATAGCTCAAATTCTATAAAATCCAATAGGTAAAATATTTTACGTTGGTCTCTGGTTGGGGGGGCAAAAAATTCAATTTTTAACATTGTTATTTTTTGGTTCAATTTGAAACATAAGCTGTTTCAGATTGACACATATTGATTGAAGATAAGCTGTTATTATTTTCGGATTTAGGATAATTAATAATTTTTGTTAACATCTTATATATAAAAATCTCATGTCACGGTGTTTGTGGTCCTCCCTTCGAAACGGCTCTACCGATTTTTATGAAATTTTTATGTATATTTGGTAGGTACGAGAATAGGTATAAGTATATATAAATAGGTATAAGTATAAGTATATATAAATAAGTATATTTCATCCCTCTAGATGATTAGGTGTCCCTATCCAGAAAATTTGTTTCTATTTTTTTTGCCCTGACAATTCCACGACTTTTCGTAGAGATACTGACAACAAATTGCTTCGTTACCAAGAACCTAAATCACCGCGGACTAGATAAGAATTTTTAAAAATATTAATATCAATTTGGTTCATATTAAAATAAACTACAGATGCTTTGGGTAACCCCAAAGACAAAACAACATAACGAATCAGGAATATACGAAATAAGTTAAATGACAAAGATTGGGCAAACAAAAAAAAAAAAAAAGCCAAGCTAGATTAAAGACCAAGCTAAAGCAGAACTGAAACTTTGCCCAACATGCTTGACAACAACCATAGAAAAATAATTTAAAATAATTAGAATGAACATAACAGGTTGAAAGAAATCATAGGAAAAGGAAAGCAAGGTCCGATACCCACAAGACGGTTACGGTTAGAACCGTGGCAACAATTGGCTTAGGCTAGAATTTAAATTTCTCCTGAAGATGCCAACTTGTGGCGAAACGCCCGAGAATACGGGAAACCATTTTTCGCCACCATACCCATAGTTTTTTTTACAATTTTTTTTTTTTTATTTGACATCAAAAAATAACTATAAACCCAAATTTTCAATATGGCAGAACAATGTTTGCCGGGTCAGCTAGTTTTCTTATAAAAAATGTCTATCATTATTTTTATTATTTTACTTAATTCTACATTGCAGGTGGCTTTGAATTTGGATGGGACAAATTACTTCTGATGGTCAGATCTTTTCCATCTTTGGAGACTAAATTGCTTTAATTCGCTCAAAAAGAACAATAAATATGTTAAATATACACATACATATTATAGTCTTAAGTGAGACTCGCTGTACAAGTTCTGCGAAAAGCATATGCAGAGTATTTCGATGAACGTATGAATGTCAAAGTATGAAGGTTATTTAAAATAATTAATCTCTTAATCAACTTATAAAATAGTTAATTCAAAAGGGGAGTCGCATCATGCATAAATCATCCACCGAAACCAGTAAACAAGTAGGAGATACATTACAATCCGATGAATTATTCCGCAAAATTATGCGTTTCAATTTCCAATGTGCCCCTACGATAATAACAAATGAAGCTGAATTAGTCACGTGAAAATTAAATTGGTTAAGTTCGTAACCAACCATGCAGTAGCTTACAGCTGCGGTACTGTGAGGACGCGATGCGTATGTACAACATTGATCGTAATATACGCTAATTTGACAGCTTCCATGATGAGAGCATTCATTCAGAGAGATTTTAATCAAAGCGTCAAGTGGTGAATTAAAAGGACCCCGCAATTATCTTATGGAAATTGGGTTTCGGTCAAATCGTCTGAATTTTGGATATGTTTTAGGTTTCGTCATCCCATGCAAAAGTCTCAATGGGCACAGAGCTCGAAAATCAATACTTTGGCTGCTACGGAGCTTGAAAGCTCCAAAGCTCCACCAAAGTTCAAAGTTTATGTTTTTTGAGGTTGCTAAATTCAAATCCGATGTCAAATTGTCAAAATTGACACGTGACAGCTGTCAATTAGCTGTCAAAATGCCTTAAAAAAGTGAAACTCTTATTTTTATGTTATAAGTTTATGCTGTTTAGGTAACTCAATTCATGTATAATGTGAGTACAATAATTCGACAATTGGCAGCTGTCAACAGGCTGTCAGCTAGCTGTCAAGTGCAATAACAAAGTGCAAATCTTATTTTTTTATGAATTTATGCTTTTTAGGTAACTCAGTTTATACATGATGTGTATACAATAATTCGACAATTGGCAGCTGTTAACAGGCTATCAAATAGCAGTTATAAAACAAAAATATTCAGTTTTTGTTATAACTCTGTTTTTTAGGTCGCTTGAATTCAAATATGATGTTAGTTTTACGAAATTGACAGTTGGCAGCTGTTAACTAGTTATCAAATAGCGATCAGAAAATAAAAATCTTCAATTTCTCTTATGACGTAATGATTTTCAGGGTGCTAAAATAAGTTCTGATGACTTCATATGATGATAGACATAGTTTCCAGTTGACAGCTGTCAATTTTCAATTTCGTAAAACTAACATCATATTTAAATTCAGCGACCTAAAAAACATAAATTTATAACAAAAACTGAGGATTTTTGTTTTATAACTGCTATTTGACAGCCTGTTGATAGCTGCCAATTGTCGAATTATTGTATTCACATCATGTATGAACTGAGTTACCTAAAAAGCATAAAGTCTTAACAAAAAATAAGATTTGTCACTTTGTTATTTCACTTTGACAGCTAGCTGACAGCCTGTTGACAGCTGACAATTGTCGAATTATTGTATTCATATCATGTATGAACTGAGGTACCTAAACAGCATAAACTCATAACATAAAAATAAGATTTGCACTTTGTTAAGGCACTTTGACAGCTAATTGACAGCTGTCAAGTGTCAATTTTGACAATTTGACATCGGATTTGAATTCATCAACCTCAAAAACATTAACCTAGACATTAAAATCGAAAAAATAAGTTATTTAAAAATCTAACGGCCACGAATAAATAAATCTGTGGTGGAGCTTTGGAGCTTTCAAGCTCCGTAGCAGCCAAAGTATTGATTTTCGAGCTTTGTGGCCATTGAGACTTTTGCTTGGGATGACGAAACCTAAAACATATCCAAAATTCTGACGATTTGACCGAAACCCAATTTACATAAGATTATTGAGGGGTCCTTTAATGCCTAAAATTAGGAAGATTTAGACATGGTCTTAGTTAATTCGTTTAGCTTTTGTATCAATAAAATAAGTTTGGAATCAATCTAGTCTATGCAGTGCCTAGCGGAATTGAAAATTCCATTGGACTTTTTACACATCCCATATTGGAAATAAGTTTATTTGGTTTAAAATATCTCGTGTGGATGGTAATTAGAGAGACATGGCAGGAAAAATCCATGATGAACGATGGATTCGTGAGAAAAAGATCCATCCCGCATATTGACATTTCGTTTATGTTTAGAGTATGGCTTTCATGTATTTTAGAATATACTAAGAAAATGTTACGTAGGACACGATATCCAGAGTAATTCTGACCCCCCGAATCTGTGTGTCTGCGGGAGTTTTATTATCCCTAAATATGAAAATGTTTTTAAGTGTTCCCTTTAACATGACCAAACACTCAAAAACTAAACCCATTTTTCAAATAACATTATTTCGAAATCTCAAAGATAACGGAAATGCAAAATCTTAATTCAAATCTAACCTTTTAATTTGCGAGTCCGGGCCTGCCTCAAGAAATTGTTCGAAATTGTCACCATTGGATTCGTTCACACAACACACACAATCGTAGTACCGACACGCGCATACCGTGAGAGGCGAATGTTTTTCTCGAATTATTTTCACTGTTTTCTATGCGTTCGCGTAATCCTTCCACTGTGTTCATTTCAGTCTTATACACAACTCTTTTCATGTAACCCGATAGATAATTGCGGCAGCACTTTCGACTGCGCGGTGACACTCTCCGTACACTAATAGCATATCAACCAATTCGGTATTACTGCAAACATGGGCCACTGTAAAAACCGAAATAGCGTATTGTCGTACATGCGTTATCAGTAAAACAAAAAAATGAAGTAAACCCTTTTTGTTAGGGTTTTAGCTCTTGTTTTTTTTTTCGTATTACATTTAAATAAAGTTTTTGCACAGGGATGTATTTGATTTTCGAAGCCAAAGGAGAAGAATTATTTTTAGAATTTGCTAATTGTAAAACCTTTATCCGTTGGACTGGAATCGTAGTAAAACCGTAGATTCGACAGTTTTCCTTATTACATTGGGACGCCGATATTATTGTTCTGGGAACGACTTTCAATGAATTTTCTCATTTTATAATGTTATAATTAATACCCTTAACAATAAAAAAGTTTTATATTTAATCGCGGCCTTATTATAAACCATTAAATACGAGCCAATTTTTGCATTTTCAACCCTCCCTAGTCCCCTTAAGTCCAATGTCATGTTAAAAGGAAAACTCCAACTTAAAAAACACCCTGTATAGGCAAATGAATGTACACCAATAACATGGAAGTCGACCCATGGAAGCCATGTGGAATACAGTAAGAAAACATTACAGAGGATGCAATATCCAGAGTAATTCTGACCTCTGAGTTTCTGACATTTTCTGTGCAGTTTTAATATTCCTAAATAAAAAATACCTACATCAATGACATAGAAGTCAACAATTCGTGAAAGGACATGATGCCTTCCCCGGTTTGTAGCATGTGTTTTGTGATGACTCATTTTTTTTGTAGTTTTTTACTATTGAAGCCAGAATTTATTTTTTTTTCAAAAAAAAAAAAATTATTAAAAATTAAAAAAAAATTTTTTTTTTTGAATATTTTCGATTATTTTTTTCAAATTTACCAAGTGACCGATGCAGATTTGAGAAAAGTGGAAAAAAACTGGTGTTTCCATTTTTATGAAGATTACACAATGTTTAAGAATAAAAATCTTGCTCCTTTAATTTTTTTCAAAACTGAATAATCGGCTCGGAAAAATCGCTCGATGGATAGATCTGCAGATTTACAGGGCTATTGAAGATACATTGAGGTGTAAAAATTCCTAAAAGTCCTAGCCTCCCCATCAATATTTGCTAAGATACAGTCGATTTACCAAAACAAAGGAAAAAGTCACTTTTTCCAAATTCTTTCAAGTCGATATTGAGGGTTGACAAAAATGTTAAATATCTTGACAGGATTTTATAGTAAGTTTATTCCAGTTTCCGAAACTGCCCTTCAGTTTCCTGTACGATCACTGATTGCTGAGATATCGGTGGTTGAAGACAAAAGCGTCCTTTCTCGTTCAATTTCGGATATCCCCGCGACAAAAGGACGTAGCAAGCAATTAAAAAAAGGAAATAGAAGCTGAACAAACAGGCTATCTGGTCCGTATGGTCGTTTAACCGAAAAAAAATTTCCGAGCCCGTGGAGAGAAAAAAGGCTACAAATTTGGAAAAATAATTTTTCGCGCTATTTCTTATCGCGCTTTCGGATTGCGTTAAAACCGTGACTTCTAAAAAATTGTTGGCCCATAGATCCGAAATATAGAGTCTTGGAGCTTTAAAACGCTTTTTTAAATTCGCGATACAAACATTTTTCACGTAGATACAGCAGTAAAAATTAAAAAAAAAATGTTGTTTTGCTCCCTTATTTTTTGTGAGTAGTGTATGAATGTAGACCTACTCCCTCGACAGGGGAGCCGGTAAGTAGAAAACGGTTTTCAAAAGCAGTCTTACTTTCTTATTAGAAAAAGCTGAAAGGTCAAAACTGGGTGCATACACACCCGCCCACACATCAAGGTCAGAGGGCCAACTTTAAAAGAGATGCACCAAAAACCGACGATGAATCAATGCTAACAACCATTTGAAATTAATGACAAAATTCTGAAACAAAGTCCTAGTTTAAATTCGCTTCTGAAACCATTATCTATAGACTAGGAAATTCTAGCATTCCACCTCCAAAATTTTCGCAGTAAGTCCAAGTTTAAATTCGCTTCTGAAACCATTATCTATAGACTAGGAAATTTAGCATTCCACCTCCAAAATTTTCGCAGTAAGATGGATTTTGACGTAATTAGTCTCGTTCGATTCCTTGTAAAATTTAGAAGAAATGTTACCTATTTTTGTCATATACAAATCAGAAACTGCATTACTGCACATAAAAAATTCATTTTTGGGGTCCAATTTTTCCAGTCAATTAAAGAAAAAATCATAATTCGAGAATACATTGTCGAAACGGGCTGAATTTGATTCCTCGGGGGTTTTTAGAGTCGCTGAAAATTGACCTCGATAAACCTGGGGACCAGGGAACCCTGGTCACCAGGCCCATCTCCGGAGGTTTTCCCTCGAATTCGGCCTGAAACAAAACGAAAATGGTTACTCGGGGGGTTTTGGGGTTCGCTGATCATGAATTCGTTGACTATAGTTTTGTTGTCCGTTACAATACCTGGAGGTAACCAAGGAAACCCTGGTCGCCCATTTCACTTCCGAAACTCTCAGGAATGGGCCTGGCTACCAGGTATCTTGAGATGACGGTTCAATACGACATATTTAAAGCCAAAAACCGCCGTAATATATTATAGTTTAGATTCAGGTGAATTTCGAGGGAAACCTCGGATGGGCCTGGCGACCAGGGTTCCTGGTCCTCCAGGTGTAACGGACAACAAAACTAACAACGTATTCATGATCAGCGACCCCAAAACCCCCCAAGTAACATTTTCGTTTAGTTTCAGGCCGAATTCGAGAGAAATTCTCGAATTATGATTTTTCCTTTAATTGACTGGAAAAATTGCACCCAAAAAATTCATTTTTTAGGTGCAGTAATGCAGTTTCTTATTTGTATATGACAAAAATAGGTAACATTTTTTCAATAGGTAACAGGTTTGGCTCTTTTTTGTGCTAAATTTCCTCGTCTACTACCTATACTCCGCACCGTATACTCGTCATCATTCGAAATGGCGAATATAAACTTTTATTGAACGATAATCCGTTCTACCACCGCGGAGACAAATCTGCAGGGTGTCAAATACTCATAAATACCTAATCTTCACTTGTGGCACACTATCCTTTATAAGAGCTTAGTGGAGTAACTTGGGATTAATGGGAAGTCTTACATCCCCTTGCTAAGGATGACGTATGACGTAATTTCTATGGGTCGCGTAAAGCCTACACCGAGCCGACCTGGGGGAGCGGACCCCTCTAATAGGAAAGCGGTGTTTTCCATAAATCTGATGCGTGCTGAGTTGCTTTATCACACACTTGATAAAGACCGGGGATGATTCGTTAAATGTAGTTAACTTTCCTTTTTGCAGCTAAAAAGATAGTAAAAACCAAATTAACCTTTGGAGCGCCGGGGTTTTTGGCACTTTTTTTGCCTTAAAAATCCTAGTGATTTAGTTCTACTTTGTACATTCAACCCCCATGCAGTATAAACTTCAAATAGCGTCTTGTATAAGACGTTCCGGCAGCTAACGATCCGGAAAATTTTTAATTTTTTAAAATTCCAAGTAAATGCTTCAATGGGGTTTTCGAGGATGAGGAATGCGATGATGATAGTAATTTTTGCGTTACCCTTCAAAAACCACCCCTTTCCGATTAGAAACTACCCCCTTTTATCATTTTTCTCGGACTCTGCCGTAAGTATCTACAATATTACTTTGTAATAAGTTTTTTGAGAGTAGAAAATTCTCCAAAATCAGGAAATATTATTTTTGTTTACAACAATAAAGTATATAATACTCTACCCTTTTCAGGGGAGAGTACGTATTGCTCCTTTTTTTATCTCACTTGGTAAGAAAATTATTTTATCAAATTTTAAACGACGTTCACTATAAAATATTTATTGGCCATTCAAGGGTCAGTCAATAATTCAATTGAACTTAAAAAAAGTATTCCCGAAATAGATAATTTACAAGAGTAGGTTGGAAAAAAACATAGTAGGCTGTCACTAGCCAATCCGAAGCGTAAACACATTTTTCCCTCCGTCGATTCAAAATCGGATTTTGAATTATCCGATATAAATTTATTATAGATTTTATTTTTTGGCTATTTAATTGCTTTTAATTTTTTAAGTTATTTAAAAAGCAGATAAATTCGGGTCACCCTTTATGTAATTCCTTTCAAGTTGAAAACATTTGAATAAGAAAAGGCGTATAATAATTGAGACACCATGTTTTTCAGTTCTGCGAATCAGTCAATAATATTGTTATTTATTTAAGTCTACTGTATCTAAATATATGTCATAGTTACCGAAACCAGATAAACACTAAAATTTTAATTGACCTAATAAAATAATGCTAAAGTTAGTTTGGCTACTGTCCTATAACTATAAAATCGATAACGTCACTTCATAGAACGCTCCGACGTAAACAAGATAAGGGATGAATGGTGTCACACAGATTATATTTAGACTCAATAGAACTTGAAAAGTAAATGTAGCATCAGTCGAAACCCTTTGACATTCCATTTTTTCTGCCCTATGACACTTCGCCTACTCCTGCTAGTATGCTACCACACGAAGGATACTATTTTTAAAAGTGTGGAGATATCCTCCCCACTTTTAAAAATAGTATCCTTTTTCCATTTGTGTATTTTCTATTCCACTATTTCCATTTGTTTATTTTCTATTAGATAACTCGTAATTCATTTCGTGCGAATTGTATTAAAATTTGTTTATAACATTTATAATACATGTATATATAATACATATATAATACATTCACATTAGTAACTCAAAATAATTTATATGGCATTTATTTTACGAGATGTGTAAATTATACCACGCAGCGGAAGGCCTTCATCTTCAATAACCGATGAAAATGACGGTAGAATATGGGATCTTATGCGTTCAGATCGTTGGTTGACGACAAGAATGATCGGGGAAGGGTTAAATTTGAATCACACACTGTTCATCAGATTTTGACTAACGAATTGGGGATGAGAATACCGCCCATATAAAATTCATTTGGTTCTAGAACTTAACGACGATGACCCTGATCGCCGATTGGAATTTTGCGAAATCATGGCAAATAGATGCCAAGATAATCCTTTATTTATAAAAAACATTTTCTGATGAAGCAACATTCGTCTTAAATGGAACAGTCAACAAACAGAACTGTAGATACTAGAATGCAGAAAATCCACATTGGATGATGGAGGCCAATACTCAATATCCTGAGAAGGTGAACGTTTGGGCTGGAGTTATAAATTCTCAAATTATCGGACCATATTTCTTTGATGGCACATTAACTGGCGCGCGTTACTTGGATTCCTTGCAAAATTTCTTAGTTCCAGAGTTAAGAATGCTTTTCCCAGATGATGACAACCCCAATGAAATTGATGAAATATTTGGTTTCAGCAGGACGGAGCTACGCCACATTTTTCATTGGAAGTACGAGCCTGTCTGAATCAAGTTTTTCCCAATAAATGGATCTGTAGACGCGGTGAAATTGAGTGGCCTGCTCGTTCTTCCGATTTGACCCCACTTGACTATTTTTTGTGGGGTTACTTAAAATCTAAAGTCTACTTCAAGAGACCAACTAACGTAGAATATTTAAAAGACAGAATAAGACAAGTAATTAATCAAATCACCCCCGGAAACAATACAAAATATTTTAGAAGAATTTCAGCAACGCCTCCATTATTGTCAAGAAGCAACGGGCGCCCAGTTTGAACATTTGATTTAAACTGTTCTTCTTTTCTGTTTCATATTCTTTTATTTCCTTAGTAACATTAAAAATGTAATATTTTTCCATAAAAAAGTTATAGAAATAAAAAAATCTTATATTGCTGAATAGATCATTAAGAACCCTTTCAAATGAGCTATCACACGCACTCTCGTTCCATTTAAAAATTTTAAAGGTGTAGCTGTCACTCCAAGGGGGTTGGAGAGGGAGGTATGATATTATGCTCAAAAAAGGTCATTCTAGAATTAAAAATTGACGTGTTTCAGGATTTTACTCATAAATTGTAAATTACGTAGATAATGAATTTATCCGTTTCTTATGGACCTCACTTTATATGTTTATGGTATACGTTTCTGACTCAAAATTGTGTGCTTTTTCAAATTTCTAAAAATATATAGGATGTTCCGCTTAAAATAAGGAACTCAGTCAACACCCATCAATATTGTACGCCCTGTAAATTTGGCAATATTTAAGAAAGGTGAAAAAAAGGGTACAAACAACCCCACGTATACTATTTTAGCGTTTCCTTATGTTTTTTATTGCCTTCTTTCCTTTTTTTTTTTTTTGTTAAATAAACTTGCCTTCCATTAATTTCTCGAAAAGTCGACACTGTTTTGTTTCAAAGCTATATAGAATAACGTCGTACGAGGCAATAGAAGCTGTCTGAATCCTCGTCGGGGACTTTATTGATTCTGCAGGAGAAAATATAGATATGGCTTTATGTTTGCTCTACCCGTTAGATTGTATTTACCTTGTAAATTTAGAGTGAGTGTATTCATTTATATATTAGGTATCTCTTATCCATTATAGTAATGGATATTTGTATTCCGAGTTCCGTGCACGCCATTCGACAACTTCATGTCGTAATTTATATCACTGTACAAATAATCATACTCGAAATACAAGTACATAGGAAAATAATTACCCAGTACGATGAGAGATGATGATTTATCACAATAATATCCCAAGCGAGAAATTTAATGCTCCTGTATTTGGTAACGTTTGTATCACTTACATTTCGTAACATAAAAAAACTTGCATATGCACACTGTTCCGTCTTTATTAAATATTTTAATTAATTTTACTCCTCAAGTGTATGCAACCAACATTACTCACACACTGTCATTTTTTTTCCTCACTCCCGCTCCAAAAAGGCACAGGACAGTAGTGTCAAGTATGATTTTTAACTCTACTCTCTCGAAGACAAGACACGCGACTTTTTGCTCTCTCCTATGTTAACAACGCATCAGATATTTTAGTGCATCTACTTGTACAGTGCATTAGTGACTATTTGGGTTATTCCAACTGCAGTGCACATCAGTGACGCCGGCCGGCATAAGTGCATCAGAGGAAGGAAAGCACCCGCGTGCATATAGACCTTGGGAGATCGCGGCCTACGGAAGAAAACGTAAGTGCCTTATTCGCATACAGTCCACTAGATCCCTCTCGCACACACACCTATCGTCTAAACCAGGCCTCTCCAATACGGGCACTCGGTGCCGGCGCACCGGTGCTGCGAGGTGCAGCACCGGTGCCTGCCCCTGCCTTCCCCACTTATCCGCAACGCAACCGCCTTTGTGCGACAGAGGCAGCATCATATTATTGCTTTCTGTTTCTATCTCTCTCCCACACACACACACCGATCCGCGCGACACTTGATTCTAATTCTAATGGGAAAAGAATCGGTCCGTCATTAACAGAGTGGACCTTCGTAGACATCGTAATTCCAGGGCAATCTAGCCAGACCTTTAATTCTCAATGAAAGGATCCATATCTTTTTACTAACGTAGACGGAAAAGCCCAATGTTTGGTTTATCATACAATCGTAAACATCAAGTCCTCGACCGTGCGGCGAGAACAAACATTCTTCGTCGCATGACACAATTGTTGGTGACGAAAGGACGGAACTGGTAGCCAAATTAAAATCAGAACTACCAAGCATTCCAGAGGTACGCGTCATTATTTTAGTACTATTTACTAAAAATTGACCCATTTTCCGGAAAATGTCAGACCATTAACGTTTTCTGGTATTATAGATTTCTTAATTTAATTTTAACTTTTATAGTCCAGTAGGCAGGGAGCTAAAATCATAAAAACGTGTTCTTGAAACATATAGGGCGAGTTTTGACGGTTTAATATGTTTTTTTTTTTGCGTAGAACACAATGCGCGGGGTCCGTAGAGCAGCATCCGTATGGAACATTGTTTTAATAAACAATTAATGCGAAAATTTTCATATTTTCGCATATAACTCCGTTCCTGTGCATTTTCGGTATATACGGTGCAATGAAGAACAATTTTCCATATTAAATTTAAAAAATTTTAACCCAACCGGAAGTCTCTAAGTGCAATTGATAACTAACAATTGGCTAATAAAGCTGAAAAAGTGCTTATTTTTAATTATTTATTTATTCGAAGTTAAACAATTATCAGGATGAAATTTCTCGAAAGAGTAGCTATTTGTAACTAGAAGTTACCCTGAAAATTGCAGCTCGATCGGTTAACAATTTTACAAGTAATTAACGATCGAATTTTTGGAGAAGACTTAATTAACAATACTGCAATTTCTTTATTTACAGTACGATTTTGATCGGCTTAGGCTAGAAAGGTCACAAATCTCTTGTAGTCTTTGAGATTTTTAAAAATATTGAAATGGACCAGTTTTATAGCGCGTATAGTTTTATTTGACGCGACGTCATTAATCATCTAGCGTCGCGTCAAAAAAGGTGGCCGCATATAAAACGCTATAAAACTGGTAAATTTCAATATTATTAAAAATCTCAAAAAGTATCAAAAACTAGAAGAGATTTGTGACCTTTCCAGCCTAAGCCGATCAAAATCGTAAATAAATAGTTGGAGAGGCCTGGTCTAAACTCAGTCCAAGAACTTGACAGTTCCAATAGTAATAATTCAAGACATGCGGAAATTATTTCACAGCATACATACTATGAGGGCGAGTTTTTATCTTTTTTTTATATTTCAGATATAGTTTAATTTATACAGTGTGTTCTAATACAAGTTTCTACTAAATTCATGAATGTGAGATGATATAAAGGCATTTGTTTTCGTGTGAGATGTCTTCTTTAAATTGTATTCATGGAAATATTTACAATCTTTTGTTTTCAAGTGCCTTAATGTTTGAATCGTACATTTTTTGTACGAGAAAACATAACTTGAGAGACTAAATTAAATACTTAACTATTATTGCATTTTGTAAGGGGGAGCTTTTGAATCCCTTTCACAATTACAAACAAAGGCATGAAAAAAGTTGCGTAATTTTATTTACATTAGTAATTTTGCAGCGCGCAATTTTAATATTCATTTATTTGCGGTTGGATATTAAAGCGTAACGATACGATGCACCCAATTAACTAATTTGTTCACTAACGCGTTTGAATGGATCCATAATTTACATATATCTACTGGATCGGCCGCCGAATGCTTTTAATTAAAATATATATTCTTTTTAAAATATATTTCGTGTTTGGAATGATTTAAATCGAATGTAATGTATTAATAAAATAAATATACTAACGCGTTCGAATACGTACCCCTCAGGCAGACTGGGACCTCAACGCTTACCTAAAATGAAAAAAAAATGGAAATTAAATTTGTACTAAGTTCTCAATTAATTAGTTTAAATTGTGAGACTATTTTAAAATTAAAATACCCTGTATAGTTTTCAATACATCGATATGTCCTGTTATCCCATTTTAAATATACAGGGTGTTTTTTTAAGTTGAAATTTTCTTTTTAACATGGCTAAGAACTCAAAAAAAAACACATTTTTTTAAAATAACATTTTTTTCGAAATCTCAAAGATAATGGAAATGCAAAATATTAATTAAAATCTAGTCTTTTAAGTTATAATTCCGGGCCTGCCTAAAGAAATTGCTCGAAATTGTCACCACTGGATTCGTTCAACAAATTTTAAATGACCGTTATGTTCTTTATTTTTGAGATTTCGAGAAAATGTTATTTGAAAAATTCGCCTACACTCTCATAAGTCCTATGTCATGTTAAAAAGGAAAACTCCTATTTAAAAAAACACCCTGTATAGGATTTGTATAGGACTTATATTTGGTTAAGCCCTTTTTTGAAAGATTTAATTTTAAATTACAAGTTTGAGAAATTAAAATCTAGGTGGCTGAGCATTGCTACAAAATGTCAAAACTAGTAGTACAAAACAAAAGAAATCTAGTAGGTATCATAAAAAGCGGTCTAAGATAGCTCCCTATTCATTTTTAAATCTAGGAATTTTTTTTTAAATATGGGTACTGTTTTAAGACCTCTTTTTTGTGACACAATTCTAGTTTTGATGTTTAGTAATAATAGCCACTTCGTGTTCATTTTCTCTCAAACTTTATATAATTCGAAATTAAGTATGAAAATAAATAAAATAAACAAGGGCTGAACAAAATATAGGCAAACCCTATGTATTTAAAAAGGAGAAGACATAACCATGTGTTAAAAAAAGTCCTTGTTTTTTCAAGTTTCAATTGTTCATTTGTTTTTTTTTATGATACGAAAAATTCTAACATTTATTTATTAAAAGTTTTTTTTTATCTTTTATATCTAATTCACCCTGTATATGTAAAATTTGCATTTGCTTAGATGATACCAGATATTTGGATACATACATATTTTAATGGCAGATACACTGTACTGTAGCTTAGAAATTCAATGAAACAATTGCCTTTTCAGATAATATCCTAGAAGTGAAAATAAAAGAGGTAGGTATCTATTCAGTCCGTGAAAGGATTTTCTACTTTCGTTGATATTGAATAACTTTGCAACCGTTTGATTTATAAGGAGGATTATCCAGAGATGGAAAAAATTCAATATTCTGCAAAAGTCAAAGCTGAAAATCTTTTGCCACCTTAGCAAATCCTCGAAGTTATTACTGTTGCGCAAATATCATTTAAATCTGCGCATTGGATAGAATTATAGCTAATGTCTATTTAGAAATGGCTCTATACCTGTTTTGGGTGTAAACTTACATACTTCTAAAAATATTTTGTAATAATGAAGGATACACATGCTTATTTTTGATTTTGACAGACATTTTGACAGCTGTCATCTAACATAATATATTAGAATTCCATTCCCAACCCAGTGTTTCTTAAATCCTTAGAGAATGGACTATTAACTTTACGTATTGAAAATAAAATAAATGGTATCTTAAGTAATTTGACAGTTATTTTGACAGCTGTCATATTTAAATTTTGTTACAAATTACATAAATAGAAAGTTTTAAAGTATGTTATATTTATTTTCTTTAAAATTATGCATTTTTTCTGTATAACTTAAGAAATGTGTTTATTTTATTATATCTGACAGTTAATTTGGCAGTTGTCAAAAACAAAAAAAGGAAATCGGATAATATCATTTGACAAATCATTTGGTTATTTGTAAAATGAAATTTTAAAATTAAAAAGTCAAATATATTTATACATTTGATACCTTAACACTGATTTTCATTGGGAAAACCCATATTTTGCAATAAAAATACGTTTTTAGAATAAAATAATAAAATATTTGGAATGAAAATCAAAAATTCGGCTAGAGGAATTTATAGAGAAATTCATAACGAACATTTTAAAACAAAAAGCATCTTAAAATCACTATTTTTAAGGGAGGCAATACAATTAGAGGGTCCAAAAAATCGATTGTTTTTTTTTACCTAAAAAGATAGTAAATGCATCGTAGAATATGTATGCTATGTTTTAAAATCAAATTCAAAGCCCTTCTATTTTTTTTTTTGTCGTTCTTCGAAGAGAGGTCGTAGTACGCATTTCGGTGCTGTCGACCTAGGGGACCTTTTGTCTATTGTGTCCTCTTGTGAAATACCTTGGGACGAATTTATATAGGCTCGCCAAGAGCTTCAGCAAAGTACAAATGAGTTTTATGAAGAATCTGAAGGCCTACTGTATGCTCCTGGCATCGCTGATTAAGGCGTAAATAGTATCATTTTCAGGTAGATATAAAAACGGTTCAATCGATGTGGCTCAAATTTTCAGTATTTCTTCTTTATGATATTAGCTTCTAGTTAAACTAATCATAAATTGTATTTTGCGAAACTCAATAATTATTGCAAAAATGACTTGAATTGATGAATTGTTTTTTCGAAAAAATTGTGTCAATTGTCAAAAACAATTTTTTTAACTTATTAATAGTTTATCGACTAACTGTAACCCTTTTTTATGAATATTTATTTGGTTAGTCTGTTACAAATTAAAATTGCGGCGCATAGTGGTCAATTTTGCGATTATTTAAACAAAAAAACGTGTTTATTTTGATAAAATATCATTTATTTTGAAAGTTTAAGGTAATTACTGTGTCACAAAATAAATAAATAAAAAATAAATACATAAGAAAAAGTACAAAGTTCCATAAAATGAGACACATAGTTCTATAGCTACAAATGTTTAATAAAAATAATTGGAATATTAAATAAAGTAATCTAATCACTATCAGAACTCCCATCGGAACCCCATTTAAAAATTATTTCAACATCGTTTAGTTCAGCTTTATTCTGCTCTAACACGACCCGTTGCACTTCACAAATCCGTCTCGTAGTATGTTCTATTAAAGATTGTAAATCCACTTCAGCAGCTGTTTCTGTAACTACGACATTTTCCGGATAGCACTTTGCCTTGGCTTCAATCAGGAAAGGATATGATTGACATACCTTGGAGCCAATACTTCTTAGGCGTTGTTGCACAGCAATATACGATCTTTTGGTCATTTTCCCGTCTAAATAAGTGCTTCTTCATTATGTAGCTTTCGCCCTGTGGTATCAGGGGAGTGAAACAACTTCTTGATACGTGTAGCACGTTTTGGAGAAGTAGATACCATTTCTTTTAGCAATGTTGTTGCATCACGTTTACTCTCAGACTGTAAACTTGTTTGAGCCGCATAAATCAATTCTTTACTAGTGCTTGTCTCTAGCAATGGCTGTATTTTGCTTCTTTTGGTCTTTTCACATGATTGTTCAAATTATTTTTTTTGGCCTCCCTGGACCACTTGAACTGGAAGCTGCAGGTTGGCTCTGAACATCCGGTATATATGGTTGTAATTCAGGTAAAACCAACCAGGTCTTCCAACCATGTTTTGTGTTTATTTAAAAACTTCTCCTTATTTCGATAACATTCTGCCCATCTTTGAGACAATTTATAGCTAAATGCCGAATTTTTTTTCATAAGAACATCTTCTAAGTTAGCATCAGGGGTTGCAAGATTGAAGTAATGAAAAATATACGAATACATCTTCATATTTCTTTTGCCCTTTTCCGGTTCGCTAACTCATATCTCGAACAGGCTTCTGCGAGGTATGACATACGTTTCTAAAATTAAGGATACAATAATTAGACACAATTAGACGCAGGCAATTTTTTTGTAATTTAGTAGAGTAAGTTACAAGCAATCTATGGAAAAAAAAGATCAACGCGGAAGAAAGCGGAAATCAAATTGCAGCTCTCGAGAAACTTTAATATTGCAGAAAATGTAAAATTTTTACAGAACCAACTATAACCGAAAATTTTCTGATTTAAGCAAAAAAAAAAAACACAAGTTGTTTTATACCAAAATAAAGGACATACCTTCCACTAAATTTTCCATCGAGAACAAATTCACTTCACACAAAAACAACGGAGATTCAACTGCACACATTAGGGTCAAATAGACTACTAAAATATCCTCAAGCAAGTACCTGGTTTTATACATATTTCAACCCTCGTTAAGGGTCATAAAAATTTATAATATAATAATAAATTTTACAGCATTAAATACCTTAATGGGTCTATTATACATTATTAAGGAAACAATTTAATTCTGAGGACATGAGTTTTTGGAATTTTGTCCTCCTAGAATCGCAAAATTGACCACTGTGCGGCGCGACGTCCAGAATTCGCACAATTGATTTCAGTGCATCATGTTTGGGCCACTGTACAGCCGCCATTTTGTTTAAAATATTAAAATAAAAATATTTTTTTAACGCTTCAATGTCAACAAAATATGTGTGCAACGTTTGGTATCAATAAAATAAAAAATTTTTGAATAAAATAATTCTTTAAAAAATCGATTTTTTGGTCAGTCTAACTGTATTTCCCCCCCTTACGATCTCTAGAGTGATTTGGATAAAACACTACAGTTTTGTCCTACTGTGCGACGCTTGAGAGCTGGCAAGAAGCCGAACTATACGAACCACTCTACGCGATATCTTGCCGTCGCAGCCCATAATATATCGACGTCCGCCCCTGCGTGAAACAACGAGGAAAAAAAACCGAACGGAGCGAACGTAGATTTCAATACAATTCCCCGCGAACCGGCTGAAAAATCAAAGATTTATTTACGCCGTTCGATCGCCATTGTCCCTCTGTCAGAGCCAATACCCGGGAGGGCGGTCGGTCGGGTCGGAGGCGGCAAACGAGCTGCGGGACCGGCGGCGGCGGAGGGCACGGCCGAGGATAATGAGGTAATACTTCGGAGTAACAAATTGCCCGGTTATTTACCTGAATTTCCTCCGCTCGGCGTATGTTCTATTAAACGGAAATTATAAATTTCGGGTCCCTCGCGGCGGGCGGAGACGGAGGCAGAAGGGTGGCCGCCGCCGCCGATTCGGGCGATTGTTAGTCACGTGCTAGGTGTTTTTGGGCCGCTCGTCTAATGGGAACGATTATTCTTTTTTGTCACGTGTATCCGACGGCCGAATATCCTTGAAAACCAGGAATGAGGCGAAGATATAATACACCTCCAATCAAAGTTGGGCAATTGGTCGGATCGGGGCGTTTTTTTTTAATTCTTGTTTTTTTCAAGCACTATTCGATGCAATTGGTTTGCAATCTGTATATAAAAAAACGCCGAGATAAGGCCCTTAGTTACCGCATTTTTTCGGCTTTTTGTTAATAACTTTTTTATTTTTCAATTTAAAAATCTGAAATTTGCAGAGTCGCGCGTCATTGCGATTACCTATCGATCTTTTTTTACCGCATCTTGATGTCTTACGTTTTGCGAAAGTTATACGCGCTCGCGTTTTCAACTTTATAATTTTGCAATAGGCCGCCATTTTGAAATTGCGCGTCCGGTTTGCGGGCGTTTGTTGAGCACCCCAACAGCTATATTTTCCTGTAGTCTCATCCATTTGAAGTGAAATCTGTTTGTTTTATTTGATATTGAAGATTTTGCACTTTTTTTTTCAACGCTAATTTTGCAATGAAAAATTTGCGTACCAGCGGAAAGGCCTATCCCAATGGCAAATTTCCTCAGAAACAAAATCGACAAGTATACCTCAAGTCGATTAGATGCATATTTTCGGAGATACAAGCATACCTCTCTATTAACCTTTTCGACGCTACGGCGATTTAGAAAATTCCAACCCCAGTTTTTCATCCCTTGTGAATGACTTACAGTAATGCCGAGCTTCGAGGCACAACTAGACCCCAAAGGAACCCATGTACCGAATTTCATAATTTTTAGACAACGTTAACTGGCAGTCATGGCTACGGCGCGGGGGAAAAGGCATTTTTTAAATCGCAGAATCGTATTCTACGTCCTTTGAAACGTACAACATCAAATTTTGAGGAGGGGAGGGGGGTCTTATTTTTTTTTTTCGTGGTCGATTCCAAAGGTTTATTATTGAAAAGCATAAACCAATAAGTGTTTTTAGTATTCAGTCATGATTAATAATTGTTAGTCATACTAATGATTGATGATGATTGAGGTTAGTCATGACTAATGATTAAACTTCAATCATGAGTAACCATCAATCATTGGTATGACTAACAACTAATCATGACTAAACCGTAGTCGTGACTAAATCCTATGATTAATTTAGTCATGACTAAAGTTTAATCATTTTGCTTTAGTCATTAGTCATTTAGTCATATTCTGCCCAACTCTGCCTCCAATAGCCCTCTAGTCCAGTCTGTGAGCTGGGAGACTAACTAAGTTTGGTCCAGCTACTCGAATTCAAATTCATGTTCTATGAACCTCTAAGGTCATTCGTGACTCAACCAATTTGGCAAACCCCCTCAGACCACCCCTATACTATAAAACACACCCCATTCTCACCCTCATTTTTAGAGTGGTATTTAATGTTTGAAAAAATGACAATTAAGCATCGAATGTGGGTCCTAGGGGTTTTTCTGGGGCGCTGATTATGAATCCGATGTCACTTTCCCGGAAAATTCATACCACGGCCGGGAAAACTGGAAAATTGGGTCACTTTTGCGGAAATTTAATAATTGCACACGTTATTTGCGTTTTTTACGTCATAAAGATATCCAGCAGCGTGTAATGATTAAGATATTAATGGTTAATTTATTTATTAATTTAGTATTAATTAATTTAGTAATTAGGGTATTAATGGTATATCGTGTGTCCGCGAGGAAACGTCCGCTCATAAAAAAATGTTTCGGTTTACACAATTTTAACAATTTTACCCAATGAAACTGGTTCAAAAGCTACCTAGAACATAGAAGTCACTATGTAGAATTAAATAACACTCAGTCGGATATTCTTCCGAATTTTGTTGGAGTACCACAAGGGTCAGTACTTGGTCCACTGTTATATATCATATATGTTAATGACTTTAATGTAAATGGCTCAATACTATTTGCTGACGACACTTCGTTGTTAATAGCTGAGTCAAAATAGAACAAGTTGTACAGAAAACAAATGCAGCACTTAAAGACGCTAATGATTGGTTTAGAGACAATAGCCTCATTTTAAATAATAAAAAATCATCTTTTCTAAGATTTAGTAACTCTAACAAAAAATACGATCAAAGTCTCTTAATAAAAATAAACACTGCTACTGTGAAACAAGAAGAATCGATTAAATTTTTAGGTCTGCATATATCACAGAATTGTGCTTGGTCGATACATATTGATAGCGTTTGTAAAAAAAGTCGCTCCAGTATGTTACTGTATAAACCAACTAAGAAATATTGTCAGTGAACAGATATTAGTTATGTATTATTTTGCACACTTTCATTCCGTAGCAACATACGGCATTGCAGTCTGGGGGAGCATCTACTGAAAGTGAGAGAGTATTTAGGCTGCAAAAAAAAGCTGTGCGTTTTATCACTGGTTCGCGTAAACGAGCAAGCTGCAGGGACTTATTTAAAAAAATTAAGAATATTAACAATACCATGTACATTATTATTAAATTTATTAACATATGCTAAAACTGAACTTTTTACAAACACGATAAATTCCCACCACACATATAATACGAGAAATGATAAAATACTGGAAATACCGAGACACAGAATGGCAAAATATCAGCAATGCCCAAAATATTTAGCTATAAAAGCATACAATCATCTTCCAAACACTATTAAGAACTATCCAACAAAGCGCTTCAAAATAGAACTTAAAAAATGTTTACTAAATAAATGTTATTACTCATTAAATGAGTATTATTTCGACAGACTGTGATCTCACCTTTATTTTCATTATATATACTTATTTTATCATATATACACATTTATATTTATTTATTTATTTTTTAACGATATGTGATGTACACTGTATTTTGTTATGTGTATGGCATATTGTATTTTTTTTATGTGTGTAAATGTTCACATATTTGACAATGCATGTTCATGTATTTAGTTTTTTATATATTATGTCTCCTTTATTTTTTACTTTACTTTTAGATTGTTGTTCTATTTTATTTTATTATGTTCTTGACATGTCCTATATCATACGACTGTGATCAAAAGGATGAATAAATATTATTATTATTATTATTATTATTATTTAAAACAAAGAGATTCTTTGTGGTTGTGATTGAATTTTATTTTATTTTTATCAGGTAAACAAAAGAAAAATATACACCGGCGCCTTTTTATTTGTAAAGAGAATCCAGGTAAATAAAAATTTTTTGGGTACTCAAAAGATTTTTTTATTTGGACTGTTTTATATACGCGCCTGAGGGCGGTCCTGTATTCAAATGATTTATTTTATTGTACAGGCGTGTATATGTTTTATTGGGACCTTTTATTAGCCAGTCCTGTACATACGAAAATGTATAATACGAAAGTATTATTAATGCTGTAGATGAAGATGACGACGAAGTCGTTGTCAGAATTGAACCTAGCAGGTTCAATTCTGACAGCGACTTATTGTTATCCAATATGTTATCCAATTTATCCAATACTTGAAAATGATTAAATTGTAAATAAATTATGTATATATATCACTTATTTATAAGATTTATTTTAAACGAAATATATTTTAAACAAAACATTTTGCTATATGGCACCTTTAATTACAGTTACAGTTACAAACTTTTATAAATAAAATAAAATCTTAAACTTTTTTCATTTCATCATTAATTAAATGTTAATTTCAGCAATTTATGATATAAAATTCTCAATCAGCGCCCCAAAAACCCCTGTAGCGACTTATCACACAATCATTTCGATAAAATTGAAATATTGTCTTTCCTGGTTTTCCAGAAATTTGTCATAGTTTTCAAGAAAATTTACATGGTTTTTCGTTATGCGTTATCATTACACGCTACTGGATAACTAAACTAAACTAAACTGAACTAAATTTTGGCACGTAAAAATCTAATTTTATTGGACTAATACAGCAGACTAATTCCCTTCCTTTCCTCTCTGTGATTTATTCCCTTGTTAGCAACTACTGTATCGCAATCATAACGTATTCCCCTGCAGACATTTTATTTCCCCGAAACTTTCCACTTTATGTATAGGAAGTGGCCCCGGCCATTACGGGCCATTGTCGGGCAATAGAAAAAGAAAACAAAACATCCTCTGCGAGTTTTACGATGCCGGTCTCTGTGAGCGATCGCTGAATTGGAAAATCTCCAGCGCTAACGGACAAAGAGCGTTTCTAATAAATATTTGTAGAAAACACTGCGCCTTGCATTAAAATGAACGCGAAGGGGCGCACCGTAGCTTTACAAAGCGCGGATGCGACTCCCGATAATGGATTTATCGGATTTTAAAGCGGCCGCTCTTAATCTTTCAAGTACTCCGATGAAGTTTTTTTTTTTTTGTAGCGAGCAGGACATTTACAGCTGAAGGACATAAAAATTCAATGATTGCATGGAGCAGTCCTTATTCGGAGAGAATATTAAATGGCAGGGGAGGACAGGTGGAAAGAAAACGATTCAGACACCTATTAAAGTGGACTCGACATCGTCGAAACTTTTCACTTACGTTAATTACAAATTTATTACGCTGCTATCTACCAAATTACTGTCGCAACGAAAAATTTAATAATTCAAGAGCAGCCATTGCTTCTATTCATATATCATTAAATTCTCATCCCTGCTGTAGTCATATATAGATAGTAAATGATTTGTTAAATCGAACTGGTAAATAATAGTAATGTTAAGTCGTTTGGATGTTATACTGAAAGGCAAAAACAACGGCAAGGTATGTATACGAGTATAGTGCGCGCCTAAAGTATGGAATAAATTCAGTAAATGTGAAACAAACAATTTTTGCAAAAAATCCTCGAACAGGTCGATTTTGTTTAATAAAAACACACATTTTTGAGGGAACGTCTATTTTCAGATGTCATTTGTTTCTGAGTAATGACGTCATCAACTTATTTTTCAAACGGCAACCCCCCAATTTTTTAATTTAATTTGAGAGACCCTTTCATTGTCGATTTAACGGTATAAAAATGTTGCCACCTTACATAACAAAATTTTTGAGGAAATGACAATTAAATGTTACAAAACGAAAAATATATTTTTCCCAATAAATAAACGAAAACTTCTTTAATAAGCAAAAACAATTTTAAATCAAGTGTTCGAAATGCCGTCCATCAACTTCTTGGCAATACGCCAGCCTGTGTACAAATTCTTCTTGTACAATCTGAATGACTTCCGGGGTAATGGATCCCATTTCATCTCTAATGCGATCTCGTAGTTCGGCTAAATTGTGTGGTCTTCTGCAGTAAACTTTAAATAAGCCAATAAAAAATAATCAAATGGTGTAAGATCGGGGAATCTCGCGGGCCATTCTATCAGTCCTCGTCTGCCAATCCACCTCTGAGGAAAGATTATGTCTAAATATTCACGAACTGAGCGCGCATAACGCGGGGGTGCTCCGTCTTGCTGAAACCAGAGTGTGTTATCTGGAATGAAAGGATCATTCTCGTTTGGGAAAATTACTGCAAGCGCTGGATTTAGAACATTTTGCAATAACTCCATATATCTTTCTCCTGTGAGAGTTTCTTCAAAGAAGAAAGGCGATATAATTATGTTTGCGACTATTCCGGCCCACACATTTAATTTCTGCGAATGTTGAGTATGTGCTTCGATGATCCAATGAGGATTCGTCCGACTCCAATACCTGCAATACGCTTCAATGTGCCGTTTAGACAAAACGTGGCTTCATAGGAAAAAAGTATTTGCTGGTGTAAATTTGGATTTGCTTGACAAAGATTCATCATAGTTTAACAGAATTGTTGTCACCGGTCGGGGTCGTCTTCGTTGAGTTCTTGCACAAGCTGAAACTTGTAGGGATGATAGTTTTCTTTCCCCCAGTATACGTAGAACTGTCGTCTGACTAACTTCATTTTCTGAGGCAACTAGTGTAGAGGTAGTCTGAGGGTTCTCTTCCATACTTAACACAATGTCAATTTTTTTATCTTGGGTAATTTTTGGACGTCTTGGTTTTTGTAGATCTTTAACATCACCAGTTTCTCTACATTTGGACTCAATCTTACTAACTGTGGATTGGGTGATAGGGTTATCTGGGTATTTTGCATTAAATAAATTGCATACCTCCTGCTGAGTTCTGGTCTTATTTCCTCATCCGATGAAAATCAAAATTTCAATTCTTTGTGTCACAGTTAAATGTGCGATATTAGAATTGGAATTTTTATAAATACTAATACGTTACATTAACTTTTCGCACAATTTAATGACAAATCTTCTGATTAACTGACAGTAGAAAGCATGGATACGTCAAAAAAACTTAATCTGATAATGTTTTTGCTTACCCAAGTATTTTTTTGCTATGTTTTATTTATGTTCAGTTTTTTCAGAAAATTTCGTTTATTTGTTGTGAAAATATATTTTTCATTTTGTAATATTCAATTGTCATTTACTCAAAAAAATTTGTTATATAAGGTGGCAACATTTTTATACCGTTAAATAGATAATGAAAGGGTCTCTCAAATTAAGAATTAAAAAAATGGGGGTTGCCATTTGAAAAATAAGTTGATGACATCATTACTCAAAAACAAATGACATCTGAAAATAGACGTTCCCTCAAAATGGGTGTTTTTTATTAAACAATATTGACCTGTTCGAGGATTTTTTCCAAAAATTTTTTTGTTTCACATTTACTGAATTTACTCCATACTTTAGGCGCGCACTGTATACATAAATCGATTTGGAACAGAAATAGTGAGTCAAATTGCAAATATTCTAACGGTTTGAGGAATAAAACTCGAAAAAGGAATATCCGAGCAATTGCAGAAAATGTTGCTTCAAAGTATTGCTCTATTCAGCTTAAAGGGATAAAAGAAAATTGAAATACGGGAAAGTAACTGTTGTGTGCAATAGAACTTCTGTGGGTACATACTAGAGGCCTCCACGAGTAAGTAAAAATGTAATCAATTATTTATTAGTAATCGCATCGTAAATACCAAAAAGTTAGGGTTAGGGTTAAAAACGAAAACAGTTTGATTACAGCAGTCGTTTGATTTAGTCTACGCACCAGTGACGCGTCGAAAAAATGTTGTGTTCAGATGGAGCAACGGGTTAATCTTAAATTATAGTTAGTTAATCTTGTTAAACTGGCGAAAATTTTGACAGACGCTTATGCAAAGGTAAAAGAAGTGTACGGGAATGAATGTTTATCCCGCACACAAGTTTATGGTTTAAACGGTTTAAAAAACCGAAACCGAAGACGATCCGCGCTCCGGACGGCCTTCAACGTCAAAAACGGACGAAAACATTGAAAAAAATTTTAAATCAATCCGCAAAGATCGTTGTCTAAGCATCCGAGGACTTGCTGAAATAACAGGAATCGACAAAGAATGTGTTCGCCAGATTTTGTATGAATCGTTCAACATGCGCAAAATTTGGGCAAAAATGGTGCCAAAACTCCTCACTCCCGAGCAAAAGGAATCAAGAATGAACATTGCGCAGACATTCTAAACAATAATGACACTGATCCAGGCTTGTTAGACACGGTGACAGTGAAGGGGACAAGATTCGAAAGTGTGGAAGCGGTTAAAGCAAAAGCGACGGAGGTTCTGAACCAGCTGACAGAAGCGGACTTCCAGCACTGCTTTCATCAATGGCAAAGTCATATGGAGTGGTGTAGAGAAAGCCAAGGGGAGTACATTGAAGGCGAAAACGTTGCTACTGTAATTGGTAACGAATAAAAAGTGTTGTGACAGCAGTTCGGTTATTTAATAGCCACACTTCGTACTTGGTATATTTCGGCACATTGATGCTTGATATAATATAAAATGCTGTGTTCATGGTATAATCAATGTCTGCTAGAGAATGAAGCAAAAAAAAACTTGTTAAATACTAAGAATAATTGTTTGTAAAATGTATGATACTACAGTGACTGAACAACTACAGTTATTTACTAAAATTCTATTACAAAAATAATACTTTAACGTTCAGTTACATTCTTCTTTTTAATTCTAAAATAAGGCTGCTGAATTAAGAAGATACCTTTCTATTTCAACCAATAAGTTTTAAATGCTTGCCCTCTCAGGCACTGAAAATCCTTTCGATTGATCCTCAATTATTCAGATCCTGTGAACTACATTAAAGCATTTCTGCCGCTCGCTTAATCTTTGAGCCTCTGAGGCATTTAGCATTTAGATGGCCGTGAATCGAAGCGTTATTCTTTCAGGAAGACCGAAGAAAGAAAAGGCGTAAAGTGATGATATAAATTAATGGAGTTCAGTTTTATGATTATCTCACTTCTTATCGTTGCATTGTTGTAATGCTGTCATTACTAGGGTTCGCAAAATCGGGTGCTAGGCCAGTGGTGGGGCGAGGGATTGTAAATACGTAAATTAGTAAATGTCCGTTATACTAAGAAACACTTATTTAGTAAATATTACATATCTGTAGCGTAGCGTATGTCTTCTGACGAATTTATTTGTCTTATCGGCTACAGTAAAGTTCTTTATACACTCGGGTTCTTTCCAATTAAATTGCGTAGACAGTTTTATGTTGCACATAATAAAACAGCGTTTAACTACGTACCTCACCTTGTCAGAGTTGATTAAAGTCAAAATTTAGATTTTTTGTGTTTTTTTTTGCTTTTTCGCCTGTATCTTTCTTTTGGGCAGATATAGGTATAGGCATTGCTACAGACAAAAAAAAGTAGTTTGACTTCCATTTAAAATGCTGGTCTGAAACATTTTTTTGGTTAAAAATTGACCGAGATAAGGCCATTTGAACCTGGATTTTTTTTTCGCATTTCATCCCTCTTACGAATATTGTTTTCGTTCGCATTTTTATTAAAAAAAATATTGTTTTACTCAATGAAAAAATTTTCGGAACAATGGTGCTGGATTTCGATATCATCATCTATATCTTCAATAATGTATTCCGCAATATCAGCTTCTTGTGCACTTAATCCCCACAATTAATCCCCATGCATTCTTTACAAAAAATTGAACAAGTAATTTGCAATTTTCTACAACCACAGTTACCATGGCAACCTGTAGTGCAACCACAAGCAACTGTTTTAAGCAAAATCTATGGCGCTGGATGTGCAGTTTGCGAATCGCAATTAATCCATACTTCGATCATTTCCAACCCCAACTCAGAGGGTCCAAGTGATTTCCTTTCCACTGTTGCATTTGGAAGTAAGTCCTCAAGCCATGCTGTTTAATGGCATCACGTGTTGGTGGTAATTGCGCCAGAGAAAAACTTTGCATTTTTTGACAGTTTACAAACATTTTGGAAACAACAGTTGCTCAGACTCATGTTCGTCTTTGCCCTATACAAACAAGCTGTAATAGATATATTCTGATGCAGAACTTATTTCTTGTACAGTTGCGTTGTCACGCAATATAAAATATGTCCATATGTTTGAAGTTGTATAGTTTTTTATTTAAAAATTCCGTAATTTTTTTCCGTTGGAAAATGCTGACGTAGCGTCACAACCACTGAAGGCACGAATAAATCCTAGATACTTGTCACGTATTCCTGAATAACAAATGTAAAATACCTTTTTTCATTGAGTAAAACAATATTTTTTTCTATTAAAATGCGAATGAAAACAATATTTGTACAAGAGGGATGAAATACGAAAATAAAGCCAGGTTCAAATGGCCATATCTCGGTCAATTTTTAAACAAAAAACATTTTTCAGACCAGCATTTTAAATGGAATTCAAACTATTTTTTTTTTGTCTGTAGCAATGCCTATACCTATCCCTTCCAAAAAAAAAGATAAAGGCGAAAAAAACCAAAAAAAAAGAAACAAAGAATCGAAATTTTAGCTTTTTTCTCCCGTTTGTTTCAACTGTTTTGGCATGAATTTTTTTTTTAACTTTTGGAAAATGCTTATCCGATGGGAAATTTGATTCTCTACAAAAAAGTTTTATATAAAATATATCGAAATTTTGCTTTATTTACGAGATATATTGAAAAAACCAAAAGGGGTGTTTTTTCACCCCTATCTTCAATTTCCACCCTCTAATTTAATGGCACTCCGCGATATTTTCTTCTTTAATAACCCATTGAACGATTCCTGCAATACAAAAATATTGGCCTGTTTTTTAAGACATAATCAATAGCCTAATAGTTATATACATCAGAAAAAAAAAGAAAAACAAAAACGGAAAAAAAAAATGCTGGGTAGTATAATCCCTAGTCAAATAACGTTGTGTTTGGCTGCTCTCCGCTTACCAGTCCTAAGCT
Organism: Aromia moschata; assembly: GCA_029963805.1. NCBI lineage: Eukaryota > Metazoa > Arthropoda > Insecta > Coleoptera > Cerambycidae > Aromia > Aromia moschata. The sequence continues at coordinate 120,655 of JAPWTK010000540.1, read as the reverse complement.
AAATCGTAGTAAAACCTGTTCTTTTCAAAAGCCCTCGCCTATCATCTAATAAGTTTTGAACATCAGCACGGCCTCATCAGCGAACTAAAGAGCATGCAGCAAACCGTCCCGATTCAGCCTCGATTATTCTAGAACTGCATTCGAGCACCACTAGGAGCTCTTTTAATCCTCTCACTCGCGTATTTATGTAGCAGCGCACTTGTGCATAATCCTCGTCGGCGCACGGAACGAAGGGCGTTAAGGCGTGAAATTTTGTAAATGCCCGAAACAGGCAAGTCTAGTTGCACCCCGCGGGAAATGCACCCCGAGAAAATAACGATTCTAATTTAGAATTCTGCCCTAGCGTCGCTAACGAGCTGCGACACGGGGGGCCGCCTCGTGGCCGGCGGAATCCTTCAGGATAACCAGCGCAGGATATCCATTACGGCCGCCGGTGATGCGGTGTTGCTAATAGTAGAGTAGAATTAGTCGATTTGTACCCCTAAACGAAAAGTAACTGACACTTCACCAAAAAAAATTGTTTTTTGTTAAGGAGGCTCAAAAAATTAAATATCGTTTTTTGGCAACAATTTAAAATTATTGCTATATTGTTTAAATAATTCGCAAAGGTGCGAAAATCAGGTTTTTTTGAAATAAAAAAGAGAACCGTAAACTATACAAAAAAAATGTTTCAGATAAAAAATGTAACTAGTAAAAAACCCTACAAAACCCATCAAGAAATTTGCAAATCAGTTAATCTGTTTATCTGCAAAATTGAAAAAAAAACGTCAAAGTGGCCCTTTATTTCAATTGTTTATAACTAATTATAAAGTAAGCCTTGTGACTTTAAAAGTATTGGAAAATGTAGGTATCGGTGTACTTAAAAAACTCTGAAAATATCAAATCGATATATTTTTAAGTTTTTTGAAAAAAGTAAATTGTTTATTAAAAAGGTGCTTTCGTAAAACATCCCTTATTTTTTTGTAAACATCATAGAGTAACGACTCAAAATGGATTCTCTTCTTGATGAGTTAGACTATCAAGTACATCGAAAAATTAATTGAATTTCACAAATTTAATTGTTTAATGGTAATGACAATCAAGTTGAATAATATTATTATATATAAAATAAGTCGCTTGGACTAATTTGATTAAAGTTGTGAGTATTCCCAGTAATTTTTTCACGAGCTACCCCAAATTAAAAAAATTATCATTCTACGAAGTATAGTTTCGGAGATAATCCGATTTTTTTCGTGCGCTGTGATTTTGAAGCGACCGAAAGAAAATCTGCGCGCCGGAGAACCACACTGCTGTCGCTGCCGTGCCGTCATCACTCATGCATCCACGCGCGTTACTAAAATAACGATGCATATTATTATAATACTGTAAACGAAACCGACTACTACATACTTTCGAAATTCTTACATAATACAGAGCAAGATTTTGATTTCATATGAAAACACCATAACCCAAAAACAGTTCCTAAAATAATTACTTTTTTTAGTAATAATGCCCAATATCACTTAAAGAACTGACTTGTTAGTGTATTACAAATTAATATTGTTTCCTTTTGCTGCCAACAAACTAACGAAAACTAGGTACCTCAATTTAATAGTTCCTCGGCTCTTCCCAGGTTTTAAATTGAGTATATTACGAGTATATACTTTTAATGCATGTCTCCATCAAGATAAGGTAGCAACCAGCCGTATTTCCTTTCCGCCTAGTTCACGTAATTCCACACGGTTCGGATTGATTTGAGGGTGAATACAAATTATTTTATTCACGAAAAAAGGAAGCACGCATTCACGCCGTACGGATAGGGGAGAGCAGGGCAATACTGCCCTGTATAATAAAGTTACCACACCGGATAATAAAATTATCGGTTACAATACATCGAAGTGCACTTCTAAAACACAGTGCACACAACATATTACAATATATCACTTATAGATGGAGTTATAAATCCTGGGTGGGCAGATCCGATAACAAAAGTATCATCAAGATATCAAAAGTAAATAGTTTTATCAAAAGCTAAAAAGTTAACCGCTATAAGGAATGAAAGGCCCAAATTATTCGGATTTTAAGTACAAACAGGAGATGGAATTGTAAAAGTAGAAAAAGTGAATAAGAATGATAAAATCAGTAGTCACCTACTAAGAAGAGACGTGATTTACCTAACTTTTATTCTACCAAATATTTTAGGAAATACTATGGAGAAACCTCTTCAGAATATCGCAACAAAAGGCGTTGCACAGTTATTTAATGCAGTAAAGAGAAGTGGATCCATTAGAGGCAAAAAAAAAAGAAAAAATAGGATTTTGGTGAACAATCACAGAAAGTGGAAGATGCGGTACAATTTCACAAAATCAATAAACAGCCAAAATAAAAAAGGAAAGCCAGAGAAATATATAACGTAAATCTTAAAAGACGATTTTATAATGTTGGCTTAAATGAAAGATTGAGAAATGGGTTTAAAAAGAGTCGAGGAAGAAAATTGAGACACATTAGATTACACAGGCCCACAAAAAAATTGTCTGGTTCTGGGATGGAGACTAACTTTTTCTTATGTATTTTGTGCCGCTGAATCCGAATTCGTCACAAAAAAATAGGGTTCCGCAGCTAATTTTGAAGATCCGAATGAAGAATCCGAATTTGCTATGGAAAAGAGGTTTGAACAACGGATTTTGGAGATAACCTCAAAAAACTGCTGAAAACGACGTTTTTTGTAATAACAGCTTGAAAGAAATGGGAATATCATTCGCGTCACATAAAAAACACCGTATTCCTATATATCTTAATTTCTTAAACCTGGATGTGTTATGGAAAAATTTGGTTTAACAAGTGAATTTCAAAGATCATCCTCAAGAATATATCAAAATTGCGTTTTTTAACGGTAAAATCTCTAATAACGTGGATTGAATCAGTCTAAAATCAAGGCTAAGTGGAAACTCTTTAGTAATCACATGAACATACTTGAATTTGACTTTCTGGAATTCAGACTACGAAAATAACTTGAAACAACAGCAAGCTGAAGACAAATCTGAAGATTGTTGTATCTCTGAGAGCGGAAATCTGAGAATATTCGAATAGATATTACGTTGAGATCAATTTGGTGATAAGAAAGTCAATGTAAACAAAAATTAAGTGTCTGAAAAGGGCTTGAATCTTCAAATGGAAAAAATTTCATGCACTTCATGTCTTTGTAGTGTTATCTCGTGTACATTATTTATGTTACTTAGTATCTCCAAAATCCGTTGGTCAAACCTCTTTTTTCATAGCAAATTCGGATTCAGCAGGCCAAAATACGTAGAAACAAAGTGTTTTTGGTGTGAAGCAAATATTTTTTGTTCTTCTCAAGCTTTTACCACCGAAACACGTCGTTTTCGACAATTTTTTGAGGTTATTTTCAAAATTAGCAGCGGAACCCCTATTTTTTATGATGAATTCGGATTCAGCGTCACAAAATACATAAGAAAAAGTTAGTCTCCATCCCAGAACCAGAATTTTTTTTGTGGGGTATGTTATTTTTATACATAGGGTTGTAAGAAACTACTACTAAAAAAAATATTGCATAGTATTGTGTCATTTATAAAGGCATACAGTACACTTATGTAGAGGCATTAAGATATTATTATAATACCCCTATCTCCCCCATTCTTTTCCGTGGCTCATTCCTATAAAGGAACAGCGAACTTACATCTGTTACGTATTCGATTCGTCTGCACACGTAATTGATTTAAATTTAAATGTTTCGTCGGGAGGTATAGGCGGTGTTCAAATAAAAAGTCTCCGCAACAGCCAGAAAAGGTTCAGCGAACCGACAGAAACCGCTCGAGAGCACTTAGGGGCCGTAAAGAAAACGCCACCCCCTCTCCGGATGACATTTGCTATTCCGGTGGACTTTTCATGAAATTTGAGGCTGGCACACAAGCCACACTTTCTCGCGGCGCACAATAGCCTACTGCAATCTGTGTGCTAAGGCTGCTTCTCTAGTAATAATCCAGGCTAGATAGTTTATTTTTTGAAAAGAGTACTGACTAAGGTTTCTCGGCGGGATAAATAGGTAAAAAATAGTAGAAATTGATTGTGTATGTTTTGTATAAAATCGGTATGTAGGAACCTTAGTAAAAAAATCGCTACAAGTGCCGAAAATCGTTTTTTTTTGCGGATAAAGCGATGAAAAATATTTTTTTCGAAAAACAAAAAATAGCACGTTGTAGCGCTTGAAAAAACGTAAAAAAATGGGTTTTTGGTGATCAAAATCGGTTCAGAAGTTTTTGCACAAAAAAAATTAAACCCGATGAAAAATGTCCATTTTTTTTTAAATCGAATTACAAGAGTTCTAATGGTCGCAGAAACTTCTGCTTTGTAGCTTTATACTATATTGTAGCTTTTGGTGGTGCCTATCTGCAGTAAAAATTTCATGCAAAAATAATAAGAACTTTTTGCATAAATCGAAAAAAACTAAAAAAAAAAGTATTTTCGAAAAACGGCTTGAACAAGTCTAACAATGGTCATAAAGCAATTTTCCTGGGCTTAAATTACTCGTCATTAAATACCCTACAAATCCATTATCGTGACTTGTGGGAGAGGTCCATTCAATCGGCTGAAAAACGCGTTTAAAAATCAAGCGTCGCGTTGCTTCGAGCGCTCGGGTAAGAGCGTGGACGCGTGGTGGGAAAGCCTCTCCCGCCGCAGACTTCTGTCAGCGCGTCTGCGGCGGGAGAGGCTTCCCCTACCCCTTCCACTTCCTCTTCACTCGCTTACCCGAACGCTCGACCATTTTTCGGCTTGTTCAAGCCGTTTTTCGAAAATACCTTTTTTTAGTTTTTTTCAATTTATGCAAAAAGTTCTTATTATATTTGAATGAAATTTTTACTGCGGATAGGGACGACCGAAAGCTACAATTTAAATGACTCACCCCTTCTTGAGTCCATGCACTTCGGTTGCCACCCATCACTAAACAAATAAAACAAAACAGTTTGTTTGTTTTAGGACACCCACATAACCACTTAAATCTGTCGTAGACACTACTATTAAAATTTTCCACGTCTGTTTTGGAAATAATCAAATCGGGCATCGGCCTTCCTAACCGTTTAATTTCCGTTCGGATCTCGTATGTAATATCTTTATTAGTCAATAAAAGTCCACCGAATTCATTTTGAAACGTTTCACAATCAAAAACAGTAAAAACACACTTCTCAGCGAAGAAAATAAACAATCACTAATAAAAGGTCACTCAATAAGTGTGACCCGTTCAGCTGATCTTCGAACGATTTAACGACGTCTGTCTGCTGCCAATTGTCTCGGAACATACCAGTCACCGAAAAAGCCCGATTAAAAACGAGGGCTGGATACTGTGTGCCCTCGGCACGCGCGCGAAATGCGACTACGGTGGCTCGATGCGGATACAGACTACGGTGGCTCGGTGCTCGATCGATAGTCTGTCATATACATATATGTGATAAAAATCATTATTTGTGGTATAAAAGGAATAATAATTAGAATATGAATAGTTTGTCGTATACAATTAATTTATATTTTTGTAACAGTAATTTATAGTAAATTAACACAAAAGAAATATTTTCTATTGAAATTTGGATTGGGCACGAGCCTCTGTGCCCTTATCACCAGCCGCCACTGCTTAGCTCATTTACTTCTTCAGCACCCTCTGGTCATTGACGACCGTTTCTTATACATACCTCTGGTCATTAACGTCATTTTTCAGCACCCCTGGTGACATTTCTTGCAAGATCTTCACAGAACCTCATTACTGGATGGTCGCTTCGATGGTCAGATAACTATACTACTCACATAAATATTCAAAGATGTTCCTGGTACATATTAATATTCTATTTATTTTTCTCGTGATTCCGTAGTACTAATGCTGTCTCTTCACCCTCCTCCCCACTCAATCGTCCCCGGGTGCCCAGACCACAAGGTAAGACTTAACAAATAGGGCCTGCTTCCCAAACGGCGGGAAATAAATTGCGTTCATGTTGGGCGCATAGCCGAGTCGGTGTTGCCAACAAATTCGTCCGGGCGGACGATACTCGGGTCAAAATATACATTCAGCCTTGCATAAATTCCCAAGAAGCTGAAAATTGACATGAACGTTAGGAATACCATTATAATGAAGTTGTGAAAAGTCCCCATCCATCCCGTGTGTGCAAAAAATTTAATGCGAGGTCAAAGTTAGCAGAAATGGGTTTTTGGATTTTTTATTTGCCATAGAACCATACCACGTCGACTTTTTTGAGTAAAGATACTGTTGTTTCATTTTCATAATCAAAATCAACAACTTTGATTTTACTGTAACCTACTACGCCATTATTTTGATAAACCTGTATTGGAACATGAGCTTTTGCGGCGAAATATTTTGCTGAAAGAATTTCTTTTATTCGTGGTATAGGCTCTTCAAGTAAAACTGAACTTGTTGGAGTAACAATTTGGATAATACCTATTATGTGAAGCGTATTATTACCGTCTAGTGTCAGCGTAGTCATGCATATTATGGAGAATATAACTTTATAATGGATTTTCCTCAGAAATGGTGAATCTTTGAAAAAAGTGTAAGAACTATTTTTGTAGAGAATTGAGAGATCTACAATTTTTTGTCTGAGCTATTTTAATCATAAAACTAACCTTTTCGCTAAAAATCAAAAAAACCCATTTTTGCGAACTTTGACCTCGCATACAATTTTTTGCACACACGGGATCGATGGGGACTTTTCACACCTTCATTATAATGGTATCCCTAACATTCATGTCAATTTTCAGTTTCTTGGGAATTTATGCAAGGATACCCCTATTTTTAGGGCTAACTTGACTGCCGAAAAACTTGACTCGTTATTATGTTGTGACTACATGTGGCCTATACGTCGAGCAGAATGATAACTGATAACGCATAATGGTTAGGTATTGTTCGGTAAAAAGTGTGAGGTAGGACAGACTTTTTCCGAGTTCCAAGCCTGCAATCAGAACGTTAAGGGTAGGAATTTTTTTTTGCAATTACGTGTATTTAAAGCATTATATCATAACTAGAGCCCGGATGTTAATAATAGATTACTAAATAGCGTACTTTACCAGGGAAGGCTCCAGGATACCTCTATCAGCAACTCTACGAAATGTTAAGCAGGTCTTTCAATTAATTTAAAAGTAGTCCTCGCCCATACTGACTGTATACTGCTGGTCACACACTAATTGTTTCCGCATTTGTGTTTGCCAACACCCTTGAAGCTATCAAATGCCTTTCCATGGCTTTTGCCTCATCCAGTCCCCCAACCACTACGTTAGCTATGTTATGTCCTCTAACATTCGTCGTTTCGCCAATGCTACGCCATATAGGTTTATTGTGCATTTGGCACGTATTGTGCAACAACTTACCCATTGGCTTGCCAACGATCACGTCCATATTATGGTGTTGTTGCTGTCACTGTCAACGCGGCGATTGGTACAGATCAATGATAACCAATTTCTTTTGGCCCAAACTGAACGATATGGACGTGGTTTTCTAGTCGCAAATGTATGCCAATAAGCCGAAATCGACTGATGCCCTCAAAGTGAACATAATCCATGCCATTGCTCAAATTAGGCCGGATCTACGCGGCAAAGTCATTGAAAATTGGACCTGTCGCATCCGTGCCACTGTGAGACGCCGCGGCGGACATTTGAACGATGCCATATTCCATATATAATGGCGTACATGGGTGTTTCAAATAAAAAAAGAATTTCACTAATACTTCACACACAGCTTGTTTTATTATATTTCAACATCGACCTGTCCTTATTGGAAAACCTTTTAGCTTTGTCTGGAATGCAGCATTTGTAAGAATATGACAATGCTCAATACCATGATAAAGTCAAGTAATGAAGTTATCATTTGTTAACAGATCGACATGAAACAATATGGGCTGGTTTATCGGAACTGGAACACTTGACATGAACGGAGTGAGTGTGAGAGAGAGATAGAGAGAGAGCGAAAGAGAGAGAGAGAGGGAGAGAGCTGCTCGTTGCGCGAGAAATGCGACGTATCCATAGCCCGCGTAATTTGGTTCTAACTCACCAGACAGCTTCTTAATCCCATTTAAAATCCATCGGAGATAGAATGGCGCACCGGAATTTCGACGAGCGATTCATTATTCTCCACCACATATTCATAAATAACGCTTCAGATAGCGCGCAGACACAGTTGTTTTGCAGATTGGGGCCGTTAAATCTGGCGCATTTCGGGGAAATCAGGCGGCGCTATAAACGACGGAGATGATCGTCCGTTATCCGAGCGAAGAGATTCCTCTTCAATTCTTGGCACGGAAGCGGGCTCGAGGCGGAGGATTTGCCCCACGTCGGGCCGCAAGATGGACCTCTCGTCGCCGTATCCGCCTTTCCAACGCGACTTTTTCTAGGACCTGGACCAGGCGCATAAATCGCACTTGCCATCGTTACAGACACATTTTGGCAGACAAATACAGTAATGTATCTTTTTTTTAATCGTAGTAGCCTAGGAAAGAGAACCTAAATAGGTCCAATTTTTCAAAAATTCTTCATGCGTTCAAAAAAATTGATAAGTAGGTAAAAATAGTGCAATTTGGAGTGCACTAGTTTTGGATCAAATCGGTTCGTAGGAACATAACCAAAAAAAAAATCATAAACGTGTGAAAAACCGTTTTTTTCAATTTTTAAGTACCAAAAAAAATTATTTCAATTCGAGCGCACAAAAGCAGTCGCGCCAAGCAGTCGAGAGTTCCCCCACCCACGGCTTTTCCCCTTCGCTCGAGCGCCCGAGCGCCCGAAACGCAAAACAGCCCGGTTTTCAATGTCGTTTTTGAGATACTTCCTCAAATTTGACAAACTTGGTCCATTGTATGATTGTAGAGCACCTCTTCACGAAGCAAACGCACTTTGAAAAATTACCGTAGGACTGTTATTGACAATTGCCGGGCCATTTTTCGAAAACACCTTTTTTACATTGTTTCGAATTGCGCCAAAAGTTATGAATATTTTTTGATAAATTTCTTACTGTAAGTAGCTGCCGAAAAGAGCAACAATTTGGTCCCGGCGGAAGTCCCTACGACTCTCGTAGGCCGAGTAATTAGATAGTAAAAAAAAGAGCAAATTTAGAAGGTTTTTATTTTTTTTTTGCAAAAAGTTGTGAACCGATTTTAATTTTTAAAAAATTATTTTCTTCGTCTTTTTTGAAGGAACCGGTTTTTCACACGTTTATGAACTTTTTTGGTTATGTTCCTACAAACTGATTTGATCCATAATTAGTGCACTATTTTTTACCTAATTATCAATTTTTGTTTAACGCTTAAGGAATTTTTTGAAAAAATGTTCTACACCAAGGCTTAGAGACTACAGAAAAGTGGGTGATAATTCTTATGGATTTATCAACTATACGTAATACTTATGGTGTTTAATATGTTTAAAGGAGGAGGGTCGATTATTATTGGATGAAAAAATCTGAATTTTTTTAATGTCTATTAACAATAATAAGTCGATTTTACCCTAAATGGACCAAACCCCCTAGTCCCCCCTCCCAATCCTGAATATGCCATCACTTGTCAACAGCGTTCTTGTGGAGATATATATTGTATATGGTGTAGTCCATGCCAACTGGACATGGCCAAAAAAAATTATCGCTCAAACTTCGGGATTATGTTCGTCTATGTGTGCCCGATTCTCAAAAATGTTAAGCCCATTCGGGCACCCGTTCCCGAGTTATGATTTTTTTAATATTGGAACAAACGCGAATTTTTAAAAATCTTGATTATTTCGATAATTAATGACTCTGGTCGAGTATAACGAATCGAGATTTCCATGGTTCTTTGCGGAAATTTCCGTTCTTTCCAATGAAAATATCTAAAAAAGGATTTGTCCATTTTAGACCATTTTTTGGGCTTTTAATTTTTAAATGGCCAAAAATGACCTTAACCTCAAACGGACATCGTCTTCTAGCGCATTTGATTCATCGTCCAAAAAAACTACGCGCAACCAAGACTTTATGATGGACGGTCTCAAATTGCTCAAATACCATAATTTATTCATTTTTGGACGAAAAATCGATTTTTACAAAATGGGTATTTTTCGGCGCTTTTATCGCGGGAAAATGTTAGGATTGATCGTATATTAAATATTTGCGATACATTTCGAATTATGCATGGGAACAAGGGCAGGAAAATGTAAGAAAAAATTTAAAAAAACCGATTTTGAAGAAGAAATGGATTTATTGAACCTGGATTTTTTCTTCATCATTTTCATCATTATTTTTTATGATCATACTCGGGGTATTACAATAGATTTTCACATATTAGCTACAGTATGAACAGCAATAGATGATATTAGAACAATCTGGAATCGCGCGGTGTTTTTTTATTTTTCTAATATATTTTTCTGATTTTACAATTTATGTCCACATCTTATAAATGTTTTTTCTGGTGGCATACTGAGCATTTATATGTGCTTATACATGTTTTACATCATATACATGTTTTACAATCGATAGTGATGTAAATAGTTTATAATGATTGATGATTATGCGTCAAAATGTAAACTTTATTTTCTAAAAATTATACATTACATGCCTATAAAATCTACAGAAGTCCCATTTGCGATTAATGTCACGTAGATTGTATGTAGTACAGTAGCGACACATTTAGATCACAGTCAAACTATTAAAGCCGTAGGAGCAGCAACTTAACACAGGGTCGGATTTAGGACTAATGGTTGAATCGATCAAACTTTTTAAAACTTAGTTAATTGACATTTCTAATGAATATTTACTCATGATGGATACATATGCTATTCCGGCTCCTAATTTACATTTATATACGTAATTTTGGAATAGTGGTAGGGGTAAGGACGGTGGTGGTTACGTGTAAGGAACATTCGTCTTGACATATCGCCACGCTGGAGCTTTGTATTCAAAGGTTTTGTAAGCCGGTAAATGAGGACTAGAAATTTATTTGTGGCACTAATAAGACGATGTAATGCCAAAAGATTTTCCATAGAATTAATGGATAAAAGTTATTCCCTAAGTAGCGTATAAAGAACAATAGTCTTATTGACCAGACTGTATAACTCATTCAGTCAACATTCAGACAACAGCAGGAATTAGGCTCAAATCAGCGATCATCACCCCCAAAAACCTTTGTTCAATATGGCATTTGTAACAACACTGCCTTCTGACCAAGCTGTCAAGAAACCTTTGCTCTCAGCGTAGAAAATGTCATTTTAGTTAATTCTTCTTGTCGATGTTATAGTATTTCTGTTGTCATTCCATGCAATGTGTTTGGAGATCATGTTCTATCTGTATTAGTATTTTTTTCTGATTATTGACCTCACACGTTAAGTGTATTAGCCACGAATTATACTATTGGTTTAAGGAAGGATATAAAATAATGAGGGAATAGACAGGGCCAACCGCTTGTATTAGTATTATTTCGCCGATTTTAAAGTCATACTTCTTAGCGTAAACGATGAGAAACGTTGACATATTCCTTCTGTCACCCATTCCTCAGCAGAAATTAGTTCCAAGTGATGGGCGGAAATTCAGTCTGTCCCAAAACATTTCTAACAATGTGGCAAATCTGTGTAATACGACTGCCTTCTGGTCAATGCTAACGTTTTTATGGGTCAGTCCCAATGTCGCGATGTGTTTGGCGGAACTGGTCATCACACCACTTTTGGCCCTTTATTATTATGATTACCCTATAGGCCAGTCATTGGAGATCACAAGAAGGGCTTACCTGGAAATAACTCAGGAAGTTTTGGAATTTGGTAGGTTTGTAGGTTTGGGTATCTAGAACTAAAATTCACAAAATGCACAATTAGAGACTTGCCGCCGACGCCGCCATCTTGCCAAAAATTGCCGCCAAAAACGGTTTTTTGCAATTCTCTCCAAAGATATGCGTTTTTAGAAAAAATATGCAAAAAGCAAAATTAAAGAGGAGGAAATTTCATACAAAAAATTGTGCTCATCATATTTTCGCTGAAGTTAACGGTTTAGGCTCAAGAGCTGATTAAATGACCACATATCGTTATGACCACAATGACCGTTAACTTCCCTAAACTGCTTTTATCTATCTAATATGCGATTTTTCTTTTATGTTAAAACGCTACTGAATTGAACTGTCGTTTTATTTTCAGCTCTCTGACTAACCGGCACATTCCTTAGCCTGTGTGTAATTGCCGTTGCGCCTACTTGAATATCAACAAACCCCCCTCCAGACAATGGTATGGCTGTTCAAAAGAAGCAGAATAATGGGGTTGGAAGAAAAGCCAAACTGGTATCACCCCAGTAACCACTTTGAAGGATCCTGCTCCCAAAGCACTACTTGTATTTTTGTCATGTAAGTGCAAGACCAATTGTGGTAGAGCGTGCGGATGCAGAAAAGCAGGATTAAAATGCTCCATGATTTGCGGTGTCTGCAACGGAAAGACCTGCGAAGATGTCACTCAACTGACGCTGGACGAATCTGATGAAGATGACTTGGACTTGCCGCCCGATATTTGTTTGTCAACCGAAGAATGAGAATACGACGAATTAAAAGAAACCGATCTTTGATCCCGAAATAGGGACAAACATATTCACCGTTGAAAGCATTGATATTAACGAACCAGTTGCGTCGGGCCTTTGCACACAGAAAACGTAATTTTATTTATTAAGTAGATTAGGCCTACAGGGGAAACCACGTTAAAAAAACGCGCCGTGTACTTTACCCCATGGGTGGTGTGGAAACAAGTTTACTTTCATTCATTTCATTCATTTCAAACATTTTTAATAGTTAAAATTAATTGATCACAGATTAATAACATGAGTTAATTAATGAATTACTTGATTAATTAATTAATTGGATAAAAGATACGCCACTGTTTCATGACAAAATTGTATAAAGCCTTGAAAAAGTAGTTTTGTGAAACCCTACTACATATTTGATTTCGGAAAATCGCCTCTATATAAAACTTACGCAAAATGTTAAACTTTACGACGACTTTTCTGCCTAAACGGTTAATTTTAGCGAAAATATGCTAAGGCTATTTTTTGTATGAAATTTCCTCCTCTTTAATTTCGTTGTCTACATATTTTTTCTAAAAACGCATAGTTTTGGAAAGTTGTGAAAAACCGTTTCTGGCGGCCATCTTGGCTAGATGGCGGCTCCGGCGGTAAGTCTCGAATTGTGCATCTTATAAATTTTAGATATGGACCTCGAAACCTAGTAATTTCCAGGTAAAAATCCACAATGACTGGCCTACTAGACTATTCATCCAAATATAAATCGTGCAGCATCACTTTCAGAAGAATTAGCGTTGAAACCTTGACGCATCTTGTACGTTGTCCTTCGTTATCACTTTCCAGCGTCAGTTCTGCGTTCTCTGTTCATCCGTCGCTCCCCCCCGAAGCCGGCTCTGTGTCGGCGGGACCCTCCCTGTTTTATTAGCGCCGATTAGCGCCATTAGCTATTATTTATTATCAGCCGGGGGCTCACCTCCCGTGCTCGCGATCGCCCGACATTATCTCGGTCTTAGCTCGCACTTAATCCAAGAAGTTCTACAGGGAACAACGTGAGCCAGATATTAAACTCGCCATGCGTGGGGGAAGTAGATCCGAGACTATGCGAGAGCGATACCGCCCCCATCTCAACTGAACCGCCGCATTAACAGTCCAGTAGGCAGAGACTTTTATGTGGTCTTGAAACATATAGGGCTAGTTTTAATGGTTCCCTATGTATTTTTTTGCGTAGAATATAATGCGCGGGGTCCGAAGAGCTGAAAACGTCCGCTAATTTTTTAAATTAACAATTTGTGAAAAAAAACGTCTTTTTTTAACATTTCCGCTTATATCTCCGTTCTCTGGCATATTTTATATTGCATATATGCATTTAAGAAGTTGTAGCCTATTGAATTTCCGAAATTTTAAGCCCAACCGAAGTCTTTAAGTGCTATTGTTAACTTGCAAATGACTGCTGAAGTTGAAAACATTTTTTCACTATTTTTTTACTTTGAAAGTAGGGCGACTATGATCATGAAATTTCTTGGAGGAACTGCTATTTGTAGTAAGACGTTAAAAAAATCGGCTCGATCCGTTAATTACTTTTAAGTAATTAACGATCGAATTTTTTTGCAAGCCTTAATTAACAATGACGCCATTTCTTTATTTATTGTACGATATTGACCGGGTTGGGCTAGAAAAATCATAAATCTCTTCAAGTGTGCGAGACTTTTTGAGATTTTGAAAAATATTAATTTGGGCCAGTTTTCTACGCGACTACCTTTTTTGACGCGACGTATATATTTTAATAGCGTTGCCGCTTTGAAATTCTCGGAATTGTGACTATAATATCTTGACGTTCATTTTTTTTTAAAATACGCGTCTTGAAGCGTACTTTCAAGGTATTATTTAGAAATTTCATGATCATAGTCGCCCTACTTTCGAAGTTAAAAAATAGTGAAAAAAAAGTACTTTTTTCAACTTCAGCAATCATTTTCAAGTTAACAATAGCACTTGGAGACTTCGAGTTGGGCTTAAAATTTTGGAAATTTAATAGGCTACAATATCTTAAATGCATATGCTATATAAAATATGCCAAGGAACGGAGATATAAGTGAAAATGTGAAAAAAATACGTTTTTTTTTCATTTAATATTCCAAAATTCATTTAATATTCAAATAATTTAATAATATAAAAAAAAATAATTATTTTGATATTATAAAAAAAATGTTAATTCAAAAAATTAGCGGACGGTTTGAGCTCTACGGACACCGCGCATTGTGTTCTACGCAAAAAAAAATACATAGGGAACCGTCAACACTAGCCCTATATGTTTCAAGAACACTTTTTGATGATTTTAGCTCCCTGCCTACTGGACTATAATTTGGGGTCCTCCGGTCGAAATACGGGCCCTCCCGGTTAATTCTTAACTTTTAATTATCGAGGATCGGCAGAGGATGGAGGAGGAGCCCGCTTTAACTAACTGGTAATGTTGTCCGAACTATGACCAAACCGCACTTCCTTAAGTCCAGATTTATCGAGCTGGATTAGGGGATCTATTATTCAAGGAGGCTGGGTATATTTATTTGTATCCCGGAGATAGATCCAAATCCCTCCTAAATCTAATTCTTTTGTTATTAGTAGGATCAGGCTCGTAGCCAGTAGGGCTGCCTCCCTCTAGAGCTGCTTTGAGTTCCTAGCAAAACCTTTATTATACACAAGGTTTTGTTAATAATAATTCGTGGTTTGTTTTATTTTTTTTTTTCTTTTGCAGAAATTGATTTTAATTGAAATAATTCGACTTTGCTCGGAGGGGGAAAGAAAAAATAAAGCTTCCTGTGTTTATTTGACTGTCGTACATTATAAGAAACACATTTTAAATCGTCTGCACGTCGTCATCTTCATCGTTTTTTTTTTCATTTTTCACTTTAAGATTGAAATTTGTTTGCAGTAGGGACGTTCCACGTCACTTTTATCACCTCCTCCCCTCTGTCCACAAATTGAAGTGTAATTTCTACCTATTTAACATTCCTAACCTAACCTTCAACATTCTCTTAATTTCTCTTTGAATATCCCAATGCCTATAACCAGTCACTTGAAGGTACTGATTCTCACACTTTGTCAGGAAAGGCGATGACCTCGTTTTGGAGTACATCCATAGCGTACAACCATAGCGTCCAAGTGCACAACCAATATTATGGAAAGAAAAGAAACATATTTGCTCTTCTTACTCAGCAGGTTTCAGATTTCAGGAGTTATAAAGCGTGTGAAGAAACTTGTAAGGGATTTTCCGATGATTTGGGTTACTTTATAGTGTAACAGCACGCGACTAGAAATTTAAACTGCTAATTGTAGCGAAATAATGTACGTGAAAGCAAAAAGTCGCATTCACTTTGTTAAAATTTGGGAATATAAGCTCCTCTATAATTTGCATTTACTGTTGTATCCTAAATTAGATTGTCGTAGCCAGAACAATGATAATGTTTTCGTAATGCGTTTTAAATCATAGGTTACTTGCGCAATATTATTTTCTTAGCAATCTATATCGCGTAATATAATACCACGACAGTCATTGTCTACGATATAGCGGTTAGAGGTAGCTAAATTTACATTGTAGCCTCACTGTGTATTTGTAGTGGAGAAGTTAAATAATTGGATTATGTTACCAGTTAATTCAAATTAGTACGCCAAGATTTTAGATTTAAGGCACTGCAATAAAGAATATTAACACGCGATGCAATAATTTAATGCGAATGTATATGTTTCTACGTGGAGAATGATGTATGATTATTCAGGAAGATATTCGTGTAAAACGAAGTTTTCAACAGAAACTTGACGTAGACACCTAGATTTTGATTTTTTTTTTTTTATTTTTAGACGGAGCTGCAATTTCCGGATGCAATTTCTTTTATTTTTACTTTGTGACAAATGCCAAAATTCACCGAACGAGAAAGAATTGAAATTTGACAAGGAAAAAGCTGTTGAGTAGTTTAATGTAACTAAATCTGATTGGAAACCCATTAATCCATTAGCCCAATACGATAAATGACTATGCCACATAATTACAGTATTTTATCAGAGATGTTTGAAGAGATAAAAGTCCGATCCAAGAAAGAAGTTGCGGAATCTGAAATATTCTCTAAAATGCTTATTTTCTCATTAACCAACAATAAAGGGTTATCGAAATTTGCTGCAATTAAGAAAAACGTTTTTACAGGCTACACTCTGTATATTGTTACATTTAATTTTATTTTGTCATATTTATTTATCGTATTCTGATATGAATTAATATTAATACTGATAATATATGTTAAACTAAACATTTCATATTTATAATAATATCTGACCAACTTTTTCTTACAAAAATATATTATTTAGGGTGAAATATTACGGCGAGCTTGGGTGATTTTGTTTTGAAGGTCTTCAAGATCCCTTGGCATAACAGCATAAACAAAATCCTTTAATATAACCCCATACTTTTTAAAAAAATTAGACGTATATTGTGTCGCCAAATAATAGACAAATACAGACAGAATTGTAGGATTAGTGACCTGTTTCCATATAACTATAGTTAACTAGTGGGATGAGGTCGGATGTTTCCAAAAATAACTGATTTTCACTTAATCGACGTTTCGCAAAATTGAGTTGGACCCTCAGGACTAATTGAATAAACTTTTTGTTGTCGTTTGTAAAAATAAATGTGAGTGAAACATTGATAATATCTATAAATAATAAAGTACAACGTACTGTCACACAGACGTGCAACCCAACTAGGATTTTCAGTTGTCCGATAAAAACACACACAGCACAATGTGACAGTTGGTTTATTTATTAAATTGTAGCTACAGTTCAAACATTTGCTGCCAATACCAATGATGAGTGATGATTATTTAGATATTTGTGTATTACTATATATTCCAAAAACCAATATATAGCTTGTAAAGCTCATAATAAAAACAAAAAGAAAATGTGACAATATACCAATACAGTGTGTACTATTTAAAAAGAAAATTATAACAAATTTCGATCACCCTGTGTTGACATAATAAACGTGTTAGAGGCTACGTCCACCCTACAACTTCTTTCTTGGTCCCAAACTTTCATCTCTTCAAAAAAACCGATATACAGTATGTCCCCGGATCGAGTTTAAAAGAGGAAAAAACCTTGTGTTTTTGATTTCTCAGAAAAAGTCACTCTTGATGATTTGCTCTGCTTGATTTCAAACCCCCAAAACGCAAATTACTTTTTTATATAGTTCAAACGGTTGTCGAGATAATAGCAATTTTCTTCATAATTTGGACTTTCACAAAATTTTATAAGTAATCCTAGTTGGCGGATTTAACCCAATAATTTCGTTGTCTAGGATATTATATGATATAGAAACTCAATTAATTAGTTAGCTCAAAATATGATTCGAATTACTTAGTCTCAGGTTTAGTCATTGGAATTAAACACCTGATTATAAAATGAAATCAAAACTAAACCAGAATTTTTTTATTCAAATAATGCTCCTCCTTTTTTCTGTACAAATTTCAATTCGAGCTCTAAATTCGTTAAAAATATTTCTAATTTCCTCAATTGACAAGGACTTGACTGCATTTTGAATCCTTGTTTTTAATTGCTCTTCATCATTTTCTAGTGGTTCACGATAAACAATTTGCTTTTAAACGTCCCCATAGATAGAAGTCCAATATTGTCAGATCCGGGCTTCTCGGCGGCCATAAAATGGGACCATCCCTTCCTATCCAGTGTTCATTAAATTCGGAATTGAGCCAATTACGGACAGTAACGGCATGATGAGCAGGGCACCTATCTTGTTGGAAAAACATTCTCGTTCGATAACTTAAAGGAAGTTCATCAAGTTTATCTGTTAAAAATGTTTGTAGCATCTCCAAATATGTATTACGATTTAAATTTTCTTTGAAAAAAATATGGATCAATAATGCCATTTGTATATGAAACCGCACACCACACATTAACTTTTTTGAAATATTGTCTTCGACAAGAAATAGTGAAGTGGGGATTTGTTTCACTTCAATACCGGCAATGCTGAAAGGAAACGACGCCGTTTGTTGAAAAAGTAGATTCATCGGAGAACATAATTCGCTTATGAAATCCTACGTCATTTAAAACTCTGTTGCCCATCTCCAAACAAAAATCCAAATGTTTGGCTTCATCACCCTGCTTCATCTCTAAGGTGTGCCTGAATTTAGTTTAAATGGTAAAATCCGGTTCTGCTTGAAAATTCTCTGTAAATGCGATTTACTTATTTCAGTTTCAATTGCCCTTCTTCTAAGTGATAATCTTGGAGCTTCTCTCACGGAATGGAAGGCAAGAACTGAAGCAGCATCATCTTCATTCAACAATTTTTTTGATTTTTTTAATGTCTAAAACAGAGCCTGTTTCTAAGAACTTGGTCACCAACTTCTTTGCTCCGACATTAGAAATACTAATTTCCGGATATTTTTCATTAAATTCATTAATAACAACACGATAGCACTCTTCCCCAGTTCCGTAGCATTGAATCAAATAAAGTCTTTGTTCTAGAGTCAACATTATAGCATATAAATAGTAGCAAAATGACCAAGATTCGATTTGAAGTTATACTGACTTATTAGTTGTCAGCAGTTGTCAGTGATATCTTGCAATGAAATCCGCCTACTAGAATTTTTTCCAAAGTCCAAATTATGAAGAAACATGGTATTATCTCGAGAACCGTTTGAGTTATATAAAAAGTAATCTGCGTTTTGTGGGTTTGAAATCAAGCAGGGCAAATCATCAAGAGTGACTTTTTCTGAGAAATCAAAAATACAAAATTTTTTCCTCTTTTAAACTCGATCCGGGGACATACTGTATTTGCTGTGCGATAACATTTGGGACATCCGGTGTATCTAAGACTATCAAATATACCAAAAATTGAATAAAACATGAAAGACCCGTTTAACGCATTGAACGGGAGCGGAAACTACAACAGCAAATAAATATCCTTAACTATTTCGCGACCGTTTTAACTCACTCCGTTTTACCGACAAAAAACCCCATATAAAACTATTAACGAAACTCATTTGTTGTCCCCATTTTACGGTACTCCGCTAATGTAAATACTGCAGAATTTATACTCCGCGATACATCAGCGGAATCTTTACAAATAAACATTACTTAATCGGGTTTTGTTGGTTTCTTTGGCCGTTCGCGTTCGTGGAATTTATGTTCGCCGAATTAACGAATTAAATGGAAATTCCGCGAACTCTTCGGGGCCCGTTCAAATGGGGCGGCTGAAATGTAGGCGCGTTTTAAATAACTGAAAGCGAGTTTTGTGATTGTCACCACAGGACCCGACAAAAAAAAAGTTAGATTAATTGAACGTAGTCCGCAATTTTATAGGTGCCATTCTACTGAGTGTCTCAGATAATTTTTACTAGCAGAAAATGTCGACCAGCTAGGGAAATGAAATAAAATAGACGAGGAAATTTAGCACAAAAAATAGCCAAACCTCCAAAATTTCCGCAGTAAGATGGATTTTGATGCAATTAGGCTCGTTGGATTCCTTGTAAAATTTAGAAAAAATGTTACCTATTTTTGTCATATATACAAATCAGAAACTGCATTACTGTACCTAAAAAATGCATTTTTGGGGTGCAATTTTTTCCAGGCAATTAAAGAAAAAAACATAATTCGAGAATACATTGTCCAAACGGGCTAAATTTGGTTACTGGGGTTTTTGGGGTCGCTGATCACGAATGTGATCTCAGAAATTGACCCCGATGAACCTGGACACCCGGAACCCTGGTCACCAGGCCCATCCCCAAGGTTTTCCCTCGAATTCGGCCCGAAACTAAACGAAAATGGTTACTCAGGGGTTTTTGGGGTCGCTGATCATGAATACGTTGTTCGTTTTGTTGTCCGTTGCACCTGGAGGACCAGGAACCCTGGTCGCCAGGCCCATCCACGAGGGTTTCCCTCGAATTCGATCTGAATCTAAACGAAAATGGTCACTCGGGGGTTTTTGGGGTCGCTGATCATGAATACGTTGTTAGTTTTGTTGTCCATTTCACCTGGAGGACCAGGAACTCTGGTCGCCAGGCCCATCCACGAGGGTTTCCCTCGAATTCGACCCTGAATCTAAACGAAAATGGTCACTCGGGGGGTTTTTGGGGTCGCTGATCATGAATACGTTGTTAGTTTTGTTGTCCGTTACACCTGGAGGACCGGGAACCCTGGTCGCCAGGCCCATCCACGAGGGTTCCCGAAACCGAATAAACAAAATGGCTGGGGGTTTTTGGGGTCTGACAGAATACGGTTAGTTTTGTTTCCGTTACACCTGGAGAACAAGGAACTCTTCCGGCCCCCCGAATTCACCCTGACCCGAAAATGGTCTGGGGGGTTTTGGCATCGTTTTATTGTTTCCGTTACACCTGGAAACAACAGGGGACTCTGGTCCCAGGCCCTTCCTTCTCCCTGAATCTAAGAAAGGGGGGGTACAGTTACTTGTTCCGTCCTGGCGAGGGCCCTTTCGCCAGGCCCATTCGCCTCGAACTTCTCGGAATTCTGACTATAATATCTTGACGCCCATTTTTTTTAAATACGCGTCTTGGAGCGTACTTTCAAGATATTATAGTCACAATTCCGAGAATTTCGAAGAAATGGGCCTGACGACCAGAGTTACTGGTCCTCCAGGTGTAACGGACAACAAAACTAACAACGTATTCATAATCAGCGACCCCAAAAACCCCGAGTGACAATTTTCGTTTAGATTGAGGTCGAATTCGAGGGAAAACCTCGGGGACGGGCCTGACCCTCCCTTGAACCTGGGGGGCGAGGACGGTGACCAGGGTTCCGGGTCCCCAGGTTCATCGGGGTCAATTTATGACATCACATTCGTTATCAGCGACCCCAAAAACCCCCGAGTAACCAAATTCAGCCCGTTTCGACAATGTATTCTCGAATTATGATTTTTCTTTAATTGCCTGGAAAAATTGCACCCCAAAAATGCATTTTTAGGTGCAGTAATGCAGTTTCTGATTTGTATATATGACAAAAATAGGTGACATTTTTTCTAAATTTTACAAGGAATCCAACGAGCCTAATTACGTCAAAATCCATCTTACTGCGGAAATTTTGGAGGTGGAATGCTAAATTTCCCCGTCTAAAAAGAAACTGATGAATATCAGTCAGCAGTCGAGAGTTCACGAGCCCTCAAATTTTCAGGGGTGGGTTGGAGATGGAATTTCACATTTGGCGCTCAATCGACCGTAATCGACCACAAGTAACTGCTAGGAAATAAAAATGTACATTTTCAACCTTCCAGGCAATCACTTTGTTACATAGTAATTTTACTTACACAGTATATATTTGCATGCATATATCTGTAGATCAAATGTTTTAATAATAAAGCGGAAGTTCCTACTTCTGCAGACAAGTTTATACCGTAATTTTAAAAGACCATAACGAAGCACATATACATAATAAAACCTTCTCATAATTTAACGATACATCTGTCCTGTAATGATACCGTGCTTCGTCATTCTTGCTTCGTTAACTTAAACACCCTTTCGATAATTATTTTAATTCCTAGCACAATACATTTACGTCCCTTATTATACTCACTCGCATTTCTGGGTAGATACAATTTAACACAATTAAAATAATAATCGGCGGCTCTTCAATTACTTTAGTTCGATACGAAACAGTGAGATCATTAAAATAAACTCGCGTTTAATGACGCACTTCAGTGTGCGGGAAGATAGTCCTTCGACGGGAACAGCTCCTGATTTATCATCCTGTTTGATTGATTTTCCATGAAAACATCTCTTTCTTTTCAATGCCGCAACGCACCACAATCGCCGGCTCACAAAAGATAACCATTTTTAACGTTTTCCCGCACAGGGTCTGCTCCCATTTATATAGCCTCCATTTACACAAACCCTATTACTTTCCCCTCAACAAACTTTCGATATATAATGGATAAATGTGCGTATTGATCGGCATATGCAAATGCTTTCCTGCCTGGTTAAAGAAATGATCTTATGTGAAGGTTAGCAGAACACAGATAAATATCTGTTTACTCTTTTTTTTGTAGGATCCGGAATAATATTTGAATATAAAATTAGTGCCGAATATATCCACAGTCACTTTAAGGTTTAAACCTTTAAGGTTTTTCCTTATTTGAGGAGATATTCTAAAAACATTCACAGACCTGGTACCTTCCGAAGCATACTGACTTTTAAGGTGACTAGGGAGGGTTGAAAATGCAAAAATTGGCTCGTGTTTAATGGTTTATAACAAGGCCACGAATAAATATAAAACTTTTTTTATTGTTAAGGGTATTAATTATAACATGATAAAATGAGAAAATTCATTGAAAGTCGTTCCCAGAACAATAATATCGGCGTCCCAATGTAATAAGGAAAACTGTCGAATCCACGAAGTTTTACTACGATTCCAGTCGAACGGATACAGTTTTTGGCAAATTCTAAAAATATTTCTTCTCCTTAGGCTTCCCTCTATTGATTATACCTAACAAATTAAAAACAAAAATAAAATTAACAAAATGGCGTCCAGAAAACAAAAAATTTGGAAAAATCGAGTTATTTGTTATTATAAAATTGTAGCAATATTTGTTTCAATCTGATTTTAGGTATAATTCATGCGCCATAGTGTTTTACAACTCCTGTATAAGTTTCAAGTTGTTATATTTCGCGGTTCTCGAGATATCATGGTAAAATCATCAAAAAATGTAGTTTCGAGAAATTCGCATTCAAAGTTTCGGTACAATATTTGTGTTAGAACAGTCGTACCGAAACAGAAACGTTTCGACTTTATTATTAGGTCGTCTTTAGTGTGTCGTTACAAATTAAATCTTTATTCTACTCTCTATATTGTATAAAGAACCCTTGAAATTAGAATAATGCTCAGACCATTCGGTCGGGACCGACCGCGCGCCACACTGCGTTTTACGCTCTCTTGACCTAAATTTTGGGAATTTTTCAAAAAAAAACAAAGATATTCCTAAAGGATCACAGTATCGGAATATGCAAAAAAAAACAAAAACCGATTTTTTTCGAAATTTCAACCCTCCCTAGTCCCCTTAAATATTTTTTTAAATAATAGACACAACTGTTATTCCGGTATACTGTTGTCTTCCAATATAGCGATAAGAACCCACCAAGAACAATTGTTAGTTTTCAAAATAAAAGGCTATCGAGTTGATACTGATTCATTTATTAATCTATATAACCCTATATACAGTGCACTAAAAGTAGTTTTGCACCTGACCGCAGTAGACAAAACCTGAAATTGTGCTTATATCTTTGCAGCTGCAGCCACTCAAAGTCCGTCAATAGTTAATAATATCTTGAATTGTATTTTGTTTTGAATAATTTTTCTGAAAGGTATATGCGATAATAATTTTCTTGTCTATTCGAATCAAATTAAATTTCAAAATTCATTGATAATTTCACATTTGTTTATTTATCTTACTTATAATTAGTTAATCATAGTCTTAATAACAATTAGTTAAACATACTCTTTTAATTCTGTTTCAATTCGAATACCATTTTTTAACAGAAAAAAAAATTACATATTTTCACAAATATTAGATCAAGTATTATATTGTTATCACTTAAAATTATTATAAAGTGGATTGTATTATTGAAAAAGCACATCATTTACAAATTGTGAGTGCGTTATTCTGGCACTTTTCAACGCCAAAATGACTTCAAAACTTCTTGTATTGCCTTAACCTAGTCACTTCCACCTTCCACTCAAAACATTTACCAAGCAAGTTGTCCACTGAGAAATTCTCTACTCACGTGTCACACGTTTTTCCAAGCTTAACAAGAGCGGATTCGGTTCGCAAAGGGAGACGATGCGTCACTCTAGATAATATTTTTTGTAGAATGCCTTGTCTACTGTTATTTGTTTTGGCTCGTCGATTTACACAATAAAAGTCAGGAACCGTTTCGTTCCTTCCATTTTATGATATAGCGAAATTTTAACGAACTATCCGTTAATTTTACGTTAAACGCCAAATTTTAATTATACAGGGTGTCCCATACTGTTCGCAACAGTAAAAAGTTAGTTAGTTATATATAAAAAAATGAAAACGATGTTTAGAGATGTTAATGTTTGTTGAAATTGCTCAACAACAAAATATATATTTTTGTCGTTTTTAGAAGTCACAAATCCATTCGGATTTTAGATATTAGACTTATCTTATGAGTAGCACTTATAAACGTTTGGAATTTTTGTACTACTACTCATAAGTTAGTCTAATATCTCAAGAAATATTAATCTTAGCAAATTGGTCTATAGGACCTTTTTTGTAGCAAATTAAATTTATAACAGATTTTTCATTTACATTTTTTTTGATAAAATTAATAATTTCGGAGATAACAGCAAAAAAACGAGAATTTTGGGTAAAAATCAACTTCAGCGACCCGTACCAACTCACAAGTACAAGTTACACTAGCGCTGCAATGGTCACTTTTGTAGAGTGTTTAATTCTGAGTAAATCGAGACCAAGACCAATGTAATAGCATAAAATGGGACTGAGTTATAGAAATTTGAAAAAAAAAAATCGATTTACGTTTATTTTAAATGGAAAATCTTTTCACGCTTTGGGAAAGTACTTAAAATTAATATTAAGGGCTGTAACTTTCAGGGATTTTTTTTTCGACATATTCAACAAAATTTCAAGTGGGGACTGAAAAAAATAAAAAAATAATTGAAAAAAAATCACCCTACTGTAGACTTGTTCTGACTAGGAAAGGCAACAGCACTGGATCTTTCTCAGTCAGGTTACATCAGATACATCACACTGATGAGATCTAATAAGATCGAAATCCAAATCTGTGCTTCCAAATGGCGAATGACGATGAGCAAAAATTCTCACTTTACTGTTCTTAACGGATTTACCCTCAGTGTGTTTTCGTAAAGGACATTTGGTAGTTGCTGATTTTGTCGGACTTATCAGAATATGTCTTGTCCCATCTAATCACACTTCCTTCTTCAATACCTTATAGGTAATAATGTAACAAAAAATAGGTATAATTTAATTTTAAAATCTTCAGATTGTTGTTCAGTTAGACTGTCTAAGCGAATTCTCTGTTGCAATGTTTTAGCAGTATGACGTTTTTTACATATTTTTTTTTTTAAAATGAATCGTTGGGATATCCTAATTAACTACTGTCCGGGATTTTCGGCGCACCCCGTAGGTATACTAAGGTACTTTTAATTACAATTAGAATCACATCAGAATTCACTCCGTATTTTTCAGCGGTAAACCTGAAACGACCGAAAACATCTAATCGAATTCGACTTAATCTCGCTCTATTTGCCGTCTCAATAATGATTTAATCCTGATCAATTCACCATTACTTCCTCACCGAAACGTTAAGTAGGGAACGGATCAGCGGTTTAGGATAACATTTGTTGAGCCACCGCGCAAGGATAATATCTCGGAATCCTGGTTTACAAATAATTAATCTTAATTGCGCATTAAAATTAGATGAAATTGGAGATGTCTTTGGATAAAAACTATGAAATATAGAACTACCTATTGTTTTAATTTGTCAGACAAAAGTATCGTATTATAAATAAGTTGATATTTTAGCTTCTTTTAAAGATATGTAGGTAAAAAAATAATTATACGAGTATATGTAGCAAAGGCCAAGGTTACGAATTCTGTTTTGTCTTTTTCATCTTACGGTACAATGTCATTGTAAGATGCTAAAAAACAGACAGAATTCATCTATATTCTGTACAAGTGAATTGAAATTTTACATATTTTTAAAGAATGTAGAGAACCAGGTTTAATACTGATCCTTGAGGAACTCCTTATTTTGTTTACTATCAATCCTTAGATTGACCTTTCCATACCTATAAATGTGAAGGTTATAGTACATGACAACTTTTTAGAAGCTGCCTTTTCCAGTTTCACCGCCATTTCTAAACTGCAACTGTACAGTGTGTTCATTTTATTTTGTCCCACTTTTAAATGGCTGCTAAATGTTATTTATTGAGCTAGAAAATTCAGCCAAAAATCAGCTGATAGTACATAACAACTTTCCTTCGGTTAGACATTTTGTCATTATGAATAATGCCATTTTGGTTCGTTTGTGGTTTGGTATATGAAATTGAAATGGTGAAAGTGTTTTTGATTGTAAACCATAAATATATATAAAACTGAGGTTGAAAAGATACAGAATGTTAAGACAAAATATAACTTAAAATCGAAAACTAGAACTTCCAGTTTTAGCAGGAGAGAGCCGGTAACATTTTATATTCCAATTGAACATCTTTCAAATAAAAGAAGTTGCCAAAAAGAAGCTGCCATATTCTGTAGGCCAACTGAGAATTTACCTATACTTTTTTTGTCATTATATACAAAATCATTCAACTTTTACGTCTTTTACGTGAATAATTTTACAAACAAATACATATGTAAGTACAGGGTAGGCCATCAGATGGTTTCTTTTTAAAATTGCTATTAAAACTACATCGTTGAATAATTGTAAATGATTGTTGCTTTATTCAAGAAAGTATGCCTTCCCATTATTTATGAAAAACAATTTCAGTTAAATGGCCGCCGCGGCTGGCTTGGCAGTAGTTCATTATTTTCACCCCATTTTTACAGTATATTTTAGATTATCTGTGACTCTATTGCACGAATAACTGGATTGATGTTTTCCTTCAGTACGTCAATTGTTTGTGGATCGTTGGAGTAACAACGGTCCTAACATATCCCCATAAAAAATAGTCCAACGGTGTTAAATCCCAGCTGCGCGATGGCCAATTAATGTCTCCAAAACGGATAACACGGTTACCGAATTTAGTGTGCAAAAGATCGATTGTTTCATGACTTGTGTGACACGTTGCTCCATCCTGCTGAAACCAAAGCTCGTCTACGTCCAAATCGTCCAATCGCGGCCACAAAAAATACTGGAACATGTCTCTGTAACGCATTCCATTTACTGTAACGCTGTTACCATCTTTATTTTGAAAGAACTACGGACCAATGATGCCACCGCTCCAAAACCCACACCAAACAGTCACTCTTGCAGGGTGCATTGGCTTATCATGACTACGTGTGGATTTTCGGAACCCCAAATCCTACAGTTCTGTTTATTAACATGCCCTCCAACATGAAAATGAGCTTCGTCCGAAAAAAATATTTTTCGATTGAAATCGGCGTAATTTCCAAACTCATTTAAAGCCCACACGGAGAAGCGATAACGAAGTGGATGGTCATTTTCCTTTACCTCTTGAGTAAGTTGCAACTTGTAAGCAGATAATCCGAGGTCCTTATGCAATATTCTCCTCAGTGAAGTGCGACTGACATTAAGTTGTGCTCTGTGACGAGTTGAGGTTCTTGGGTTTTCACGCACACTTTGGGTAACAGCAGCAAATCTTTCAGCTGTGCGCATCGGACGAGCACGTGGATGACTTCTGTTATCCATAAGCATGCCAGTTTCATGAACTTTCCTTAAGAACTTTCTTACACCAGGCCCTGACGGAGCTTCATTTCGATCAAAAAATTGTTCTCAATTTTCTCACTGTTTCATCAATGCTGTGTTGCGTTCACGGCAACACAGCATTCACTTTGGAAATAATTTTTTCAATATTTCCCAACGTTGTTAAAGCGCAAAACTATCCGTTTCTTACAGCGGAGGTTAGACACCACATGTATGTCAAATGTCAAGCGCGTCAGTGTCGGCAATGTAGAAATAACACTCAATTTTAAAAGAAAGTAATAGATGGCCCACCTATATATAGCCTCCTTACAAATCGGGCACAGTGTATAATAAATGTTTATTCTTCTTCCCAATTACCGGAGGAATGCATGAGATCCGCGTCGGCGTCCATGGCATCCTCGAATCGACAGGGTTTAATTGAATCCGAAACACATGGGGATGTTGTTTTTAGACACCCCGGGAGTTAACGCGTCGACTGCATGGGACGCTGACTGAGTACCGGACAGTTTGCGAAACCAAAGTTTTCATCAATTAATGCCGGATATTCTTCTTTATTGGCCGCTTCGGTCCGCATTGAATAACAGGACAGTCTTGTAGCGCTTTGTAAGTGGTGACAGGGGCCGTAATTGCCATTGACGTGCCCTTTTTGTCAATAATGGCCTGCCTCTTCGGGAAGTTTCCGGTTCTTTCCAGTTGCTGAAATATCGTTTCTGTAGATAGCATTCACATTTTTTTTCGTACTTATCAAAGCTGTATATATGTTTACAAGGACCATTTTATACAGTGTGTTTACGGACCTTATGAAAATAGTTTCAATGGAGGTAAAATGCGATCAATTGACCACAAATTGTCTTAGTAACAATAGTGCCACCTGTTTAAAAAATGTGATTTTTGAAATGTTCAAATAGACTGTACAACGAGATCACTGCTAAATATACAGTGTGCGCCAAAGATACGGAATAAATTCAGTAAATGTGAAACAAAAAATTTTTGGAAAAAATCCCTCGAACATGTCGATTTTGTTTAATAAAAACATTTTTTTGAGGGAACGTCTATATTCAGATGTCATTTGTTTTTGAGTATTGACGTCATCAACTTATTTGTCAAATGGCAACCCCTAATTTTTTTTAATTTAATTTAAGAGACCCTTTCATTGTCGATTTAACGGAATAAAAATGTTGCCACTTTACATAACAAAATTTTTGAGTAAATGACAATTAAATGTTACAAAATGAAAAATATATTTTTCACAATAAATAAACGAACATTTCTTAAAAAAATAAACAAATAAAACATAGCAAAAACTACGTTGCTAAGCAAAAAAATTATCAGATTAAGTTTGAAGTTTTTACTGTCAGTTAATCAGAAGAATTGTCATTAAATTTTGCAAAAAGTTAATGTAACGTGTTAGTATTTATAAAAATTCCAATTTTAATATGGCACATTTAAATGTGACACAAAGAATTGAAATTTTGATTTTCATCGGATGTGGAAATAAGACCAGAACTCGGCAGGAGGTATGCAATTTATTTAATGCAAAATATCCAAATAACCATATCACTCAATCCACAGTTAGTAAGATTGAGTCCAAATTGAAGAAACTGGTGATGTTAAAGATCTACCAAAATCAGGACGTCCAAAAATTACCCATTGATTGACATTGTGTTAAGTATGGAAGAGAACCCTCAGACTCAACTCTACACTAGTTGCCTCAGAAAATGAAGTTAGTCAGACGACAGTTCTACGTATCCTGAGGAAAGAAAACTATCATCCCTACAAATTTCAGCTTGTGCAAGAACTCAACGAAGACAACCCCGACCGGCGACTGAAATTCTGTGAAACTATGATGAATCTTTGTCAAACAAATCCAAATTTACACCAGCAAATACTTTTTTCGGATGAAGCCGCGTTTTGTCTAATCCTCATTGGATCATCGAAGCACATACTCAAAATCCGCAGAAATTAAATGTGTGGGCCAGAATAGCCGCAAACAGAATAATAGGGCCTTTCTTCTCTGAAGAAACTCTCACAGGAGAAAGATATCCTGAGTTCTTGCAAAATTATCTAATTCCAGTGCTTGCAGTAATTTTCCCAAACGAGAATGATCCTGACATTCCAGATAACACACTCTGGTTTCAGCAAGACGGAACACCTCCGCATTATGCGCGCTCAGTTCGTGAATATCATTAGACGTCATCTTTCCTCAGAGGTGGATTGGCAGACGAGGACCGATAGAATGGCCCGCGAGATCCCCAGATCTTACACCACTTGATTATTTTTGATGGGGTTATTTAAAATCAAAAGTTTACTGCATAAGACCACACAATTTAGCCGAACTACGAGATCATTAGAGATGAAATGGGATCCATTACCCCGGAAGTCATTCAGAATGTACAAGAAGAATTTGTACACAGGCTTGCATATTGCCAAGAAGTTGATGGACGGCATTTCGAACACTTAATTTAAAATTGTTTTTGCTTATTAAAGAAGTTTTCGTTTATTTATTGTGAAAAATATATTTTCCATTTTGTAACATTCAATTGTCATTTACTCAAAAATTTTGTTATGTAAGGTGGCAACATTTTTATACCGTTAAATCGACAATGAAAGGGTCTCTCAAATTAAATTAAAAAAATTGGGGGTTGCCGTTTGAAAAATAAGTTGATGACGTCATTACTAAAAAACAAATGACATCTGAAAATAGACGTTCCCTCAAAAATGTGTTTTTATTAAACAAAATCGACCTTTTTCGAGGATTTTTTCTAAAAATTTGTTGTTTCACATTTACTGAATTTATTCTATACTTTAGGCGCGCACTGTATATCACTAGTTTCTGATTAAATTCGGATACAAAACTTTACAACAAAAATTAGAATATAAAACTTTATCTGTATTGTAATTAGACTAACATCTGTTATATAAGAACGGAAGGTCAAATCGATAGCGTCCAGATTACTAGGCATCCAAAAAAGTGCATTAGGATATAAATTAATCCTAATGCTATTTACTTGTACAACACGAGAGCATGATACATAATAGGATTGAAATATCACGAGCACATACATGAATTTAGTTGGTATTTGCACATTAGTATATTAGAGTAGGTGTATACTTAGATATTTTGAAATAATATCCAAATTGCAAAATTCGATAGCAAACAGTAGTGATAATGTATCATGAGTCAGGTTATTTAATGACACTGTTTTCTCTCTCTCCTCCATTTAGAGTACTGTGCAATCATTTGTTATTAGGAAGATGCTTTGAGAATGGAGGTATGTGTAGATGGAAGATTATACAGTAGCATATAAGCTATCATCAGGTACATTTTTAGTTGAGAGGAAATCATTGAATGTACCTATACATTTTTTTTCATGTTCAAGCGACCAGTTGACGTATAATACACCATGTTATAGTCAGCTGACTTTTTATTCTTCAAGATATTGGATTAGCTATAGTTTGACAAATTTTTAGTCAGGAGGAAATGACTAACAAATAAGTTTTCCTCCGTGCGTGAGAGGCGACCGCCGCTCATCCCACCCACGGAACCGCAGCTGACGTTCACGAGACTATGACACAACTCTCTGATGCATTCCACTAATTATCGCTTGAGTTTGATTATATTGATTACATTAGCACACAAAAAAGAAAAGTGGTCATTACTTTTGACCAGACCCATCTAGGGTTATGTATTTCGATGCGCTGAATCCGAATCTGAGGTCAGTTTAACCCGTACACCCTCAAAATTTTGAGTAAATTGCAAAAACCGCTAAATCGCTAAAAACAGCAAAATGCAGTTATGCAAGCGAGAAAATTGTTTACTAACTAGCTCAAGTATGTTTATGATGTATTTCGATGCGCTGAATCCGAATCTGACGTTGATATAGTTCGTCAACCCTCCAAATTTAGAATAAATTGCATGAAACCGCTGAAAATCGCTAAACATCGTGGAAATTGAAGTTATGAAAAGGAAAAAAAATTTTCGAACTAGATCATGTATGGTTTTTTTGTGTATTTTGATGTGCTGAATTCAAATTACAAGTTGATTTAGCTGATAGAACCTCCAAAATTAGAGTAAATTGCGAATAACCGTTGAAAATTGCTAAAAAATCGTGAAAAATTGCAATTATGCAAACGAAAAAAATTTGTTAAACTAAATCAAGTATTTTTCTTGTGTATATTGATTCGCTGAATTCAAATCCGAAGTAGGTTTGGCTTGTACAAAGCCAACTTGTTGCCAACTTTAAATAAATTGCGAAAAAAACGCTAAAAATAGCGAAAAATCAAAATAGTCATGAAGTAGTAGATAATATCAAAAAATAGTATTGTTCTTACTCACAGTAATAAACAAATCACTGATTCCTTTCAAATTATACTATAATATCTAGGATTGTAATTAGAATTAAAAAAAACGACCTTCCTTGATTTTACACTGTTCTTCGCTTGTATCGAACTCTTTTTTCTGTCGAATGTTCTATGCAGTAGGTTTCTCTTTCGTTTTCTATTTTCTCTCGTTATTTCTCTCTTTAAAGTCCAGCAAAAATCGGTCATCATGTTGACATTACATATTCCTTGATACCAATTCTCCATCTCACTTTATGTCTAAATCGTTCTTATTCTTCTCTGTAGTCGATAAAGCGAAGAACAGTGTAAAATCAAGGAAGGTCGTTTTTTTTTAAATTCAAATTACAATCTATTGATGTTATAGTATAATTTTAAAGGAATCATGGTTTGTTTATTAATGTGAGAAGAAAAATACTATTTTTTGATATTATCTACTACTTCATGACTATTTTTTACGATTTTGGTTATTTTTTCGTAATTTATTTAAAGTTGGAGGGTGTACAAGTCAAACCGACTTCTGATTTGAATTCAGCGCATCAAAATACAGAAGAAAATACTTGATTTAGTTTAACTTTTTTTTTTCGTTTGCATAATTGCAATTTTTCACGATTTCTTAGCAATTTTCAGCGGTTATTCGCAATTTACTCTAACTTTGAAGGGTCTACCAGCTAAATCAACTTGTGATTTGGATTCAGCGCATCAAAATACACAAAAAACATACTAGATCTAGTTCGAAACAAATTTTTTCGTTTTCATAACGTTTTCATAAATTTTTACGATTTTTAGCGGTTTTTTGCAATTTACTCTAAATTTGGAGGGTTGAAAAGCTAACTCAGCTTCAGATTCGGATTCAGCGCATCGAAATACATAATAGACATACTTGATCTAGTTCGTAAAAAAATTTATCGCTTGCATTTTTTGCCATTTTTAGCGATTTTTAGCGTTTTTTTAGCAATTTACTCAAAATTTTGAGGGTGTACGGGTTAAACCGACCTCAAATTCGGATTCAGTGCATCGAAATACATAACCCTAGATGGGTCTGGTCAAAAGTAATGACCACTTTTCTTTTTTTGTGTGCCGGTGTTATCTTTGAATTATCGATTGGGACTTGGTCATGAAAATCTGTCGCTGGCTCCCGGACTATAAGTTTTAGGATAATCAGAAGCGACTTCACAAACTTCTCCGCGTAACGTCGTCTCGTTCACTCGTTCAATCGAGCCTGGAGCTCCAGCGTTTGATGAGCCCCAGTTATTTTAGGATGTTTCCGGTGAAGTTATCTTGCTTAATTATTCAAGTTGTAGTTGTATTAGTTCGACGTTAACCGGCATAACAGATTAGCGTCTCCCGAGACGCTGTTTCGCGCCTAATCCGAATACAAGCTCGCGAAACCGGGCCGCAGACACTGCGCCATCAAATTGTCAATCAACAATAAATTCGCCGCGGAACGACTCAGGTGAATCCGTCGAACGGAACGGATACTAAAACCGTCTCGCGGTTGAGCTGAGCACAGTCTAAATTATGGTCGTCGGCTTCTTGTTCCGGAATATTAATGCCAGGCATGACATGCATCGGCTGCCATGAAAAGGTCGATTTTCCTTCCAGAGATACTATACTATAGGGGAAGGTGGGGTAAGACGGGGACCCTAAGGGTTTAGAATTTTTTGTGTCCTTTTAGAAAATCTGAGAAACAACAACTCTATCGCTAACGGTTACTGCACATCATCTCCTTTAATGTAAAACTATGAGAGATGAGTGTATTTATTTTTTTGTTGAGTAAATCATACTTTTTAGAAAGGCTTGCAATGCCCCATGTTACCCCGTATGTGAGGTAAGACGGGGTAGACCGTGGGGCAAGATGGTGTTTGCCTGTAATTCTAAAGGTAACTCTGAAAATACAAAATAAAAAGTGATTTGTACACCCTTTACTTACACAAAAATTTTAAGCATTCATAGTAAAACATATAAACAGTTACAGGAATGGATATAGTACTTATAATACCTAACAGCGTTTAAGCTCCCACTTGTCATTTTGTTTACAAAACTCGCAAATATGATGGGGATCGTCATCTTCGTCCTCTTCCCCAGCGCATGAATAGTGTGCCCACTTTTTACATACCTCACATGAAACCCACCCTTCATTGGATTGAGAATAAAAGTAACCGCAGTAGAGACAGGAACAATCATCATATTCCGAGTCCTCTTCTTCTGAAGTGTGTTCTTCTTCCCGATAGACTTGTGTTCGTCATACAGCTCACCCAATAACGTAAAGAACTTATTCACGCTTTCCTTATTAAAGGCCATGGCTCTTGCTATTGATGTTGGTTCTGGCTTTCTAATTGAAAGTGATGGGTTGCTTTTCAAGCAGTGTGCGGTGCGTGATATTTTAGTTAGCCATATCTTGAAAACGACGCATGGGACCCACTTCACTTATAGGTGATGACTATACACCTCTTACAGAAAAGAATTTATAGTGAAAAAAACCGTCAACAAAGTTTGCGAAAAAATTTTCAAAAAAACGAGCACTCCCTGGGTTCCTCAGTAACGCTCTGTGGAATATTTGCAGTATATATTTTTTTCATAATCTAGAAACAAATATAAGGAGACTTTTTCGATTTGTTACAAAATATTTTTGTTTCAAAAAAGTTATGGCCATTTTAATTTTCGGAAACAAAATGTTCCTATAAAATTAAAATTAAAATGGCCATAACTTTTTGAAACAAAAATATTTTGTAACAAATCGAAAAAACGTCTCCTTATACTTGTTTCTAGATTATGAAAAAAATATACTGCAAATATCCCACAGAGCGTTACTGAGAACCCAGGGAGTGCTCCAGTGTTTTTTGAAAATGTTTTCGCAAACTTTGCTGACGGTTTTTTCACTATAAATCCTTTCTGTAAGAGGTGTATAGTCATCACCTAAAAAGTGTAGTGGGTCCCATGCGTCGTTTTCAAGATATGGCTAACTGAAATATCACGCACCGCCACTGTTTTCAAGAATCCACGGACCCAGTCCT
Source organism: Aromia moschata (assembly GCA_029963805.1). NCBI lineage: Eukaryota > Metazoa > Arthropoda > Insecta > Coleoptera > Cerambycidae > Aromia > Aromia moschata. The sequence goes on along the minus strand of JAPWTK010000540.1, from coordinate 85,358 downwards.
TTCCTGCCTCTTGTTTTATATGATTAAAACAATGTTTCTTATTGTTTTTCTCCGGTAACTGGTATGCCAATTGCCTTAAATCATTTGTATTTAGGCCAAAGAGCCTGCTTTCCATAATTTTAATATAAGTAACTAGTTCATTTTCTTCCTTAGTTGAAAAAACTGTGGAAATAGGTCCTAATCTTTCCTTGAAAGAATATTCTCCCGTATTTTCGTCGCTATTGTTTAGTTTAAATTTCTTCACTTTTCGTTCCAGCGTTGTCTGAGGAACGCCGAACGCTTCTGCTGCTCTTTTACATCCCATCCGACCATTTACTACCTCCAAAACACCTTTCTGCATGGCCTCTTCACTCCATCTTCCTCGCTCAGTTGTTCTCTGATAGTCTCGTACCATTTTCTATAAACAAAACAAAAATAATGTAGGCTAAACACAGGTTGGATATATGCTCTCATCGTAATAACACTTACGCTATTTACGAATCAATAAATCTACTTACATACTGCACAGGTACATATATCCAGCTGCGGGGCAAGACGGGGTATACCCTCTCGCCGGTTGCCCCATCTTGCCCCACAGCACATTTTGGAGGTTATATCTAATTAGCATAATACCAAAAAAAATGTTCAGACAACTGTTAGACCATTTTGTATTCATGAAAACACGCTATCAGAACATAATAAATAAGTATTAAAGAGTCTCATGGTAACTTACCAGTCGCACGTCACAGAACGGTCGAAAATTACATAAATACGCGGAAAAATCCATGCAATTGCACCAGCTAACAACACTTCGCTGGAAATGGCCAACGGCTTTACTGGCCGCCCCGACCGCATGACCAGCGCTAGTTAAATTATTGGTCGGTAGATTTCACCACCGGTCGGTCGAATAAATATCGATACCCCGTCTTGCCCGCTTCCCCGTCTTGCCCCCCCTTCCCCTACTATACTATACGTTCAAGACGAACGAGTGAAGAGTTCATTTATTTTCTGTTGGGCGACTCAAAAATAATGACTAAAAGCCCTAACAACTATATGTTCGGATAAACGCGTATTAGACTGTTTTATGTATAATGAAGCAAAATTGACTAATGCAGCTGACACTACATAAGAACTTAAAGAATTTAAATGTATGTTTTAATTAATGTTTTCCAAAAAAAACAAATTTACAACGTCACAACAACGAAACAAATATTTTAAGTATTAATAAGGCGTTACGTCACCTTTTGCCATGATTACGGCCCGATTTTTGTGCAGGCATTGTTTCAACCAAGCCTCGACTGAGTTCTGGTGAAAAGGTGTCAAATTTCGCCGATTTTATCCTATAAGGTAGAGACCGTTCTTTGAGGATCATTTCTCAAAACTCTTTTTTATCTTATGCCACGGTGTTTCAATGTCATTTAGGTCTGGGCTGTTTGATGGCCATGATAGGACATTAATATGCTGTTCGCCGAACCACTTTTTCGTCTTTTTTGCAGTATAGGAAGCTGCGCCGTCTTGTTAGAATATGAAATTATTTTCTGGGTACATATCCTGAACAGTCGGTAATAAGCTATTCGTAATATTATTTTATTAAATATTTGTCAGCGTTGACGGTACCCTCTATGACCTCATACCGTCCCAAAAACTTTAGCGGACACACATCCCGAAATCATGATACCCTTCGGGAATTTTACGGTTCGTTTAAGGCAGTCCTTATGAAAGGCTTCACTTTTTGTTCTTATTATTCGTTTTCTATGACCGCCTACGCAGATATCAAATTTGGACTCGTCACTGAAAATTACTTTTGACCAGTCTTTTATAGTCCACGGTACCTTCGATTTGGCCCAATTCAGTCGATTTTGTTGTGGCTCAGTTAATAAAGGCTTTCCTTTAGCCTACGATCATTTACGAAAATTGAAATATTAAAAATTTGAAAAATAAAATAGTAACCTTATAAAAACTGAGCCCAGACTGGTGAATGCATTTTTGGTTGTATTTTGGCTTCTTTCAGTAACAAGTCTAGGTCTTCCAAGACGTTTACCTTTTACATCCAAATTTCCAGTCTGGCAATTTCGCGGATTTTTTTGCCACTGCAGTATTTTTTTTACAATGAGCTGCCCCAATTTTTGATCAGTCCACGCACGTCCACGGCCCATTTTTATTTAAAAAAATAATGAATATTCGCAAAAACTACCAGATATCGCCTGTGTTTGACACATCTAATTGTGAAATTAATGGTTACTGTGGCAACAACAAATTTTTATTTATTTTTTAGGGCAGGTTTCTCGATTTTCCGAACATTTAGTTGTCAGCATTTTTAGCAGATTTTTATATTTTTGGCCATAAATTCGTAACAAATCCAAGCTAATAATAATTTTCAACATAATATTATCTTGCAAATGTATGTAATTTTATATATTTTAGGTTTTTTAGAACATATAGTTGTTAGAGCTCGTAGTATAAATTGTGAAATTATCATTTGGAACTTTCTCGAATTACAGTAAAGCAATGGAAAAGTCACATGAGCTCTGAAAATTATGGAAAATACAGGCAATAGAGATACAGAGTTTAACGTTTTTTTCTGCATCTGTTCCAAAATTTTCAAGTCCACTTTTCGTCATTACGAGTTATGACGTCATCGGCATATGTTTTTAATTATTGGAACTCCTACTTTTGGAGCAGGAAATTCAAATGACATTTTTGTATGAGAACTTTCATAGCCATACTTTCACATCCGGTGTGCCTAAAATGAACGACTATGAGAACAATGCCCAGAAAAATATATAAATTTGCAAATTTCTTTCGAAAAGATGAAGACATTAAATGAATCCTTAATGCACCATCACAATAAAAATTAAGTGATTTAATAGATTCAAATTCATTTTACCGTCTAGTTTTTATCTAAAATAGACAAATTATCAGTAAAGCATTAACCATTGGAGAACTAAAAATCATTGACGCCTTTCTTATTTAAATTGTCATCCACATACCTCTGGCAATGATATTCAATGTTCTATTTAATTTAACATATTATTTACCACTGGTTTTTACACTTTGTATTTATTTAAGCCTAAGTATCTTCCAATATTTGCATTGCATCTACTATGTTGGATTATAATTTTTCTTTTCAGTTCGACAGAAACATATCAATTCTGCAAAAGCAGTTGATTTCCCTTGAGGTTCTACTGCTCATATCTTTACACTGTTTAAAGTAACTGATTTAAGAAAAGTAGTGAGTAATTTTTGTTCTAATCTAAGAAGATTTTATTGGACTTCGTGAATATAACAAATCGATGCTGTATGGGCCATTAGAAGTATTCATAGTCACATTATTTGAAAGTATTCTTCATTTCCAAGCAAGGAAACATCAATCGAAAAATTCGTTTCCTCTATGAAATCAAACTTCTTGTGAGCATGTGACATTATAAATACATTGCTACCGCATCTGAAAGAAGGAAAATTGAAGAAGGAAGATAATTGAGAAGAGATGTAATAGAGAGGATCAAATATATAAATCAATAATGAAGAAAAAGAACATTACTCACTTGTAATAAATTGTTATCTGCTTGAATCTACCACGTATACGTTTGCTTGGTTCATTAATAACTTGGGGGTCTTTTAATTAGGTTAACGCCTATTAATATAAGAGCCCGAGAAAAAAGATCATATTGGATCGTGGCGAAAAAGCGGAAAGTTTTTTTATATAGCACTCTAATAATATAAAGCACCATTTTCATCTGAAATAAATGGCCCTATTAAAACGAAGTGTGTGTAATATATTTAGACAATTGAAAATATCGCCTATATCCATCAGAGCCTTTCTTCGGCTGTAGACACTGTTATACGCATTTCTGACTAAACAGTCTGATATTATCAGCTGAATTTCAATTTATCACACAACTATTTTCTTTTGTACAAAAAAATATCATGTAGCCATATCGTATATTGAAGCTTTTAAAATACAGTTCATTCTTATGTGAATAAAAATAGAATTTTTCCACTCCAGAATCCAAGTACTTCTGACTTTTTTGAGTGTAATTAAAAAAACATTGTGTTACTATCTGGCGAAGAGCTTGGAGAACCAACTACACTACTCACAAAAATTAAGGCAGCAAAAAAGAAATTATTAGTTTTTCCCCAATTTTTGAACTAAGTGAAAAAGGTCGTATCGCGAATTTAAAAAAAGGCTTTTGATGACTTTTTTAAAACTTTTTAGAAGCCACGGTTTTAATGCAATCCGAAGAAATAGCGCAAAAAAATGTTTTTCCAAAATTTTAGCCTCCTTTTTCTCCCTCCACTGGCTCGGAAAATTGTTTTCGGTTCGGTTAGCCTGTTTATTCAGCTTCAATTTGCTTTTTTTAATTGTTTGCTATGTCCCTTGTGACCCTTGTGTTTTCAGCCATCGATATCTCAGCAACCAATGATTGTACAGGAAATTGAAGAACAGTTGGAATTAATTTCGGACATTGGAATAAATTTCCTATAAAATCCTGTCAATACATTAAAAAAAAACATTTTTTCCACCCTCAATATCGACATGAAAAAAGTTGAAAAAAGTGACTTTTTCCCTTGTTTTGGTAAATCGACTACATTTTTGCAAATATTGATGAGGAAGATAGGACTTTTTAGGAATTTTTACACCCAATGTACCCCCAATAGCCTTGTAAATCTGCAGATCGATCCATCTAGCGGTTTTTCCGGGTCCATTATTCAGTCTTGAAAAAAAAAGGAACAAGATTTTTTATTCTTAAACATAGTGTAATCTTCAGAAAAATGGCAAATTTAATTTTTTTCCACTCTTATATCAATCCTGCATCGGTCACTTGGTGTAGTATCGTTCAGGGAGAAGATTAAAACTAGTTTTAGTTTTAATCTTAGAGAAGGTTAAATCTAGTTTTAGTTTTAATCTTAGAGAAGGTTAAATCTAGTTTTAGTTTTAATCTTCTCCTGATGACAACTTGGTTGGCGAAACGCGCGTCGAGAAAAGTGTAGTAAAACAGTGTTTTTCTTAGGTTTATTCCAGCTTCCGAAACTGCCCTTCAATTTCCTGTATGATCATTGATTGCTGAGATATCGATGGTTGAAGACAAGTGTCCTTTTTCGTTCAATTTCGGATATCTCCGCGACAAATGGACGTAGTAAACAATTAAAAAAAGGGAATTGAAGCTGAATAAACAGGTTATCTGGTCCATATGGTCATTTAACCGAAAACAATTTTTCCAAGCCCGTGGAGCGAAAAAAAGAAAGCTAAAAATTTGGAAAAAAATTGTTCGCGCTATTTCTTCGGATTGTGTTAAAACTGCGACTTCTAAAATTTGCCTACAAATCCGAGTCGTGAAGCTTCAAAATGCTTTTTTTTATATTCGCGATACGACCATTTTTCACTTAGATAAGATGGTCAAAAATCGGGGAAAAATTTAGATTTTTTTGCTCCCTTAATTTTTGGATTTGACTGAAAGCTGTGCCTAAACTACTGAAGCGTTTTCAAAATATCACATGCAGATATGTCATTAGTTGTGTTAGTTAATAATAATTTGCTTCCAATTATACGTTTTGGCCTTCGGTCTGCCCCCTAAACTAAAATTTGTTTCCTGTAAAACACTGTAACATTGTAGAGGCTATGTCAGAGGGTCCCTACATGCCCTTCGGCATCTTCGAAAATGACACTTGATTGTCAGGAGACCCTAGGTGGGCAGGAAGTCAACAGTTAAGATCGCGACAATCTGCATCGACTTCCTGGAATCTCGGTCGTCGGGTCTAGTTTAATATTCATTCCAGCTCTCTCCTCCAGGACCTTTTAACCACAAGCACGAGACAGCACGACGCCGACGTCGCGTCGCCGGTGATCAGAGGCGAAACGCCAGGGCTGCAAGGCCGCCCTTGCTCTTAATATTCCGTAAAGAAATTGTGTTAGTTAAATATCCAACCCTAATTTCTATTTTTAGGGTTCATCAGTTTGTCTGAAATGAGCCACGTTCACTTCATTTGAAGAGAGGAATTACAAAAAATAACCAATTTTAACCCACAAACAATTTTTTTGACTATAGATAAGAATATAGGTTTTCCCTGTATTTTTTTGCCGCTGAATCCAAATCCGGTGTCCGTTTAACCGTAGCACGTCAGGATCAAGGTCATTTCAAGGTCAAATAGCCAAATAAAGGCTTAAAAGAGAATAAACCCATATATCTTTCTGTTTCTGGGGTCGCTGAATCCAAATCCGATGTCCGTTTAACCGTAGCACGTCAGTATCAAGGTCATTTCAAGGTCAAATAGCGAAATAAAGGCTTAAAAGGGAATAAACCCATATATCTTTATGTTTCTGGGATCGCTGAATTAGAATCTGCTGTTATTCTTACCAAGTCATGTGACTTCGAAGAGCACTCCAAGGTCAAATCACTAAAACACGCATTAATGCGCAGTCATGCGTAAAACAAGTCGAGAATCTAAAAGAACGCTCAATTCTACAGAGAAAAGGTAATCTTGTTTAGGTCGTCTAAATCTATCAGTTTTTTATTTGCGTTTAAAAGGTACAATGTATTTTGTTGATTTTTTTTCAGGCGCTGATATTGCTATATCTTTTCTAAATAGACTTGTGTCAACATTTGTCAAATTTACATATCATTAAATTATTTTGATTGAGCCCAACATGCCTTATACCAATGTCGCTGGTTTAAGAGATACACCGTGTTCAAAGTTTAAATCAATAAAAATACGTAGAACCTTTTAAGTGCAAATAACTTAAAAACTAATAGATTTAGATGACCTAAATAAGAGTACCTTTTCTCTGTAGAATTAAGCGTTCTTTTAGATTCTTGGCTAGTTTTACGCATGGCTCAACAGATAAAAAAAGTATGTTTTAATTTACCAAAATAATACAGTGAAACTAGCGCCCTCTAGGAGCGATATCAAAATAAGGTTAACATTCGTAATTCTAACACAAAAAAAAACATAAAACTACCAATTTTCAGATTTATACTATCAAAACTTTCTTAGTTATTGAGACATTTCAGAATAAAATTGAAACTTTGTCATTCGCCGTCAGATGTACCACACTGATGAGGTCTAATAAGATCGAAATTCGGATCTGTGATTTCTGATGGTGAATGACAATGAACGAGTGTTCATTCTCGCTTTATGGAAATACTAAATCACGAATGGTTTCAAAAGGAAATAAATATATAAATAATAGGGTGATTTTCTTCAAATATTTTTTTATTTAAATAAGTTAAAATCTAATATCTCAAGAAATATTAATCTCAGCAATTTGGTCTATAGGACCTTTTTTTGTAGTAAATCAAATTTTCAAATAATTTTTCATTTACATTTTTTTGTATAAAATTAATAACCGGAGATAACAGCAAAAAAACGAGAATTTTGGGTAAAAATCAACTGGTTTGGGGTTTGTTTTGCCTCAACAAAACAAACCTGTTTCCAGTTTACATCGTTATTTCATGTGAATAGGTATGTTACAGTACAAGTTACATTTTCGCTACAATGGGAACTACTGTAGAGTGTTTTATTCTGAGTAAATCGAGACCAAGACCAATGTAATAGCATAAAATGCGACTGAGTTATAGAAATTAAAAAAAAATCGATTTACGTGTATTTTAAATGGAAAATCTTTTCACGCTTTGGGAAAGTACTTAAAATTAATATTAAGGGCTGTAACTCTCAGGGATTTTTTTTTTCGACATATTCAACAAAATTTCAAGTGGGGACTGAAATAATAAAAATAGATGAAAAAAAATCACTAATAAATAAGTTAATGTAAACTTGCATTGCCTACTGTTAACTCACATTTCTAATTAATTACAAATTGGGACAATCGTGACGTGACGTCAGTTTCATCCCTGAAAATTTCATTTTTTCCATTTTTTTCACTTTCCTTGTTTCCGAGATAAAGGGGGTGACATTTCACAGACCCGCCCCGTATAAAAGAGTCTATGTCTGGTATATCATTTTTTCTTTTTTTTTTTTTTGGTTTGATACTTTCGTCATTATTTCGACTGGAGTACAAACACCACCCACGCTTCACCGACGACGTGGGCGGTCGCCGCGTCGCCGTCGGGGTGCACCTAACAAGAGGTCGCGCTCCGGGTCAAATTAGTGTAACTAAACGTGGATAACGGTGGACGTGAGCAGGGTCGCTCCGATATGAATTGACGTTTTCAATCGAACGCGACTTTGCACGAATTCCCCTCAACTTTACGACTGACACCTATAATTACCGCGACAGAGGCGACTTCGTTATTTGCGAGCGAGACAGGGCCCCCTTTGATCTAGGTAAGTCGGAGCCTTTGTCGGCGGACTTCACGTAGAAGGTACGGCTTGCCGCGTTGGAGGAGTAATTTGCCCCTTTTTAACTAGCCGTCCTTTTCTACACTTCCTTGTTACGGCATTTATTTTAAGAGAAGGTGGATAGAACTGTTACGAATAAGAGTAATTTTTAATTTGCCAATATAGGCCAATCAAATTGTCGAAAATACCTTAATAAAAGAAAATAAACAAATAACGAAATAAAGGGGTCTCACCGGGTTTCCATATGAAATCTGCACTGGCGTTTTCGTTGACATTGATGTCTTTATTATATTGCTAGTTGTTGAAAATAATTTTTGGCCAATTACACAGGTCTACAAAATAAAAGTTCTGTCTTTGCAATCAGACCCATCATTTCCTATGTATTTTGATGCACTGAAACCAAATTTGGCAAAAACAAAATTTTTCTACAGCTCAGTCAGTTCTTTTCACAGTATCAGTTTTTTTCTACACCCCCCATATAACCCTCATAATCTCTGAGAGAGGAAATTTTTCGAAAAAATTTCTTTAACTACTTTTTATGACCTTTATTTTGTTTTTTTTTTGGGTCGCTGATCACGAATCTGAAGTCAAGAATAAATTTCGACTTAATGACAACTGTCAAATTTCACTAAAAAGTAAAAAGTTGATATTAAATGCATATTCCTACGTTTTTTAGGATGCTCATTACTATTTTGTTGTAGAAGTTGTTATATTTGTGAAGGAGCTACTTAGATCTTTTTTATTTATATATATTTTGTTCTTTTTCTTGTTTTTAATTTTACTTTGTCTTGTTTGTTTCAAATTTTACGTCCAAGATGGTACTTGTCAACAAGGTCATGGCAAGGTCGAATAAAAGTAAAATTTTCGAAAATTGTTAAATAACGAGGGCTAGTCGGGATAGAGATTGGAAACACTACAATTTTTCTGATTAAAGTTGTCAGGGTCGAATAGGGTCACTTCCTGATACTAATGACCTTGACGTTAAACATTTCAAATCAGAGGTCAAAAGTAGGGTTTCACGCTTTGATCACTTTGACCTTGAAATAACCTTAAAAACCGACAAATTTTACTACTATTAAACCCCTAACTTCATTTGTTTTTGGAAAATGGATGTTGAAACCCCTAACTTCAAAATTATTTTTCTATGAAACTATGATATATATTTGAATGAAACCACCGCGACATGAAAGCTCCTAATTAGCTTTACATTACATATTTTTTAATAATTATAAGGCTGCCAAAAAAAATATTGAAAAAAATCGGGGTGGTTTTTAGTGGCTATTTCTTGAGGTGGTACACCGACCAAAACAAACACGTATAATCAGTACGTATCCAACTATAATACGTAACAATTACATAGATGTGTGATGGGTGGAACATATTAAAAAAAATGTAGTAAGCGGCTACATAGTATATTGTAGCTAATCCAATAAAAGTCACTTAAATTAAAATAAAAACAGCATTTTTCATAAAATATTGATATCTTTTATTTTCTATATAAAAATATTAAAATAATTTAATCTTCGTCACTATTTTCTTCGATAGTTGTAGTAATATTCGTAACATCAAATATCTGTGTTAATGTTTCAGCGGGCTTGATGATTTTCGATTCGTAACGGCCATGTGACAAATAATATATTATTGACATGTGAGCAACAACCTATAGTCCTATTTCCATTAGTACAATCACAGGTGTATCTCTTTATGCCCTTATAGTTGTTCATATTTGGTTCGTATTCAATAAAACATTGATATGTCTTGCTATTGATGTGTCCAGAACGAACTTTCATCCCTATTATATTATCATTTTCTTTTCACAAACAAAAAATGTTTATGAGAATATTACACACGATTTTTCTATTCTATCGGATTTTAAGTAAGTCCTATGTTCTTCAAATCCAGTTAAACTTGGAATTTTCGTTTTCCCAACATACCAACACTGCTCACAATATTTACAGATTATTTCACAAATTTTCTACTTCCTCGTTGCTCTTAAAGAAGTTAAATGTTGAGCGTTGTGACTCCAAATTCCGTCAGTATCCCCAAAATGCCTCTCCAGCACTTTAAATAATTCCCCGAATTACGCTTCGTATAATTCACAGGCACATCTTTTAATTAGAGATTAAAGCGGAATCTCGCGATTCACGCTCGCAACTTTGGCGAAAGAGTTGAAGTTAAATTTTTTACAATCGTTATCTGCCTCCTGCTACGTCCGGTAATTAAAAAAAATAAAGTCGACGCGAATGGGCGTTCCATTTTTCACCGAGGCGGCTCCGGATCCGCGTGCGATTCCTTTCAATTTAAATAGAGGGGAACGTTCGCGTATTCTCGCGAATGTTCAGGCTACTTCAGGTTGAATTTTAGTGTAGAGGCTTGATTTTTGTACCATTTCGGCTTTGTTATGAGTTTTATACAGTTTTATTCGTCTCCTGATGATGCCGACACGGTTGGCAAAAAGCACGCATCGAGTGTGAAAAATGTAAAATACTTGACTATGAATGTAAATTTTAAAATGAAGATGAAGTGATATTCGTCCACGTCATACTACTTACTACTTGTATGTGCAAAAAACTAAATTCATGAAAACAATAACCTGTTGCAATTTATAAAGAGATGTGTTAAACTTACCCTGTTATTTACGTTGAGATGCGTGAAAACTTTATGCCCGCCGCCTGGATCTGCCGGCATAAAAATCCAAATAACATAACTTATGTATTTGGATTTTTTTGCAGAAAAAATATCAAGGGTTACACAATTCGGTTTTCGGTAACATAGAGCCTATACTTCTTAATTTAATTTTATTGAACAATTTTTAAAAATAACGGCGGATTGTAGTTCCCTGATACCACTTTTTTTCTAATTGTGAGATGTTGCTTTTGTCTCAACTAAAGTTAAAAGACTGTAACTTGGTTATTTCTGAACTGATTCGAACATTAGAAAAAAACACCATATTTTAGCAAGATTTTTTTACGTCATTATAACAAAAGTGTGACAATAAATTAATTACTTACTCATATAGTTATAGGTACTTGACATTTTGAAATAAACCACCCTGTCACTGGAAAATCGCAATACTCGAAATCAGAAATCATGTTTGTGACTTCAGAAGTATTAGGTTTCATATATCTACCTTTTATAGTTTTGATACTATTACAAAAATATTCACTTTGTAAATTGAGTACAGAAAGTAGGTAGAAAAAGACATTGAAAACAATGATGTGTCAGTAGAAACAAAATCCCTGAATTCATCTATAATAACAGACCTTTCATCTTATAGGTATTAGAGATCAATTTTTACCCATCTTAGTAGTAAGTATTTTCTTGATAAGATAGCCAAATTGTATAAATAAGTTTAAAATAACAAAATAAAAAACAGTTGAAAAACGATGTATGTTTTTTTTTTTGGAAATTGGAAAATAATCTAGACAGTACTTTTTTTTCGATTGAAATTTTTTTTTCGAAGAATAGAAAACCAACGGTACTTACGAATATTATTAGCACATTATGTATTGCAATGGTATACTTTATACTGCTTTGAAGCGTTTTAAATGTTTTCAGATCAGTTAGTTACGGGGAGTGAATCAAAAACTTCGAAAATATAAAATTTTGGATATCAAAATGTTTAGCTCAAAATCGACCTTATAGGCGTAAACTGTCATTAGGAACATAATTTCTTAGTGACATTTTTTTCGAAATATTAACAATTTAGGCCTTTTTCTTTCTAAGCAAAAGGCCTTTTTCTTTTTCTTTTTTTCTTTTTTAAGATTTTTTTTTTTGGAAAATCACAAATTTGACAGTTTGCCAGATGTTAGCTATCAACTTTGAATTGATGCGTTTTAAGTTATTTTGGAAGTAGAAGTGATTGTCACCAAAAAGTTTTTATCAAACCCCAATATTTAAAAAAAAAATCCCATACGGTTCCATCCCATATGGCGGACACTGTATACACGGTGTCAATTTGAAAACGAACATCATTTAATATTGGTTAAACTAATGACAGTATCAAAATTTGGCGAAACACGTCAATTTACATATCAACGGGGACAACTTGTGAGGCACTTGTTGTCGTATTACTTTCAACCCCCTAACCCCCAGGATACCAACCCCTAAAATTTTCCAGGAAAGAATGCACTGGAATTTTTTCAAATTTTTTTAAGCAACTTTTTTGGATTTTGCAAATGAGGGGCACATATGCAAAAACTCATATTATCCATAATTTTTCGAAATATAGTTAGTGGCGCTATCTTGTTCATCGTGTTAAGCTACACTATTTTAAATGTTAAAAGTGGTATAAAACTCACATTTTCGTATTTATTTCAAATTGTGTAATCTGTGAATTGTTTCAAACACATTCTCCACGGGATGATAGAATTCTAGAAAATTCAAAACTCACATTCTCCATAGAATGTTAGAACGTTTTACTGTCAACATTTTTTGTACTCTGCAATTTTAGGTTCATTATCAAAATATGTCACTTCATCAGTCAATAAAAAAAACGACGTTTTCCCACGATTAAAACTAGTTTTAATCTTCTCCTGAAGATGCCAACTTGGTTGGCGAAACGGCGCGTCGAGAAAAGTGTAGTAGTTCGGTGTTTCGTGGAAAACGTCCAGTTTTTTGTTTCTACGCCGAAGGTTCCAGTACCCACTCCAGGATCATCAGTCAATGATGATAATAAAACCGTATTGGGGTATTTTGTGCAGTTTTTTATTTTTATTATGAACTACCATATTACATAACTTTTTCATTGATATTCAATTTAGTTTGTTTCCAAGTTCCTTTTCTTAGCTTAACGTCATGAATTTTAGTGTAAAAACTAATATTATGTAGAATAATTTGGAGCAAAACGACCATTATCCAAAAAGTTGCATCAAAACTCACATTATCCAGATTTGAATTCACTTTCATGGAGTCAAATATTGTTGTGCTGTCATTTCACCAATTGAGAAGCAAATGTAAAGTTCTAATACGAATACCAAAAAAATTTCAGAGCGTCAAGTCACTTGAAAAGTGAGAAATCAGTTATTCCTTCTTCCTGAAAAATTTTAAAAAGTGGATAATGTGAGTTTTGCATCTATACCCCTCAAATAGTCAATTTTTGCAAAATTTAAAAAAAATGCTTAAACATTTTTGAAGAAATTCCAGTGCATTCTTTGAGTGATTTTAAGAACTTTTTTATTCTTGACAATTTTTTGTAAAAGTGCATCATTTTCCAATGAAATAATCAGAAATTAAATACATTCCACACATTCATGAGGTTAACTATCAATTTTTGACAAAATTTTGACAAAAAAAGAAACATGGGACTTATCTAGAATTGTACAAGAAACTCAAAAATGTCAAAATAGGGGTTGCCATTTAAAATTTTAGGGGTAGGTGTCCTGGGGGTTAGGGGTTGAAAGTAATACGACAACAAATGCGAATTGACGTGTTTCGCCAAATTCTGATACTGTCATTAGTTTAGGTAATATTAAATATACAAATATAATAAAGGATATCGATTTGTCAGACTGTTCCATTTAAAACATACATACAGTGTTTCATTTAAAAATGTCAAGTATAACCTGGTAATTCATTTGTTTTGAAGATAACATTTTTTTTTATTCTGACGTATAAAATTTCAAAAGGAAATGATTATTAATGGTTATTATTAATGGATTCGAATCTGTCCAGAAATAACCAAGTTACAGGGGGTGAGGACACATTTGTGGTGAATCATCCTGTACGTGTTTCCGTGTTTGTAGGAAATCTAAATTCTTCTTTAAATTTTTCATCGTCTACAACGTAGACGTCTAAGTGAACAAAACTCAGTCTGCAACTTCTGTGTTCCACACGCTGCGTTGTGCCGATTCTCCAGACCTTTCGCTCTAGACGACTGCAGAGAAAGTGGTCGGCGAAGGGCCGCCCGAGAAGATCGACGGGCGTCTCGACGCCTTTATAGCGGCTGCACGGAGCGGAGGACGTCGAGCAACGCTCTTAAGTTATGACCGCAGTGGGAGCGCCACACCATTTTACCCCGAAGGGCTGGAACCGCTCCGAAGAAGTTTCCTTGCCCTTCTCTCAGTTGGGCACGACATGGTCATGCAGAATTGTTATTGCTAGAGATCTGCTGTTTCGCCGAACTTCAAGAGACGTTACAACGAGGGTAAGTATTAAGGGGGAAAACCCTTTGGACGCCCGAAACAGAACGTCTTTTTTTAAGAATTTTTTTAAAGGTGATAAAATAATCACACCATTTCAAAGTTTTAATATCATTTTATTAGGTACAACTTTGAAGAGTGGAAACAATTTTTTTTACTTTTTTTAAACAAAATGGAGGCTTTACAGGGTATTCTTTCAGGCGTCTTTGGCGTGGCATCGATAAGTGCTGCATTTGTCATAATTTTACTATTGATCAGCAAACAAAAAACAATTATTTTTTTCAGTTATTGATATGTGCAGAGGAAGGATAAACCTATAGAACTATAAAAAAAAGTATAAAACTAGAAATTAAGTGTTTAATTAAATGTTCAAAATTTCGACTGTTTTTTCAACAATTTTTATCCCAAAAAGTAATGTAATTACGCGATATCTTTAAAACTTTAGGTACATCCTTTCGAAAATAATATAAAACAAAAATCTCTCAAAATTTCAGCCAAATCGAAACCAAAACTATTTGAGTTACCGCACGAGCAGTTTTGAAAATACATTTCCGAGATAATCGCGTTCAAAATTCCAATACATTAAAACTATTAGTTTTAGTGACTTACCGATCAATCAGCGATTCTACGTGCATACACTAATGGAAAAATTAAAGGGTCAACATAATTTTCCGAATTTTTAGTGATTTTTCAGAATGCTGTATCTCAGTGAAAAATGGTCTTATCGAGGTCTAAAAAAAATCATTCCAAAACTTGAAAAAATTTGATTTTCACTACCGTCGGCATTAGCATTACCTAAAGCGTACCACGTGGATGTTGCACGATCAGGGTTACGCTTCTTACACACACGTCTGTGTGTGTGTGTGTGTGTGTGATTTGTCTTGATTGACAAGTATGAATCAGGGTCGAAACGCGATTTGGGTTATCAATTGTAATTTTAATTAAACTAAAAATTGATGGTAAAAAACATCAGACACACAGACCCAAACACACACACACACCTTGGAACCCCTTAAACATTTTTTTTTTCAATTTTCGAAAAAACATTTTTTTTTTTTTTTGTAAATTTCAAAGGTATTTGCGGAAAAAATTGTGAGGAACTTCGAAAAAAAAGATTTATTTTCACTTTAGCCATGATTAGGACAATTTTAAGCTCAAAAAACATCACCCTTTAATTTTTTTCAAAAGTTTGACCGTTTGCAACAAGAAAACGGTTCGTTAGATCGTAGTGTAACTTTTGCATGATTTTTTGGGGGTATATTCAACTGTAAAAGGCACACGCAACATTACTCATTTCATGAGGATTTGAATTTCAGCCGTTGATGTTCTGAAAACTATCAATTACCCATTTTTTCCTGTTTTTTCAAATTCATGTCAAGGATAAACAAAATGTTTCTCCCTCAAAAATCGCAGCAGAACCTTATAGGAAGTTTGTTCCAGTTTTTTCAGAGAACTGCCCTTAGATTTTCTGTGCGACCATTGGTTGCTGAGATATCGTCGATCAAAGACAAAAGGGTCCTTTTTGATTTAAAGTTAGATATCTCAGCAACACATGGTCGTATCGAGATTTAAAAAAAGCAAATTGAAGCTGAATAAACAAGCTATCCGTGCATACCATGGCTAAGTTAGAAACAATTTTTTTCAAGCTCGTGGACTTGAAAAAAAGAGCAAAAATTCGCAAGATTTTTTTCTCACACTAGGTACTTCCTAAAATTGCGCGAAACATGTAGCTCTAAAAATGTGTTTGAAATATCTCAAAACTAGAAACTTGAAGCTTCAAAATGCTTTTTTTTAGGCCTCGATAAGACCATTTTTCCCTGAGATACAGCTTTCTGAAAAATCACTAAAAATTCTGAATTTCTTTTGACCCTTTAATTGTTTCCATTAGTGTATAATAAACCTTCAGCCTCCTTGAAGAGCTTGTTTTCTTCACAAAAGGTATTATGAAAGAAATGTTACTCCACCCCAAGCGCTCCGGCTACCTGACTCGCTAGTTTAGGTATGTGGTATGAAGTTTTCATAAAATATTTTGATGTTTCCTCTTAGTATACTCTCAATATATTGTACTTTCGAAATAAGAAAAAACAAAAAATCGATTTTTTGTTTTTTTTTTGCAAAAAAATGGTGGTGTTAATGAATTTTAATAAAAATGACAAAGAAGTTGCCAAGCATGTTTTAGTAGAAAATGGTGAAGGTGCCAATGGTAAAATCCAATTAAAACAACGAAAATGAAATTTTACAATATTAAAAATGACTAAAGTGGCAATGGTAATGTTATTAAATATGACGATCGCGACAATGACGATGATGTTCACGAAGATTATTTGTCGCCTCTTTTTTTTTAAATCAGGTTGAATTGACATGATTTTACTCTCAGCTGTTTGGTCAAAAAAACGTTTAAACACATTTCTAAACACTTCCAAGTTATATAGATATCTGTATCTTGATATACTTTTATTCTACTATAATTCCTGGACTAAATGTTGTAAATGTAAATACTGCGTCTCCTTTTAATTTACCCGAAGCCGCGGTTAGACATTATGAATGCGTTGTTACTTATACCAACTTCGTAAGACTTTTAATTAAAGACGCTTCATAAATAATAATTATAATGATATTGAATACGAAAATTGTGGAATGATAAAGTTAAAGAGTGGTTTTAAATAACTCTGCATATATTTTAATATTACGATTAATAATGCGTGACTGGGTCCTCGAAAACAAAAGGTGCGGGCTTCTGTTAGTTATGTATACTAACAGTTATGTTGATTTTCACGGGGTCTTTATCAATTAACATATATTACAATCGTAAATGCGAATGAAATGTCGACTGTTAAACGTGTTTTTAGACTCCAGAGTTTATAAAATCTTCCATAAAAAGCTGTATAAACGAATTTTACAAGGAGACTAGACGCTTAAATTGACTTGAAGAAAAAAATCTATGTAAATGCAGAGTTGCTAATAATGCCCATGTTATCGTAAGAAGCTACACCTGATATTGGACAATTCAAATAAGTTTTCAAGACGAAAATGTAAATTATACTAATACAAACTTTTCCCAAGTATATACGAGTAAACTAAATACTGATTTACAACGAAAAAAATTGTTATATGGAGTTTTTCTGATCTTTTTTTTCAGATAAGTATTTGTCTCGTTATCATGAAAGCTGAGCAGAAACACTGTCGAATAAGTAGCTCAAAATGTTAAAACTTTACGTTCATTAGTTACGAGAATTTGTTCAAAACACAGTACATAAATCCAAATAAAGACCAATAACAAACAAATTTAAGTGCCTTATGTTTCAACAATAAAGCTGATGACGAATTCAGAGGCTCAAAATGCTTTTAAGTCTTAGTTTCAGTGACAGTACAGGGTCTATACAACTAATGAGAGTGGTGTTAAAAATGTGCCTGACAAAAAAATAACTCTAACGTTTTTTTAATAATAAACATAATTTTAAGAAAATTTAAAGTCGACCCTGTTAATTTTTTCAATACCTGGGAACGACAGCGGTGAGATAAATGAAGTAGTAACACAATTATGCAATTAAAAAAATATATTACTAAATGGATTTTGAATTACGTGAATGAACAATGCTACTAGTTTTACCTATTTTCTCTGAGAAGGGTGCCGTGAGAATGCAATTGTTTCGTTGTGTCTCGCGTTGTAAAAGCTTTTATGTCTGTCGCAACCTTTACTGCCGCGATATAAGAAATCTTGTCTCGTACAATCCTCGCGGAGTTGTGTTATTATTAACGCAATAAAAGGCCGTGAGAAACTTCGACAAACAGCCTTAAAACCTCCACCCGTTTCATTACTAGGCGCGAGCCGTAGTTTTTTAAATTTTATCGTCAGCACTTAAGAAGTGTCTTTTATTACATCCGAAATTACGCTATTTATTGCCAAATTTAATAGCGAATCGAATAACATTGTAGCTTGTTCGGTTTGGCCGCCCGCTCCGGCGAAACTTTGTAAACGCCCGTCTCTGACTGGAATTTCATTATCCACGAAAAACTCCTCGGAACAGTTTTCGAAGGAATATTGTAACAATGTACGTTTTTATAGTGACTGCAGTTTTACGCTCAAAAATAGATAAGTGTAATGTGTATGTATTGTATTCTTTTGTCGTTAAATAAATGATAAAACTTGGGAGGGCGTTTGCTGACTATCCGTCATGTTATTGCAAGAAGATGACATGCGAGAGATCAAAAAGACATGAGTACAAATGTGTTATTAATGTATGTGGGGCATTTCACGCCAACTAAGTGAGGTCAAACAAAATTTCTGTTTGAAACATATCACAATCGATAGTACTTGCTAAAAAACTAACTTCCCTAAAATTTTAGATTTTTTGAGCCACAAGGCAAGGGATGGTGAGGGTGAGAAAATACAAATTTTCGTTTCGACTCTAAAATTTCAATCTTTCTCGGTATGAAAATGAAAAAAATTAAAAAGAAGGTTGCAATGGTTTTCGACGTGTTTTTTTTTGCGTAGAATACGATAAAAATATTTTCAAAATTATTGGGGGTAGTTTTTACCCTTATTTTAAGGATTGAAAGTTTAAAATCAAAATTTCGAAAAGTATGACACGATTTTTTTTTCATTTTCCAAAATTCAGGCACACCTTAGAGGAGGGTGATGAAGCCAAACGTTTGGATTTTTGTTTGGAGATGGGCAAGAGGGTTTTATAATGACGTAGGCTTTCATAAGCGAATTTTGTTCTCCGATGACTCTACTTTTTCAACAAACGGCGTTGTTTAGTATTTCTTGTCGAAGACAATATTTCAAAAAAAGTTAATGTGTGGTGTGCAGCTTCATATACAAATGGCATTATTTGTCCATATTTTTTCAAAGAAAATTTAAATCGTAATACATATTTGGAGATGCTACAAAATTTTTTAACAGATAAACTTGATGAACTTCCTTTAAGTTATCGAACGAGAATGTTTTTCCAACAAGATGGGTGCCCTGCTCATCATGCCGTTACTGTCCGTAATTGGTTCAATTCAGAATTTAATGAACACTGGATAGGAAGGGATGGTCTCATTTTATGGCCGCCGAGAAGCCCGGATCTGACAATATTGGACTTCTATCTATAGAGACGTTTAAAGCAAATTGTTTATCGTGAACCACTAGAAAATGATGAAGAGCAATTAAAAACAAGGATTCAAAATGCAGTCAAGTCCTTGTCAATTGAGGGAATTAGAAATAGTTTTAAGGAATTTAGAGCTCGAATTGAAATTTGTGCAGAAAAAGGAGGAGCATTAAGTATTTGAATAAAAAAATCTGGTTTAGTTTTGATTTAATTTTATAATCAGTTGTTTAGTTCAATGATTAAAACATGAGACTAAGTAATTCGAATCATTTTTTTTAGCTAACTAATTAATTGAGTTTCTATAGCATATAGTATCCTAGACAACGAAATTATTGGGTTAAATCCGCCATCTAGAATTACTTATAAAATTATGAAGAAAAATGGTATTATCTCGAGAACCGTTTGAGTTATATAAAACTATAATTTGCGTTTTGGGGGTTTGAAATTCAAGCAGGGCAAATCATCAAGAGTGATTAAACACAAAATTGTTTCCTCTTTTTTAAACTCGATCCTGGGACATACTGTATGTATGTTAAGTCCCGTTTCCCGCAGTGTTGCTAGATCAGGTGCTACGTTGCCAATCTCATTACTTCATTTACATACCTCGTATAAATTGAAGATTACATGGAATACATAAAATATGTGATCCGCCTATTGTAAAATCCTTGTAATGTTCAATGATCTCTTTAAGTCTATTCACAAATGGTAACGAATGTGCCACTATTGCAGAAATCCAGACAAAATCGGGTAAGTTTATCAGGTAATATATCAAGGTAATTTACGTGTATTTGTGGTGATTTCTAGTTCTTTCGTTTTGAATTAGTGGCATAACTGTCTATTATGTTGGCTTCAGGTTTATATATTTATAAATAAGTTAAATCAAGTTTTGCTGATGACTAGCCAAATGCTACGTGAGACTTCTTCTGCAAACAGATCCGTTTGCAATTCTGTAGCTGAGGGGTAAACAATCGTATGTCCATAAAAGAAAATTTTCAGTAATGAGCAAAATAAGTGGAAATGCTAATGGATTTTAAAATTTGAGATAAATGGAGATACTACATTTTCTATCCTAAAAATATTGGCAATCAACAATACGTGACTTAGGATTTTTTGCCACAATAACAAAAAACGAGTGTAGTTTAAAGATGATCCATACTCCATACTGGCAAAAGTTCGACTATTTACCTCTCAGCTACAGAATTTATTCATTCTTAACTAATCTCTAACTTTTAATGGGTCCTTCAATAAATGACTTATCATTTATTAGATTTATAATATCCAGTTTGCCACTTCTAAACACCCATTATTGAACCTCGTCACCACTTATAAAATCCAACATAATTTTTCACGTTACTAACAAAAAAAAAAAATCCGTCACCTTTTACTCCAGAATACAAACTATCCATTTTCCTTTTCCATTTTACTGTTGAATCAAACAGACACAATGGAGTTGGTAAAGTACGTGTAAGTTGAAAGCTTTACAAGCGCAATAAAATTTTATGTTCTATTTGAAAAATTAAATCCGTGGATATTCTTTATGTTGTCGGGAGAGACAAAGTCGCCGCTTGATGTGACATACAATTTATCTACGCCATGACAAGCATCGCTAGGTGGATAGAGCACCGTCTCCTTTACGAGACAAGCCGTTCTCCGAGCGTTAATTTATGTATTTCACAGATTAAGCTCGCATATTCGCTACACGCCGAGGAATTCTCCTCTCCAGTAAAACTTATTGCTGGTTACGTTGAGGATACATATAGTGAAATTCGCAAAGAGGCCATGGCCCATAAGATGACTGCTACGTGGTTTGGCATAGCCCTGTCGAAAATAAGAAAATAATCGATTTATATGGTCGAGGAAATTTAGCACAAAAAATGGCCAAACCTCCAAAATGTCAGCAGTAAGATGAATTTTGACGTAAAATGGATTCGTTGTAAAATTTTAGAAAAAAATTTCCCTATTTTTGTCATATACAAATCAGAAACTGCATTACTGCACCTAAAAAATGTATTTTTGGGGTGCAATTTTTCCAGCCAATTAAAGAAAAAATCATAATTCGAAAATACATTGTCGAAACGGGCTGAATTTCGTTACTCGGTGGTTTTTTGGGTCGCTGATCACGAATCTGATCAGAAATTGACCCAGATGAACCTGGGGACCAGGAACCCTGGTCACCAGGTCCATCCCCGAGGTTTTCTCTCGAATTCGGCCTGAAACTACACGAAAATGGTTGCTTGCGGGTTTTTGGGGTCGCTGATCATGAATAACTTGTTAGTTTTGTTGTCCGTTACATCTGGAGGACCAGGAACCCTTGTCGCCAGAAGTTTCCCTCGAATTCGACCTGAATCTAAACGAAAATGGTCAGTCGGGGGTTTTTGGGGTCGCTGATCACGAATATGACATCAGTGTGGTGCCTGGTCATATTCCTTACTTATCTTCAAAGTTTAGCAATCGACAAGCGAAAAATGGTCGTAGAGAATTTTTCCTGGGCTTAAATTACTCGTAATTAAATTCCCTACAAATACATTATCGTGACTTGTGGGAGAGGTTCATTCAATCGGCTGAAAGACGCGTTTGAAAATCGAGCGTCGTGTTGCTTCGAGCGCTCGGGTAAGCGAGTGAAGGGGAAGTGGACGCGTGGTGGGGGAAGCCTGTCCCGCCGCATATGCGCTGACAGAAAGTCTGCGGCGGGAGAGGCTTCCCCCACCAGGCGTCCACTCGCTTACCCGAGCGCTCGAAGCAACGCGGCGCTCGATTTTCAAACGCGTCTTTCAGCCGATTGCATGAACCTCTCCCACAAGTCACGATAATGTATTTGTAGGGAATTTAATGACGAGTAATTTAAGCCCAGGAAAATGCTCTACGACCATTTTTCGGCTTGTCCAAGCCGTTTTTCGAAAATACCTTTTTTTCAATTCTTTTCGATTTATGCAAAAAGTTCTTATTATTTTTGCATGAAATTTTTACTGCAGATGAGCACGACCAAAGGCACACAGACACAATTTAAGCCAGCTTCCAAACAGAAGTTTCTGCGACCATTAGAATCCTTGTAATTCGATTTCAAAAAATGAGCATTTTTCATCGTTTTTTATTTTTTTGTGTAAAAACTTCTGAACCGATTTTGATCACCAACAACTCATTTTTTTCGTTTTTTTTCAAGCGCTACTACGTGTTATTTTTGTTTTACGAAAAAAATATTATTTCGTCCCTTAATCCGCAAAAAAACTGGTTTTCTGCACTTTTATCGATTTTTTACTAAGGTTCCTACATACCGATTTTATCCAAAATCCAAATAACTATCGCGCCGAGAAACCTTATTCAGGACTCTTTTTAAAAACTGAGCACTTTTCTGCTATATTGCCTGGATTATATACATGTGCCCTTAATGAGCTTATTTTCCTCGTCGCCTAAGACTAAGCTAACGACATCGACGTGTGTGACTAATTTCGCCACGCGAGGGTTGCTCTTGCTATATTAAACGCAATTAAGCGTCCTCCAGAGACCAATTATCCCAAAACAAACATTTAGGCGGCCTCAAAAATATTTATGTGTCCCATTCAATTCGGTGACGAGTGGCACTCGCCGACTAATGATCGGGAGAGCGTCCCTCCCGCGGGAGTGAGGTTTTTACCGGAGTCAGCCGTTTTTCTGCCGTCCCTTTCGTGCACGGATTCAAAACGCGTCGCGCGCACTAAAAACTATCAGTTTTTTCACGTGTAGAAGAGTCGTAATAACGGATACGTGCCAGAAATACGGAAATTTCCCAATTCCAGTCGTCGAACGGTGTATAGTGCCCCAAGAAACGTATGCATAAACAGTGTCAGGGGCGGAGGGTGGGTACATTTTTAAATTAGTTCCGTAATTGATAGTTATTTAATCTTTATACTATTGGCAGTTCTCAATTTTTCAATAAACTCAATGAAAATACTATTTATTAAGTAATTTTAAAATTTAAACAGCTAAACTATTCATTTTCTATATACAGTATGTCCCCGGATCGAGTTTAAAAGTGGAAAAATTTTCCCAAAAATGGCCATCGTTTATTCGAAAGCTCTTGAGTATACGAACATTTTGAGACCTTAAACGTATTTTTCCTTGCTTCTACTTTTGGAGAGAACGGTGTCCCGGTTGACATGGAACGTATGGGACGTTCCATGTCAACCCACAACCCGGGAAAACACCAAGTTATCTATTACCTACCTTTAGAAAGAAAGAAAAAGAAGAGTGCCTAAATAATCTGAGAAAAAAAAAAAACCATATAATATCAAATCATCCCCAACAACGTAACATCTGAAATATAATTGCAAAAAAATAGACATCAAAATCTCGATCAAGTCGGAAACCACTCTGTATCACTCATAAGCCCCATCAAGCTGTCGACACATATGCGCTATCGAATAAAAGTAATAATAATCATAATCTATTTTCCGCCTGAAAATTCGTTCAACATTCGACCGCGGTGCATAATATCCGAAAGAATTAAAGCTACATTAAGCGGCATAACGTTCCATGAAACTGGATATCGCCAATACGAAATGTTCGTCAAATCGTTAACATCGCATCGTTATTATATTTTCTGGCAGGACCGATCGAGCAATAAACATAACTTAACCGATAACATCGGTAATGGCATTTATGTAACGCACGCTGTTCAGTTTGACCGCTGAATTATTTGTGAATTCACAGTTACTCTGCAGGTGGCCATTGTATAGGGTGGGCCATCTATTGGTTTCTTTTAAACTGAGTGTTGTTTCTACATTGCCGATACTGACGCGCTTGACATTTGACATATATGTGGTGTCTAACCTCCGCTGTAAGAAATGGATCGTTTTACGCTTGAACAACGTTGGGAAATATTGAAAAATTATTTCCAAAGTGAATGCTATGTTACAGAAACAGAGAGAATTGAGAACAATTTTTGGCCAAAATGAAACTCCGTCAGCGCCTGGTGTAAGAAAGTCCTTAAGGAAAGTTCGTGAAACTAGCATGCTTATGGATATCAGAAGTCATCCACGTGCTCGTCCGGTGCGCACAGCTGAAGGAATTGCTGCTGTTGCCCAAAGTGTACGTGGAAACCCAAGAACCTCAACTCGTCACAGAGCACAACTTAATGTCAGTCGCACTTCTCTGAGGAGAATATTGCATAAAGACCTCGAAGTATTTGCTTACAAGTTGCAACTTACTCAAGAGGTAAAGGAAAATTACCATCCACTTCGTTATCGCTTCTACGTGTGGGCTTTAAATGAGTTTGAAAATGACGCCGATTTCAATCGAAAAATCATTTTTTCGGACGAACTCATTTTCGTCTTGGAGGACATGTTAATAAACAGAACTGTAGGATTTGGGGTTCCGAAAATCCACACGTACTCATTTATTTAGAATGCGTTACAGAGACATGTTAACTGATTTTTTGTGTGGCCGCGATTGGACGATTTGGACTTAGACGAGCTTTGGTTCCAGCAGGATGGTGCAACGTGTCACACAAGCCGTGAAACAATCGATCTTTTTGCACACTAAATTCGGTAACCGTGTTATCAGCCATTTTGGAGACATTAATTGCCCATCGCGCAGCTGCGATTTAACACCGTTGGACTATTCTCTATGGGGACATGTTAAGGACCGTTGTTACTCCAACGATCCACAAACAATTGACGCACGCAACAATCATTTAAAAATATTCAACGATGTAGTTTTAATAGCAATTTTAAAAGAAATTAGAAAATCTTCACGGATGTTTCAGAGAGGGAGAAAGTGACAGGTTTTTGAATATACTCAAGACACCTGCAATATCAATAAGCATAGGCCATGACTCCAGAGTCACTGATAGTCCTACAGGACTACAAAACAGACTTGGTCAACATAAAGACCAACGTCATCACCTTTTTGAACATAAGGATAGCTTATGGTTTAGATGGGTTGATTTCTCAAGAATCGAGAATTACATTCGAATTTCATTAACTACATGAGTGTCTTTCGGAAAGCATGATTTCCGTATTACATTTTCATTTATGCGTTAAATTAACAAGACTTGTCTTTAAGGCGCCATATTTTAACGGTAACTCAATAGTTATCTTGCGATAAGTTTTTTTTATCTTTCAACAAGATATTATAATCATATTTAGCATTCAACCTTTCTACTAACAATTCAACAAGAAAAAACAAACAAGAGTTTTTCGTCTTTAGAAACGTGTTTTTGCACGAGTTAAATTCCTTCTCTGTAGTGTGAAAAGTTTACCAAAAGAGCAAAGCAAGGTCTCCAAATCTCAAGGGTATAAAACAGACACTTTGGGCGCGTGCGGCATATATTATTTTTCCACGACCGTAACCATCCCCCTTAACACGAATTCTAAATATTTTGACAACACTTGACGTTCAACTTGAGCGCCCACATGCTGATCGTGATTTTATTCAAACAAGGAAATATTTCTGAGCGTCTCCGTGGTGGTACATACGTATAATTTTATGGGCGCAAACGGTCAAAAGAGGCGTTTTTTGTTAAGGAGTAAATGAAGACTTAAAAAATGCTATTAAAAAGAAAGGACAGTAGCGTACTTTTTTTCATAAAAATATGATAGTGACTATCCATATGCATGCACCTTTTGTGCTGGAAAAATAAGTCAGAAAATGTCACAGTGGGGTAAGTGACAAATTTAAAAAGGAAAATTTAGCCCACTTCTAAAGATTTTTCGAAAAAAAACCTGAAAAAATAACTGTCTATATCTCAAAAACTAAACCACTTACGAAAATACTTTATATGACTTTTTCTTCATGAAGTTTCTCCTTCAGTTTTTCTGATTACTTAGGAAACCCCTGTATAAGTATATACTTCTGTTTAATGCAAATAAAAAAAAGATCGACCAAAAACGTTTTTAAATACACACTAGCATAGCTGTTTAGAATTTTCCATGCGGATTTTGCAACTGACTGTCTCTCCAGCTCTTCTTCTGTGAACGTCTCACAGTGGTCAATTTTGCGATTCTAGAAGGACAAAATTATTTAAACAAAAAAAATGTTTTTATTTTGATAAAATGTCATTTATTTTGAAAGTTTAAGGTAATTACTGTGTCATATATAGCACATAAATAAATAAATAAAAAATAAATACATAATAAAAAGTACAAAGTTGCATAAAATGAGACAAATAGTTCTATAGCTACAAATGTTTAAAAAAAATAATTGGAATATTAAATAAAGTAATCTAATCACTATCAGAACTGCCATCGTAACCCCATTTAAAAATTAATTCAACATCGTTTAGTTCAGCTTTATTCTGCTCTAACACGACCCGTTGCACTTCACAAATCCGTCTCGTAGTATGTTCTATTAAAGATTGTAAATCCACTTCAGCAGCTGTTTCTATAACTACGACATTTTCCGGATATCACTTTGCCTTGGCTTCAATCAGGAAGGGATATGATGGACATACCTTGGAGCTAATACTTCGTAGGTGTTGTTGCACAGCAATATACGATCTTTTGGTCATTTTCCCGTCTAAATAAGTGCTTCTTCATTATTTAGCTTTCGCCCTGTAGTATCAGGGGAGTGAAACGACTTATTGATACGTGTAGCACATTTCGGAGGAGTAGATACCATTTCTTTTAGCAATGTTGCTGCATCACGTTTACCCTCAGACTGTAAACTTGCTTGAGCCGCATAAATCAATTCTTTACTAGTGCTTGTCTCTAGCAATGGCTATATTTTGCGTCTTTAGGTCTTTTCACATGATTGTTCAAATTATTTTTTTGGCCTCCCTGGACCACTTGAACTGGAAGCTGCAGGTTGGCTCTGAACATCCGGTATATATGGTTGTAATTCAGGTAAAACCAACCAGGTCTTCCAACCATGTTTTGTGTTTATTTAAAAACTTCTCCTTATTTCGATAACATTCTGCCCATCTTTGAGACAATTTTCATAAGAACATCTTCTAAGTTAGCATCAGGGGTTGCAAGATTGAAGTAATGAAAAATATACGAATACATCTTCATATATCTTTTGCCCTTTTCCGGTTCGCTAACCCATATCTCGAACAGGTTTCTGCGAGGTATGACATACGTTTCTAAAATTAAGGTTAAAATAATTAGACGCACTTAGACGCAGGCAATTTTTTTGTAATTTAGTAGAGTAAGTTACAGGCAATCTATGGAAAAAAAAGATCAACGCGGAAGAAAGCGGAAATCAAATTGTAGCTCTCGAGAAACTTTAATATTGCAGAAAACTTAAAATTTTTACAGAACCAACTATAACCGAAAATTTTCTGATTTAAACAAAAAAAAAAACACAAGTTTTATACCAAAATAAAGTACATACCTCCACTAAATTTTCCATCGAGAACAAATTCCTTTCACACAAAAAGAACGGAGATTCAACTGCACACATTAGGGTCAAATAGACTACTAAAATATTCTCAAGCAAGTACCTGGTTTTATACATATTTCAACCCTCGTTAAGGGTCATAAAAATTTATATAAATTTTACAACATTAAATACCTTAATGGGTCTATTATACATTATTAATGAAACAATTTAATTCTGAGAACATGAGTTTTTGGAATTTTGTGCTCCTAGAATCGCAAAATTGGCCAATGTGCGTCTGTGGCCATAATTCTTTCAATGTAAAGCAATGGCTGGCCGCCTTACCGAAGTTATATCGCACCAAGACCGAGCATTATGAAACTTTAAGCTAATGGCCACGTATATAGCGAGCATCTACCCTAATGTTGTGTACAGGGGATTTAACAAACGTTGCGGTGTATAAGTGTTAATTTATAGTAACACACCAAAGTTGCATTACCATCGTCGTAAAACTATTACGTTCGAGGTAAACCTTCAGTGGCGGCTATCCGTACAGGCAAGGGCAAAAGTTCATAATATTATTTAATCTATGGGGAATTTGGCGACTCCTTCTCTGTTAGTTTTTTGGTTAGTTGGATTAGGTCGAGGAATAAACAACACAATTAGATTTCTGGAAACGTTTCGGAGCTTTATTTCTCCTTCATCAGGGCTCCATGTTGTTACTGCTGTCATGTAAGGTAGTAAATTACGAACATTGGCGGTACTATCTATACATATTACATATACAGTGTGTCCCAAAAAGTTGGAAACAGTCCCGCAGAATCGAAACTATTAGTATTTCCAAAAAAAGTTTCCTACAAAAAACATTCGCACCATAAAACGACGTCGACATTCTACTACAGGGTGATTCACACAAATCAGAAAAAACTGTTTCGCTTAAATGGCAACACCGTCGACATTCCTCTCGGCCTGTTTCCAACTTTTTGGGCCAGCAGCATTCGCAAACATTTGACTATCGCGTCGATTTTTTCGTACATCGCCATATTTCGGCATTCTGAACAACTTTTCTTAATCACTTTTTTTTTATTAGATGCGAATTAAGCGATGTTGCCATTTAACCGAAACATTTTTTTCTGATTTGTGAAACACCCTGTAGAAGAATGTCGACGTCGTTTTGACTGGTCGATGGCTGTGTGTGATGCGAATCTTTTTTTGTAGGAAACTTTTTTTGGAAATACTAAAAGTTTCGATTCTGCGGGACTGCTTCCAACTTTTTTGGGACACACTGTACAATATTTGTTACATATGTATGTAACAAATGTACAAAGATAATAACAAAAAACTATTTTCAGGACAACACGCTTTAAAAATTTCTATAAGAATTTATGTTATAATTACTATAGACATTACTATTGTAATTTTTAAAGTGTGTTGTTCTGAAAATAGTTTTTTGTTTTTATCTTTGTACATTTGTTACATATGTATATAGATATTAATGTTCGTAATTTACTACCTTACATGACAGCAGTAACAACATTGATTGAGCCCTGATGACGGACAAATAAAGCTCCGAAACGTTGGCAGAAATGTAATAGTTTGTTATTTATTCCTGGACCTAATCCAACTAACCAAAAAACTAATATTATTTAATATAATTTAGTATATTATAGTAAATACAGATGTGTTTAACAGAATTACTTGAAATAACTAGGCATAAAAATTGGAAATGCTTAAATAAATAGATAGAGTAATTACTTACACATTAAACCCAGACAGTATTTTGGGTTTAATATATTAAAGTTGCCCAAAAAAATGTAATATTTTTTTTCGTGTCTCGTGTGAAAATATATTAATTTTTCATGTTCCCTTAAAAAATCAGCTCAAGAAACATTTTTTAGAGGTCGCTCAAGATTTTTAAAAATTTCCAAAATCGTCAAGAATTGAATTTTTTATTTTTTATTTTTTGTCTTCGTCATGTTATTATTTTTTAGGTTGAAAAAAGTGTCGATTCTGAAAATTTGAAATCAATATTCCAATTTCTAAATGTCACTCATAATTTTTTTTACTTTTCAAAGTAAGTAGTGTACCTAAAATGTTTTCGAGCAATCTAAATATAAATTTACTAATTTTTTTTTATTGAATTTGACGTACAAAGAATAGGAATAAAACACGACACTTAAAAAATTTCTCGAGATAAAATTGACTACCACTGTAAGTACCTACCAAATATTTATAATTTTTTAATTTATTTAATTTTTATAATTTTTTTAAGGATCTTGTTTTATTTATATTCTTTTGTACATCAAATTGAATAAAAAAAAATTGTTCATTAATATTTATATCTAGAGATTGCTCGAAAACATTTTAGATACACTACTTTGAAAAGTAAAAAAAAATATGACTGACCTTTAGAAATTAAAATATTGATTTCAAATTTTCAGAATACATTTTTTTCACCTTAAAAAATAATAGCATGATGAGGAAAAAAATAAGAAATAAAAAAAATTCAATTTTTGACGATTTTGGAAATTTTTAAAAATCTTGAGCGACCTCTAAACATTTTTTTTAGCTGATTTTTATAACATGAAAAATTAATATATTTTCACACGAGACACGAAAAAAAATATATTGCATTTTTTTGGGCCACCCTAATATACATACATATTTCCTTGGACAATATTCTTTCTGCGAGTATGGCCCTATGGGGGCGTGGGCCACTGCGGAAAACAATTTGCCATTATTTTCCGGGAACTGATCCCCGGGCAGTAAACCGGTAATGAATTCCAACTACTATGTTGTCGTTTATTTGGCGCCTAACCTAAGGGATAACAACCTAAATCGCCCTATGCTCCAGATAAAATTTGTTCTCGGCTTTACTGCGATTTTTATATGCACATCTCCTCGAGGCTTCATCGCGTTTTATGCCTTGCCCGGGTCTCTTCTTTATCTCGCGCGGTGTTGTGCATACACGGCGGGTTAAAAACCGTCGCCGTAAACCGTAACGTACGCCGCGCTCTCTCGCCGCTATCCGTAGCCGTTATGAAATAGCGCCGCAGTAAATATTTGAGTGTTATTGCGTCTTTTTTCTCGAACCCGAAACTACAACTCGTAATGTGTAAGTGCCGCTCCAAGCGGTGCATTTCCCGGATTGTTACGCGTTTTCGCGGTGGAAATATGACGTCTCCGATGCGGCTTCGTAAACCATATGCGTGGGGGAGAGCGGGGTCGAGCACACTTCTGAATTCCTGTGTTTCACATTTGACGAGAACGTGCAGTCCAGTATGCAGAAGGCGAGACTTTCATGTGTTCTTGAAACATATATAGTCCACGCAGGTTAGACTTTTTAGGAGAAAAAATTCATATACAAATTATATTTCGGATATGTATAGTTCATAGGAGTAGAATTAAGGATCCGAAGAGTTCCCACCTTATCCGTTGATGGAAACGCCTTTTTGGGGCGAAAAACCACCCCCAGACGAGACTTAATTATGGTTATTCTCATTTTTCTTCGGATCCTTCATTCCCACGAAAAACAGGTATAGGAACAAAAATATTCCTCATTAAATTCTACACAAAAAAAGCTCTATGGTCGATTTGCGTACTCCCCACCGTTTTCTCGCTATCGACGTTCATAGTAGGGGGTAGTTTAGAGCGCTCGGCGAAAAATTGGTGGTACGCGATTTTTCACAGCGAATATCTCCGAAACGGCTACTTTGACGTCAAAAATGGTTACAATGAAACTTGTAGAGCGGATTCTCCTTTGCAAGATTCATCTTGTACTTATCTTTTTTTATTATTACGTTTGTTGAATTTTCTCGCTTATTTTGAGGATACGCACTTTGTAAAATGACCTCATTTCCCGCATCCTGCAGTTGCAAGATATAAGTTGTAGAACGGAAGACGGAGCTGGTGCCTCAGGTGTAAAAATGGTTGAACGACGGTGTCAGTTTTCTTCCAATCCCATTCTGTCGGATCAAGGTTTATTCCTCTCCAAAACTGAATTTGATGAAAAACCCTATAAGCATGCTGATGAGAAGCGGCAGTGGCGGTAGTCTCGATAATAGAACAGCGTTACTTGATTGCCCAACCAATTTATTGAATGTGAGAAATCTATGTCCATCTAAAGATTTATCTCTTTGGAGTTTTATATAACGCCATCGTGAAACGCTCTCTAGCAGTTGCAACTTCTTCTTGTGTTGATTGAAGGGTTGTTAAATATAGGCACAATGCCATCCAAATATCGTCTGTTATTAAGTATACTTACAGTTTGTGCTTTGCCATTACCGAACAAAGCAGAAGTAGTGTCGCAACCACTAAATGCATGTGCAAACAGCACCGTTTCCTTACAGTTTCACAAGACATCCGAGGACTGTAAATCGCGAGAACTGTATATCCTCTCCTTTATGTTTCCCTGGGATTCTGTCAAAAGTGGAATGTCTTTATGTTGAGGAGAAAGGGCTGTAATGAGCTCGAGCAGATCGTCCTGCACGTCCTGTCCAACGATGAAAACTGTCTCATACTGCTAACATTTCTCGATCGCAGTTTGCACGATGAGCAAGTCGGCATCATCTTCCGCAATGAGCGTATTAATTCCTTCCTCTCTGAACCTCTGGGCAAGCTGTGAAATGAAACGTTCCTTATTGTGGAGATTGTTGAGAACTTTTTTTGCGGAACAGTCAGTGGCGTGTTTTCATCGAAAGCAATGTCAGGCGAAATGCGTTTTAAAAATCGCCGTTGACTTTGCGTACTCTTCGTACTGCAGGCATTTTCAGTCTAGTCGTCAAACACTATAGTTACTTTCTGTCCGTAATGATTTTGAACAAATTGAATATATCGAGAAAAAACGTCTGCAAATGTTCCCTCTTTCGGTTATACCGCGCGATGAATTAAGTTTCCTCCGTCAACAATACACTTCCCGCCTTTCGGGAATGGAGTAAAATGTGTCGTATAAAGACGATTTTTTTTGTCTTTCTCATTAATCCTTCTTCGTCGAACAAGGAGAGAATATAGGAGAGAGGTCAAATTACAAAGTGCGTATCCTCGAAATAAGCGAGAATATTCAACATAAGTAATAAAAAAAAAAAGGAAAAGTACAAGATGAATCTTGTAGAGGAGAATGGTCTCTACAAGTTTCATTATAACCATTTAAGTAGCGTAAGATATTCGCTGTGAAAAATCGCTTTTTCGCCCAGCGCAAACTGTCCTCTACTATGAACGTCGATAGCGAGAAAACGGAGGGGAGTACGAAAATCGACCATAGAACTTTTTTTGTGTAGAATTTAATGATACATTTTTTGTTCCTGTACCTGTTTTTCGTGGGAATGACGGATTCGAAGAGAAAATGAGAATAATCGTAACTAAGTCCTGTCTAGGGGTGTTTTTTCGCCCCAAAAGGGTGTTTCCATCAACGGGTAAGGTGGGAACTTTTCGGATCCTTACTTCTACCCCTATGAACTAGGGTAGAAGTAAGGGTAGTGTAGAATTTAATGATACATTTTTGTTCCTGTACCTGTTTTTCGTGGGAATGACGGATTCGAAGAAAAATGAGAATAATCGTAACTAAGTCCTGTCTAGGGGTGGTTTTTCGCCCCAAAAGGGTGTTTCCATCAACGGGTAAGGTGGGAACTTTTCGGATCCTTACTTCTACCCCTATGAACTATGCATGGCCCAAATATAATTTGTATATGATTTTTTTCTTCTATTCGCTATTTTTTCGTATAATTTGCGTGGACTAATAGGGCTAGTTTAGAACACAATGCGCATCCGCGTCCAGCGATCCGTAGAGCTGAAACCGTCCGCTAATTTTTTAAATTAACAATGTGTGAAAAAAGACAACGTCTTTTTTTCACATTTTCGCTTATATCTCCGTTCCTTGGCATATTTTATATAGCATATGCATTTAAGAAATTGTAGCCTATTAAATTTCCAAAATTTTAAGCCCAACTCGAAGTCTCCAAGTGCTATTGTTAACTTGCAAATGACTGCTGAAGTTGAAAAAGTGCTTTTCTTTTCACTATTTTTTCACTTCGAAAGTAGGGCGACTATGATCATGCAATTTCTTGGAGGGACTGCTATTTGTTGTATGAAGTTACAAAAAAATCAGTTCGATCCGTTAATCACTTTTCGAGTAATTAACGATCGATTTCTTTGCAAGCCTTAATTAACAATGACGCAATTTCTTTGTTTATTGTACGATATTGAACGGGTTGGCCTAGAAAAATCATAAATCTCTTCAAGTTTGCGAGACTTTTTGAGATTTTGAAAAATATTAATTTGGGCCAGTTTTATAACGTTTTCTACACTACATTTTTTTACGTGATATATATATTGTTGTAGCGTTGTCGCTTCGAAATTCTCAGAATTGCGACAATAATGTCTTGACGCCCATTTTTTTTTAAATGACAACTTATTATTCTATTATGTTATTTGTTAATGATCAAGTTGATGAGTAACTAATGATCAAGTTGATCATTAACTTAACAACGAGTCTTTCGGATACCCAAAGAATTGAAATTTTGATATCATTAGGATGTGGTGGTAAAAAACAAGAACGCAGAAGCAGGTATGCGAAATATACTAAGTAGCCTGACCGCCGCATTTCCCAGTCTACGGTTAGTAGAATAGAAAACAAATTTCATGAATTTGGAAATGTCACAGATATTCCTAAATCTGGTAGGAAACGCATTTTAGACGATGAACAGAAACTGGATATGGACTGTGTTATGCAACAACCGGTTAACCCTAAGGTGTTTACATTTGAGCTTTAAATTTTACAACGTTTATTGAGGTGAATACTATGGTTAGCAAAAATGATTTAACCAACATTCCTTATAGAAGCGCCATCTATGAATAAAGTCCTAAACCACTTTTATTTTATTTAGTATAATACAGAATTCTGCAACAGTGATCTAAAATGTTGCATGTGGAATAGATGGTTTTAGCAAAACGCTTTATGTTTATTTTCACCGCAGTTTAGTTTTCTTGTTAACCGTATTACATCTCAAGACATGGTTTCTGTCAAAAATTTGGAAAAATCCATTACAAACTAGGGCTCGGCATTTTGGACGATTAACCAATTTACGATTAAAACGTTTACGATTAACCGTTTAAGACCGTCACCGATTAAACGTTTTCCGATTAAACGTTTTTCTGACTAATACGTTTAAACGTTTATGAGACATTAAACGTTTATAATGCATTAAACGTTTAAACGCTTGTGGAACATTAAACGTTTTTTCGGATATTATACGTTTTTAAGCAAAATGTCTTTTTCAAAATAAAAATCGCAAACGGACTCAAACCCGTCAACTTTCACCAATCAAGATATCATTAGAGATGGAAAAATTATGCGTTTTTGAATTTTTAATCGCTTATAACTCGAAAACGGTTAGAGATAACTTAGCAACATGACCTATTTTTTGGAACCACCAGGTGCTTTGGAACCGCCATTTCCAAAAATATTTCATGTTGCTAGGTTACCTCTAACCGTTTTCGAGTTAGAAGCGATTAAAAATTCAAAAAAGCATCTATCTCTAGATATAATTTTAACCCAACGCTAAAAAAGCTCCCCCGTTTGAAAGCCCCATTACATGTTTCCGAGTCTATTTTAATATAACCGAGGGTGCCATGCAACACGGCTTTGAACTCTTCGACCTTCTTTCACTAAAACGATATTTTGACCAGGCGTTAGAAACTACCCTCTGGCATTCAATTTTGAACCAGCGTTAATAGCTTATAGCTTAATAGCGTAATAGCGTAGGACCACACCCACGATCGTGTCATTATTGTATCACACGTTCGAATGACATCGGGACGTAAGGATGCGCGAGGTACCACCACTAGTCTTTATTCGGTAAAGTCCGGAAATACGGAAAAGCCCGACCTAATATAAACATTTACGGCTCGTACTGACTGACCTGTGGTACTTCTAGGTCAAACTAATACCCTTATCACATTTCCGGCAAAAGTAAGAGTGCGACAAACCGACTTCAGTTTAGTCATAAAAGATGTCTGCAGTATGCAGTCGTTTTTCATTTATTTCATAAAATTCAGTGTTTTTTCTGTTTGTTGCCTATCCACCCGACAAACGGTCAGTCAAATGCGCTCTGCTGCACCGCTCGCGACTTCAGTTCTCTCTCACTCATTCGAAACGTAAATAGAGCTTGCCATATAATACGCACATTATTGACAAATAAAATATTTAAGAAAGGCACTTTTCCGAGTTTTTATGCAGCAAAACCTCAAAAAAACGTTCTGGAGGTAAAAGCGTTCCTTTAAATAGAAACACGAAAGGAGAAAAGAAAAGAAAAGAAAAAAAAAAGAAGGAAAAGACAAACGTTACGAGCAAAAATAAAAATAAAACAAAAGAAACGTTTGTGGACAATAAACGTTTACAAGGAAAACAACGTTTACGGGGAAAAAAACGTTTACAAGCAAAATAAACGTTTAAACGTTTTGTAATTTAAACGTTTAATCATTAAACGGGATAATAAACGCGTTTCTTAAATAAACGTTTAAACGTTTTGGCGATTAAACGTTTAATGCCGAGCCTAATATACATGAAGAATCACGTAACAGATCCCACATTTTCAGAGGTAAATATTGAAAAAGGAGGAAAAGTGCGAAAGCCTGTTTTAAACATTTAGAGCTTCCATTGTTGTGGCCAAACAGTAGAGCTTTATCTGTTGAGAAAATAAAGGATCTTAATGATATCTTAAAACTAATTCCAGAAGATGCATTACCATTTTATAATTTCCATTTAAGACGAATGTTGCTTCATCAGAAAAAAGAATGTTTTTAATAAATAAAGGATTATCTTGGCATATATTTGCCATGATTTCGCAAAATTCCAATCGGCGATCAGGGTCGTCGTCGTTAAGTTCTTGAACCAAATGAATTTTATTTATATGGGCGGTATTTTTCGTTTTTTAGAGGACGCAATATGGACGTTTTACTAACATCATTATCGGCGGCAACTTGTCTTGTAGGTTTATGTGGATTATCTTGAATATCTAACAATATATCCAGTTTCTGTTCATCGTCTAAAATGCGTTTCCTACCAGATTTAGGAATATCTGTGACATTTCCAAATTCATGAAATTTGTTTTCTATTCTACTAACCGTAGACTGGGAAATGCGGCGTTCAGGATACTTACAGTATATTTCGCATACCTGCTTCTGCGTTCTTGTTTTTTTACCACCACATCCTAATGATATCAAAATTTCAATTCTTTGGGTATCCGAAAGACTCATTATTAAGTTAATGATCAACTTGATGATCAGCGGTAAATAACATAATAGAATAATACGTTGTCACAGATGTATCAAATAAAGAAATTTAAATGTATAATATTTTCTGATATGTAAAAAGAAACCCTTTTTACTTCTTTCTTTTTGTTGGGTATTTTGTGCAGCGTATCAGGGAAACCGATACATTTAAGTTGAATGTTGACACAAAATTAACTAAAAACGTCAGATTTGACAGATATTTGGTACATAGGCACTTGATTGTATACATTTCATAATAATAATAATTGAAATTATCAAATTTAATTTTCTTGATGAAAAATACACAAAATTTAAAAAACCTTATATTACTGTATAGATAATTATTAAGAACCCTTTCTAATGAGCTATGACACGCACCCTCCTTCCATTTAAAAATTTTAAAGGGAAAGGGAAAGCTCAAAAAATGTTATTCTAGAATTAAAAATTGACGTGACGTGATAAATTGTAAATTACGTAGATAATGAATTTATCCGTTACTTATGGACCTCACTGTATATGGCATAAAATTCTAAAGTTTATATTTGCTTACCTCAATGGAGGAATTTAATCTCTTTCTCTCTCTGGAGGAATTTAATCAACCCGCCCCGCTTCCCCCCAATAAACCTTGTTGTTAATATGGCAATATCATTCGAGCGCAAAAAGTAGTGCCGCGCTGAGGTAAAGCAGCCGTAATCGTTTTAATGAAGACACGATTAAATCACATCATAACAAATGGCGACATTAGGTGATTAAATTCGTCGGCAATAGTACGATAATAAATTAGAGACGGTATGAGATTTTCCTCTTGAACGAGTCACCGTGAAACGTCGAGAGGCGCATAACGCTAAAACTTGCCTATTATGTAACTGGATTAATTAAATTTCGTAATCATCGGGGTAAAGCGAGACGATTCACCCCGCGGAAACTATGAAGTAGGCTGCAAAAACGTTGAGCTTCTTGTTCGCATAATATGTACTCCAATAACTGCGGTTATAGTTAATTGTTTATGTAACATGATTAGGCGACATTCTGTATTAGTTTTTTTTTCTAAAGTTTTAATAACAATGGATATTTAAAAAAAAAAGCTTATTTTCCTTCTAAATGAGTAAGTTTGGTTTATTCATTTGGGACAAAACTGTAGTTTTTCACCCAAATCACTCCAGAGATCGTAAACATGAAGATTCCCATTATCTTATTATTTTAATCTAAAAACGTATTTTTAATGGAAAATATAGGTTTCTCCAATTCAATCAAAATCAGTGTCAAGGCCTCAAAAATATTTTTGACTTTTTAATTTTAAAATTTCATTTTACAAATAGCCGAATGATTTGTCAAATGATATTATCCGATTTCTTTTTTATTGTTGACAGCTGCCAAATTAACTGCAAAATATAATAAAATGAACGTATTTCTAAGTTATACAGAAAAAAATGTATGATTTTAAAGAAAATACATATATCATACTTTTAAGCTTTCTGTTTACGTAATTTATACTAAAATTGACAGCTGTCAAAATAACTGTCAAATCACTTAAGATGCTATTTATTTATTATTTTCAATACTTAGTGTGCTTAATAGTTCATTTTCTAAGGATTTAAGGAATATTGGGCAAGGAATAAATATGAAATATATTATGTTAGATGATAGCTATCAAAATATCTGTCAAAATCTAAAATAAGCATGTGTATACTGCATTATTACAAAATATTCAAAGTTTACACACAAAAAAGGATATACAGTATGTCCCCGGATCGAGTTTAAAAGAGGAAACAATTTTGTGTTTTTGATTTCTCAGAAAAAGTCACTCTTGATTATTTACCCTGCTTGATTTCAAACCCCTAAAACACAAATTACTTTTTATATAACTCAAACGGTTCTCGAGATAATACCATTTTTCTTCATAATTTGGAGTTAGAATTTTTTTTATAATTCTATAAAAAAATTCTAGTAGGCGGATTTCATTGCAAGATATCACTGACAACTGCTGATAACTAATAAGTCAGTATAACTTAAAATCGAATCTTCGTCATTTTGCTACTATTTATATGCTATAATGTTGACTCTAGAACAAAGAATTTATTTGATTCAATGCTCCGGAACAGGGGAAGAGTGCTATCGTGTTCTTATTAATACATTTAACGAAAAATACCCGCAAGTTAGCATTTCTAATGTCGGAGCGAAGAAGTTGGTGACCAAGTTCTTAGAAACAGGCTCTGTTATTTACTTATAAAATTTTGTGAAAGTCCAAATTATGAAGAAAAATCTTATTATCTCGAGAACCGTTTGAGTTATATAAAAAGTCAAGAATGACTTTTGCTGAGAAATCAAAAACACAAAATTGTTTCCTCTTTTAAACCCGATCCGGGGACATACTGTATAACTTGATTTAATATGAATTAGTTCCGTAAATTATATTTTTTTTAATCTTTATACTCTTGTGACTAGTCAATTTTGCAATAAACTCAATGAAAAAACTATTTATTAAGTATTTTTATTTATGTATTAAAATTTAAATAGTTAAAATATTTATTTTCTGTATATACAGAGGATACTTGTTAAGAAATTAATAATAAAAATACTGTTAGTTGGCAGCAGTCAAAATTTTTGTCAAATGTCAAAAGTAAGCATCTTAAATCATAATAAAATATTCTAATATATTATTCATAGACAAAAGTTTAACAAACGCGTTGTTCCACTATTTTTTTTCATTGTACAATTCGCCGAGCACACTTCATGTCGTCTATTATTAACAGCTGCTGTAAACACACTGAGTGACAGATCGCGCTCTAAACAGGCTTGGTAATTAAATAAGGAAGGGGCTACCAACCTGACGAAAAAAAAAAACATTTTTCTCGATTCCTTTTAAGCGGTTCATTTAAATTCAAATTTCCGGGTACTTTTTGTACGAAATGTATTAAACAGTTTTAGTGTATTTATGGAAAATCTAACTGAACATTTCTCTTTATAACAAATTATAATTTTATTTACTTACCGAAGCCTGTTATGGTTTTCTTGCGCTGTTTCTTTTTCGAAAGTTTCCGTAAACTGTCAACCGTATTGTGTAACGTACCTGTAAAAAAAATGGAAATGTACAGCTTCTCGTCTTAAATTATGCTAATATTATATTTACTGGTGTTTCACCAAAATCAGGACAAAGTAAACAATTTGTTTAAATAAAGATTTCTTAAAGAATAAAGCAAACACAGAATAAAAATATGTACATCGTTTGCGGGATATTCTTAGAGTTCAGTTACTCTGTCTGGATTTGATAGTGACCTTTTCAAATACGCCCCATATGCACTAGTCCAGCGGATTTAAATCTGGACTATTTAGAGGACAGAATTCTGTGGAATAAAACAGGTCCACGTTATCTGACAGCAAGTTTTGTACTAAATGGCCTGTACAGGTTTATTAATTATAAATTACCCACCCCTTATTATCGTTATTATGTAATGGGTTTTCAGGTATAGGAAAGATAACAAACATGAAAATTTCAAAATGCGATATCTCGGAGAGAAAAAAAGATATTTGAACAAACTCAACGGCATTTGAAAGAGGAAGACTTGTAATATCAGATCCCACAAATGGTTTTTTGAAAATTCGCGGTACTACTAACTTCAAAAAACAGTATTTTTGCACATTTTAAAAACATAACGTGATAGAGCAATTCTGAGGCCGGATTTGTGGGAAAATTACTTCTGAAACAAAATTTTCAAAACTTTGCAGGGTAGTGTAATTATCTATATAATCTAGTAAAGTAACTCATTGTTGCCGATATGTCACTGTATAATGCAAAAGCGCGAAAGAAACACACAGTAAAAGCGCAGATCAATGCGAAGGGGCACTTAAAGTTTAACGATACGCTTTTTGCATCGACAACGCCAACCGAAATTCCGAGTCGGAAGCATTCGACGCTTCATTTTTTACTGCAAGCACGATAAAACAAGTTTATGTTCCAGCGAAACAGGAATTCTTTCGAAATTATCCATCGATATGATAAGCCTTCTCTATTCGCCAAGAGAACGCTGCAAATGTGGAACGTTTTACTTTGTATCCATTCCGGAAAAATTTAAATTCAATAGTCTTGTGAATAAGACGTTTGAATACAACATGCTTGAAATGAAGGCAACATATTTTTAGTTTTATAGGGAAACTGCATCCAGAAAACTTACTTTATCCACTATACAGACGACATAAATAAGAGCAATGATGCAGGGCTTATGACACGACATTCTAAATATTGTCACAAAAATAATCGTTTTTTAATGACAGAAAAATAAAAAAATAGAGTATCTGATATACTGGGAAAAAGATCTTCAGCTAAACGATACTGTGGTGATTGATGATTATCACTAGAGCACGTAGGTTAATAATAGTTTCCAGGGCCGGTCTTAACGCGACTGGTTAGCCAACAAGCGAGCCAACCAAAAAAAAAAACTTATATTCAAATCTGGCTATGAACGAGAGAAATTCAAATAGCGGTTATGTTGAAGCTCGAAACAAAGCCATGAAAGGACATATACTAGGACATATACTAATTTAATCCACATCACACGTTTGGCACACGGGCTTTATACCGAATTGCCGAAACTGTTACTCTAGTGTTGACAACCTTAAATGTGATACAAGTGAATGTGATACAGGTATTTGTGAAAGCAACATCCAGAAGAAAAACGTTTTCGGCCGTTCTACCAAGGACACCATTACCAGCGTAACCTATTGTGACTAGTTGGGGCACATGGGTATAGGCTGCAATAAGTAACAGGCTCTAGAGCTTAACTCCTGGACATATGGAACAGTTATTGATAATTTATGGAAACTCAACTGGCAGTACGGACACAATGTATGCAAGTTCTGTGTCTTGTGATTATGGTTTTTTTTTCTCCTTCTGGGAGCCGTCCTTTTCGCCGGATTGCACTGCAGCCTCTTGGGCTTATTGAGCGCAACCTTCCATCCTTCTCACGCCACCCATTCTAGTAGCCGGGTCCCGTGTACAAGCTTGTATAGCTTCCCTGCCGCCTGGGTGCTGTAATCTTCTAGACAAAGTTTGGGGTGTCCATATATGGCCTGCCTTTTGCGATCTAGTCTCGCAATCACACAGTGTGTGGTGTGCTGCCTTCGTTTCCCTGTTGCAGAGTCTGCATTTTAGTTCTCCATTGTACAACCCCATTCTGTGTAGGTGTCCATTGAGGGCGCAATGTCCTGTTAGGAGGTCTACAACAGCTCTTATCTGAATCCCATTCATTTTTAATAGTTCTTCAGTTCTTTCCTTGCATGTTCCTTTAATGAACATGCTTCCGTGTCTTTGCCTGGATATAGAGTTCCAGTATCCATTTTGTCGATTTCTGACCGATTCTCCTATTTGACCCCTTACTGGCCAGTTCTGGGCCAGTAAATGGAGTAGACGATCCTTTTCTCGCTAACTCGTCTGCTTTTTCGTTGCATTCGATTCCTGTATGTCCTGGTACCCATATCAAAGTTACTTTGTTGTGGTCTGCCAGTCGTGTCAATTCTCGTGACATTCCCATACCAGCCTTGACGTCGCCTTTGGGTTTGTAATTGCCTTTAGGGCAGCCTGGCTGTCCGATTGTATATCGATCCTCTTATTTGTGTAAGACCTCGTTATATTTTCTTTGGCACAGTGCAGTATTGCATGTACCTCCGCCTGAAATACGGAGGTATATTTTCCAAGTGGAATGCTATACTGTAGTTTTTCCGTTTCGTTGTAAATGCTGCACCAGTTCCCTGC
The DNA here is from genome assembly GCA_029963805.1 of Aromia moschata. Lineage (NCBI taxonomy): Eukaryota > Metazoa > Arthropoda > Insecta > Coleoptera > Cerambycidae > Aromia > Aromia moschata. The sequence goes on along the minus strand of JAPWTK010000540.1, from coordinate 42,537 downwards.
TGAGTCTTTGACCCGTCTGTGTACCAGGTTACTCTCTCGGTGCTGTTCCTGTTGTTTACTTTCCATTTCTCTCGGTCACTTATTTCCATCCCGAAGTTTTTGTTGTGTGTGTGAATTCAGGAGTCATGTGGTCTTTCCTCATCTCTATGATGTTTCCACCCACTAGATTTTTGATTGTGTTGTGCCCCAGGTCTTCGTAGATACCACTTGGTAATTCAGGTAGCCTGAAAAATCCCATTCTTGCCTCCCCCATAATCACGAATTGAAGAGGAGGTAGGTCAGTAAGACTTCCATTGCTGCGGATGGCGTGTTCCTTATCGCCCCCGTAATTCAAAAACAGGCAAGTTGTGATTATGGTTCATTTGCCGATTAGTTGGACTACAACAATCATCACATGTATAAGGTAAGACCTGTTTAACATTTTGGAATCCACTAATAGTGGTATCCTGGAGCCGTCCCTGGTAAAACACGAATCTATTATTAACCTTCGAGCTCTACTCATTAAAGAAGTACTACTTATAAGAAATGTAAGTACTCATTTTATTTCCCTCTATATATTGATTTTATTAACAGGTTTCTCAGGAAAAGCTATCTGAAGCCAATAGAGAAAACAGAAAAGTTTGCTTAAAGATTTATGTAAATGTCTATATACTTCTCCATTAGACAACAAAAACCTATACCTATTAATTCGATGAAATATGACATTGTCAAGTTATTTAATTTAAGTATCTGTTTTTTTTTCTTCGAATATTTATACAATTTTTTATAAAAAAGACAGCAAATGTATTGATAAATAAGCACATAAATAAAGGCCTAGTAGGGCGAATTTCAACATCAAAATTGTTTAATAGGAGATAACTGTTATTGTTAATTAAGAGAGTTAATTACGTTTAAAGTATTAAAGCTTTTTTACCAACATTATTTTTGCTGTTAAAAATATCATAAGTAATTATTTTTTTTATATCCCTGGTGTAACGTAAATGTAAAAAGTTCCTTTTTTTTATTCGAAAGCGTCATTACTCGCTTTAATTTAATATAGTACGTTATGGAAAACAAAATCGTGTATTCCATAACGCAATAAAAGTAAAAAATTTGGGGATTTTACGTTTTCCTCAGGGGATTCAATATTTTTTTCCTCAGAAACAGTTACGGTTCGAAAACTTTCCACGTTCCGGAAATTTTGCGTTAAAAAAAATATAAATTCCATTCGGTGTAATGCCGGTGCGCGCAAATGGAGATAAATTTCTCCAATTTGTAAAACATAAATAACAAGTTCGGAAAGTTATACCTCATATATTTTTTATTAGACTGTTCAGATCTCAAACTTTCTGTATATTTTTAGGCGTGATTTGTATTTCCCTCGAGTGTACTAAAACGTATCGATCAAGTATAATTCATATCCAATTTCAGGAATAAAATTTCTGCATCTTAAAGGGGTCGCAATATATCTTTTGGGCGGAAGCATCCGTTTATTTCAAAAATGATACGTAATAATGTTGAGTTAATATTAATCGTATTAACAAGACGATTTCCTGTTGATTGTTCTGTTAATAAAAAATATTAGTCTGATAAATTCCATAAATATAAAAATATAACATATTTTCCGACGAATATTAATAACAAAAATAAAATTTGATACTTTTTGTTTAATCTTTATTTAACTAAACATTAAAAATATTGTAGAAAAATGAGTGAAGGATTCACAGCCCTTGTCCATTGTGATTATGTCTTCTAGGTTTTGCCATGGTCTTGACGTTTCGCCGCTCATGTTGTCAGCTTCCTTCAGAACTGAATCTGATATCTGTTCTGATCTGACATCTGGTAGTTCGTGACTTTGTCAAACCTATCAAAACATGCCTAGCCCCATTAAAACACATTAAATATGAACAACTAATATCTTCCAACAATTTACTTTTCTGGGGATGATCTAATTTGGCGAATGGAATATTAGACGCCACGTCGTTTTGACTAAATCCAAGTTAAATTGTCTTTATCTGTCTCGCGCACTCACACCACTACTTACACGAGCTTTATATTTGTCTGTAGCAACATGCTGCAAAACAGCTGGTTATACGTGACACGTCAGTACACTGTGACACGTGGTACAACGAAGTTCACTGCCATTAAAGGTCAGTTCCGTAAAATTGTTTATCCAACGCTCCACCGTAACATGTGACGGATGCTGTCCCGACACTTTTACAAACTTATTTGATGTCCCATGCACACGAATGATGGATCGATCAGCGCAGGTTAACTAATACTAATGAAATACGTCATTAAATTTGGCCGACCAAAAAAAAAAAAGTATTTCTATTCTTGATCTCAAATTTATAATCTTATTTAATTGTCGAGGCTGTTACATTATGTGAGATCCATTTTACAATTGTGACAGTCATTTGGCAAAAGCTTATAACTCTATATAATTTTTTTTATAAAATTTTGCTGAAGGTCTGTTAGTAAAATATTACTTATTTCCCACAAAAAGTTTCCTTCGAATGGTATTTTATGGACATGAGTTTTTATTGGCTTATTGTTTTCTATCAAGAAATAATTATTGATATTGAATTAATTCTAACTCTTTGAATGAACAGCTACAAGTTTGAGGACGTACTGTATACTTGCGAAAGCCCAAAGGCGAGAACTTCGTATAACAGCTACGTTGCCCGTAATGGAATTAACGTCATCAATTTGACCCTTTGTAGCTACATGACTAGATCGACAGATAGTTTATTCGTGCCCTTTATGGTTAACAATAGGTGCGGAGGTCACTAACATACATATCGTCCATAAATTCCATTGTAAATTGCCCGAAATACATGCACAATGCGAAAGGAACTGTAGTTAAGAAGGCAGCTGGCAAAGTGGCCATTGTAACCTGATTAATAGATCAAGCAAGCAGTAATTAACAGGTATTGTAATATACTTTAATATAAATATGCTGGTTCACACGTTATAAGTCGATTTGGATTTATATGCAAAGTATGAATAGGCATAAATTCATAGAGTTTTTATCAATCAGAATCAAAACACAAAATAAATAAATTAATCAATAATATATTCTCCAGCACAGTTCCGTAAACTTTTTAATTACGCATCAACAGAAATTAGGTATTTCAGAATTGAACATTTCGTTAAGTCAATTGAGAAGAGGAACTCCGTTGTTAATGGAGATCTCCAAACAATGGAAAAGGTTTAGAGGACTACGGCCTGAAAAGGTATAAGTTGCTGATAGTAAATTTCAGCAGTTATGGTTATGTTTCTAGTGAGTAGTTTGTAGTACTGTTTTTGTTTTTATTTCCACCAAGTGCACAATATTTATTACTGTCACCTTGATACTTCAATTAGTATCAAGTTGAATAGCGCATATTGTCATGAAGCAGTGTTCCAATCCAAGATCTTCAACAGAACAGTCATCCAAATTGTGACCATCTTTGAAAGAATATTTTCATTCTTTACTATGTGGTAACAATCGTAATAAGTCACTAATTTCATGCTAATTACACGTTAATATTGTTTACCCAGTTGCTAAGTCTATATCTAAGAAAATAACCCAGTTGATGCGTAGCCTCAGAAGGGTTCAGCTTGCATTAATTAGGGAAAATTATTTTTCTTTCTAGGATTGTTTGATATAAGGTGGGAAGCCTAAAACTAAATTTTCGACCTCGAAGGCCGGGGGGAGAACTTTTGGCAAGCGAAAAATCACGAAATTTTCGAGTCTCTTTTTTAGTTTTTTGTTTATTTCTCCTAGATGACTTTTTGAAGCCAATTGCATAAATATGTCACAGGCAGCAGAGGATGCTGATGTTCTCATTGTGACAACAGCTTTGTCTCAATCTCCCAATTTCGATCGTGTATTTATAATCACCGAAGATGTTGACGTTTTTATGTTGCTAACTGGGATTCCTAGTTCAACTAAAGCAAACTTATACATGCTGAAACCAGGAAAGAGTGGCAAACCTGGCACATTCTCCTCAATATCATCGTACAAGTATGATCCTGACTACAATCTTTTTGTTCACGTCTTGTGACCGTATTAGGCCAGTCAATAGAGCTTTTTGACATGACACGATTGATATCTGAAATTCGACTACGGGATACTTTTAAGTTCAGTCCTTAGATGAAAACGTATATGAATTGGACTAGGAAATAGTTGCACTTTTTTTTAATGAATTAGTGAAAAAAAATGGAGTTTTTTCAGTTTTTTACTTATAGAAGAAAAGCTATTGAAGCACTCACATCACATCCAATAGGAAAGTTGTAGAGAATTCAAAAACCTTTAAAATGACAAAAAAATCAAGTCAATCGGTACATTTTTCGTTTCGGAAAAACGCAAAAAATTACCTTTTCTTAATAAATTTGTAATTCGAGTATTTTTTGAATTACAAGAGTCAATCTTATGGAAAAATGTAAGTAATATCACGAAGAACGAGTGTGCAAAAACTGAATTATATCCGATGAATAGTTTTTGCACAATAGTCGAATAAAGTTTTTTACATCGTATTTTAAATATTCCATAACACGTCGAGCGATAGAATAAATAACATTTTCTCGACGGATTCGGAAACTACAGAGTGTAAACTACAATTCGTCCATTTGCTTTGTTTCATTTAAATGCCATTAAATTGTTGTAAAACGCCTCTGAACACCGCGCGCTGGTCGCTGCCGCCGCTTCCCCTCACACCGCCGCCTCCTATACCACGCTCGGTTGTCAGCGCGCCGCCGAACATTTTGCGCGGTGTTCAGAGGCGTTTTACACCAATTTAATGGCATTTAAATGAAACAATGTAAATGGACGAATTGTAGTTTACACTCTGTAGTTTCCGAATCCGTCGAGAAAATGTTATTTAAACTATCGCTCGATGTGTTATGGAATATTCAAAATACGATGTAAAAAACTTTATTCGACTATTGTGCAAAAACTATTCATCGGACATAATCCAGTTTTTGGACACTCATTCTTTGTGATATTACCTGCATTTTCCCACAATATTGACTCTTCTAATGCAAAAGTACTCGAATTACGAATTTATTAAGAAAAGGTAATTTTTTGCGTTTTTTCCGAGTTTTCTCAGCGAAAAAATGTACCGATTGACTTGATTTTTTTTTTCATTTTAAAGGTTTTTGAATTCTCTACAACCTTTCCTATTGGATGCGATGTAATTGCTTCAATAGCTTTTCTTTTTATAAGCAAAAAACTGAAAAAACTCAACTTTTTGTCACTAATTTGTTATTAAAAAAAAGTGCAACTATTTCCTAGTCCAATTCATATACGTTTTCATCTAAGGACTGAACTTAAAAGTATCCCATAGTCGGATTTCAGGTATCAATCGTGTCATAAACTCACCCCTTTTCGAGCTCTATTGACTGGCGTAGTTGTGACACAACGTCATTCCCTTTTGGATATGTCAAGACCAAAATATGTGCCCTCCTTGAAAACAATCATGCATTAAAGGAAGCGGAATCTACTTTTTTATGAGGCAACAGCATCAAGGTCGATTTTCAAACTTCTGCAGAAAGCGATCTACGCGACATACAATTAAAGACAATGCATTTTGTAGAATATTTTGTCTACTTCAATTTCGGAACGTATAATTTTTTTCTGTAGCATGAGTCGTTTAGAAGATATAAGCAAAAAACTAAAAAAAAGTGCCAACATATCTTGGTTTTTCTCCTGACAAAAGTTCTCCGCCCGGCTTTGGAGGTCGAAAACTTAGTTTTACGCTTCCCACCTTATACCAAACAGTCCTACAAAAAAAATCATTTGCCCTAATTAATGCAAGGTGGAGTGTTTTTATCAATTTGACTAAAAAGGAACACATCTTATATAGAACATGGAAGCACAGAAATGAAAAAATAACACCCCCGCGCATCAAAAATATTACATGGATGTCAAAACATATTAAGTACGGTACATTTTAAAATCAATATTTCCATATCATGTTTTTACAGAATCGTATATACGTATATTAAATTCAAACACAAAAAGACTACTTACATAATATGAGAAAACAGCAGGTATGTTTAAATTAAATAAGTCCAAATACAATATCGAAAAAAAATAACAAAGACATTATATTAGGAGGAAAAACATTCGAGAAAATAGCAAATGGAATGGAATGATGTATCAAAAATACATCTGGAAGCAGTGTATTGATAACGCGTGTGCCTTATAATAGGCTTTCAATATTAGGAAGAAAATGTGGTATATATACGACACAGAAAAAAATACCTATAAAAGTATTTCCAAAGTATCTAATACAAACAGCAGCTAATTTATATTAGGTTGCTAAAAAGATAATTCACGGTAATTAAGTATCTTTGGTAAATGAGAATATAAACTTTGGATAAAACAACAGTTTGTTTTTATTTGTGTCACTTTTGAAGCAAGTTTGCGACATATTTTAGACTGTCGATGTCACAGTGCTTAATGCATAAATATTTTCTATTAATACTTTTTAATCTAAGCTGAAGCGATGGCAACCGGCAGTGCACCTATGCGAAGCAGGTGGTCAGAATGTTCTTTTTTCTGCAGGATTTCAGGACAGCTTAGGCTGAAGTTCCACAAGGCCGTAGCCAGTATTTTTCTTTGGGAGGCGGTCCGATGCAGATTAAACAAAAATGAAAAAAAAAAAGGCCATTGGAGGCAACGGCGAGCGCAATCCCCCCGACTATTTTGGTTTTTACTTGACCATTTGGGGGGGGGGGGTGATCGCCCCCCATCCCCCCCGGCTAAGCCCTTGAAGTTCTAGCGCCTTGTTTCTAACGGACTTAGAGCTCTGTGGTCAGGCCCGCTGTGTGAGGGAATACACGAGAAATGATAAGCAATTTAGCTAGCCTAATCTCTTGGTTTGCATCTTGCACTTCTCACGTGCGGTGATACTTGTATTGTTTATTAACTATAATATAGTCTTGTTATTTTTAAAGACTTTTGAGTTAACAAAAGTGGTTATTTTAATAATCTACCTTTAAAAGATAAGCTTACAATTAAAGCGGCAGGATCTACTCTCCTGCAATTAATGGAAAGGAAAAATCGGTGCGGGAAATACATTTGACGGTCCAAAAATGCAATTTGTTCTTCAAATGTTCAATATCTGTTAAAAATGAGCAGCATCTTCTCTTGTCTAATTTACGACAGGTTACCATCAGAGACTTTTATGTGCTCTTGAAACATATAGGGCTAGATTTGACGGTTTTCTATGTATATTTTATCTCCGTTCCTTGGCATATTTTATATAGCATATGCATTTGAGAAGTTGTAGCCTACTAAATCTCCAAAATTTTAAGCCCAACCCGGTGCTATTGTTAACGTGAAATGATTGCTGAAGTTGAAACAGTGCTTTTTTTTCACTATTTTTTTACTTCGAAAGTAGGGCGACTATTATCATGAAATTGGAGGGACTACGATTTGTAGTATGAAGCTACAAAAAAAAATTCAGCTCGATCCGTTAATATCGATATCTTGACGCCCATATTTTTTTTAAATACGCGTCTTGAAGCGGACTTTCAAGATTTTATAGTCACAATTCTGAGAATTTCGAAGCGGCAACGCAAAAACAATACATACGTCGCGTCAAAAAAAGGTAGTCGCATAGAAAACGTCATAAAACTGGCCTAAATTAATATTTTTCAAAATCTCAAAAAGTCTCGCGCACTTGAAGAGATTTATGATTTTTCTAGCCCAACCCGGTCAATATCGTACAATAAACAAAGAAATGGCGTCATTGTTAAGGTAACCAGGTCACGAATGGGGTCAAAAAAATCAATTTTTAAAAACAGTCCTATTTGAAAGCCCGCGCTTTCCCCTTTCAGAAAATGTATGACATGTTATACCAACGCGACTATTTAACCCCAAAAAGCAGGAAAGCAGAGCAGGAAAGCAGTCTTAGAAAAAATGGGGATAAAATCAGGATGTAACCTGGAAACAGGATTGCGCTTGTTGGATGAGCAACGGGTGAAAGAAGCTGAAAAGGTGGCCCAAGCATCTACTAAAGAAGGCAGGATAGCAGCTAGAAATAGGAAAAGACAGAGAGATGAGGAGGAAGCTTTAGCAGAAGATATGTATGGCCCAGGACAGTTCTAGAGTCCCTCCACCCCATGCCTTACTTCTTTAGCCTTTCCCCGTAAGTTCCTTTTTTTGACCTTGAGGTACCATTTGCAAAAAAACTATTCAACCTATTTTGATGAAATTTTGCACAGTGCTTATCCTTTATGTCCTTCATCTTTTATACCTCTTATCCCTCCAAATTCATCTTTGTATTCCATTTTTAACTTTATTTTAAATCCCAATGCATTTTTTTTAAAGAGTGATTTTTGACTTTTTTCAAGGAAAAAAGGTACAAAAATTGCAATTTAGGCAAAAGGTTGAAAATTTTAGGTATACAATGTTGCCTTACTCTTGTTTCAGGTTCACCATCAATTTGGAGCAGATAGCACCAGTGGTTAAGGAGAAAAGTGTACCTAAATAAGTCAATTTTATCTTTTTTTATTTTTTTCTTGACATTTTGTAATTTTAATAACTTTCACACTAATAAAGTCACAGGGTTTGTTTAGTACTCATTTTAATCGCCCTCTAAAGCATGGTTAAAACCGCGAGTTTATATCTTAAATACCAACTGAACAGGAGCAAAATATCTAAACGCGTGAAAAAGCCCATTTTAAACATCATTCGTGACCTGGTTACCTTAATTAAGGCTTGCAAAAAAAATTCGATCGTTAATTACTCGTAAAGTGAAATAGCAGTGCCTCCAAGAAATTTCATTATCATAGTCGCCTTACTTTCGAAGTAAAAAAATAGTGAAAAAAAAACTTTCAAATTCAGCAGTCATTTGGAAGTTAACAATAGCACTTGGAGACTTCGGGTTGGGCTTAAAATTTTGGAAATTCAATAGGCTATAATCTCTTAAATACATATATGCTATATAAAATATGTCAAGGAACGGAGATATAAGCGGAAATGGGAAATAAAAGACGTTCTTTCTCACAAATTGTTAATTTAAAAAAATAGCGAATTATATGTTTCAAGAACACTTTTTGATGATTCTACCTCCCTGTCTCCTGGACTATAAATCGACGCCTCGCCACTGGAAACGGCTGCAGAAACCGACGTTTCGGAATGAAAGCTCCGCGTGTACACAAGAGTAGTTACCTAAAACTTACACAAAGTTCGCATTACTCCTGCGAATATCCCATCTCAAATTGTTTCGTTCGGCACGGCGTTTCTTTCATACACGAGAATTCGCTCGGACACCGGCGGAATCGTTAATAACTGCATTTTCCGGAGGGGTGCGGGGGCCGCTGAAGGGCGACACGGTTGCAGAACAGTCGGGCCTTTGACTGCAAAGTTTCTGCACGTGTCCTGGTTCACCGGGGCAGACCTAATCCGAAGGATAAATAAGGACGACGGCAGTTAAGATACCGACATCGTGTAGGCTCTTATCTAAGTGGGGTGCAGTTTAAGAACGTTTCGTTGAGTCAGCGTGCTGTTTTTCGCGTCTCCTATTAGGTGCAACGGTCCGTAGTTTTTCGACGTCATCCTGGATTCCTAATAGGCCAAGCCCAATACATTTTTACGTGCCAAAATTAGTAAGAGCACGAAAATATACATAAAAAAATCGGAAAAAATTCCGTAGAATAGAATAAACTACTTTTCCACAGGTGAATTTCGCCGTGTCATATTCAAAATGGCGTCCAAAGTTGGCCAAAAACACTTTTTTTCGTTTAAAAAAAAATAACTATGCGTCCTACAAAAAAAGTTTCAAATAAAAGTTGTAGAACTTATTAAAACAAACAATTTAAACCTTAATCCGACTTTAATAAATAAATAAATAAATTTTTTATTGCAAAAAAACGGCTAAAAATCGCGATTTCTTCAATTCCTTATATCTTTGAAAAAGATATAATATTTTTTCATTAAACTTGGGAAATGTATAGTCCTCGATAAGTAGAATAAGCTGATATTTTGAACATTGCAAAATTCCTTAGTGTTTTTGCAAAAAATCGCATTTTCCGCAAAAAATGTTTTTTTTTTAAACTCCAATAATTCATACACAAATGCACTTAGAGAGTTCAGTTAGGGCTTACATCTTTCTTCAAGACTTGTACTTTCGTGTATAAATAAAGCGCGAATCGTAATACGATCGTTAATATGCTAAAATAACCGCGCAATAGTCGGCATTTTTTTTCTTTACAAAAAAAATGCCGACTATTGCGCGGTAATAAATTTAGCATATTGACACCTGTCGATACCTTATTTCGAAATTAATAATATCTCTCCTTACAGAAATCGAAAAAAACATTTAAAGTTTAATTGAAATTTACTTGACATGTTATTAAAGTACAAATTACAGTATTAACGTATAAAAAAAATTGACAGTTGTCATTCAGCAAAAATGACATATAATTTTTTTACGACGAAACTATACTATATTTGTATTTAAATATAAAAAACTACAGAAGTTTTATTTGTCAAAAAATGAATTTCTATTGACAGTTTTTTTTCACAGCTGTCAAGAGTCCTAACTCGTTTTTGACATCATATTCGGATTTAGCTGTATTGAAACACTTAAATAAGACTATTTTCCGAATTGAGAAATTGAAAAAAAAAACTAAAAATTGGATTGAAAATTTCATTGACAGCTTAATTGACAGTTGTCATTTAGCGAAAAAACACGTTACCAATTTTTTTACGACGAAACTTACTTGATTTGTGTTAAAATATAAAAAAATCCTCAAAATTTTAAATAATCAAAAAATGAAGTTTTATTGACCGCTTCTTTGACAGCTGTCATTAGTCAAAACCGGTTTTTAACATGATATTTTGATTCAGCGATATCGAAAACCTGGGGATACCAAGTTTTACCTTGAACCGATGGAAATCAAGTGCTCAATGCTTGGTTTAAACTAAAAAAACGGAAAACCCATGTTAAATCCCATTTAAAATTCAACCTGCGTGGGGCACGGGTTATTATTTTTTTTTTACTTTTTTATTTTTTCATAATTATTTTCTAGAGATCTACTTCCGATTTAGTGGGATCACTCAAAAAAAATCGAGATATTTCCAAAATAAGGACCACCCTAATATATATTATATTATAGTATATTTATAAATATTATTATTATATTTATATATATTATTCCCAGTAGGGTCCAAAAAGTGTGCTACGACGCAGGGTCGGACTCGTAATGGAGGACATATGAGAGACCAAAAAGACAGAAGTAAAAATGTTTTAATAATGTTCTAATAATACTTTCCTATTTGTTGATTTTTTTCAGGCGCTGATATTGCTATATGTTTTCTAAGTAGGCTTGTGTCAATCTTTGTCAAAGGGTATCCCCCCATAAGTATGGTGAAATGCCCCCCTTTTTTTTTATTTTCTTCGCATGATGAAAGTGTTTCTTAGGGCTAATTATGAAAGGTATACCGAATTTTGGGTCCAAAAATTTTTCCTCTCAGCTAGGTATGGAAAAAACCCTATTTTTTACGTTTTATTTTTTTTCTCGGTTTTTACTGTCGAAAAAAATCATGAGTACAGAAAATATGATTAATTTTATGAATTTTTTTTTCAAGCTCATTCAAGGTCATTAAGACCTCTAAAAAAATTATTCAAACTTTAAAAATCCCATATCTTTTAAACAAAAAAAAGCTTCAGGCTCAGATTATTAATATGTTATATTTTTAACTGTTTTTTACTACCTGTTTTTTCAGATTTTTTTGAGTGGTGGGTCATGCTCAAAAGTGCGAAAAATAAATTTTTTGTCCGTGAAACGACTTAAAACGGTTTAAAATCATCATTTTATAGTGTCCTGATTTTTTTGTTGCACTAAAAGGACTCTATTACTGTTTAAGGACTGTTTTACGCATGGCTCAACCGATAAAAAAATGTTTGAATTTACCAAAATAATACGGTGAAACTAGCGCCCTCTAGGAGCAACATCAAAATAAGCTCAAAATTCGTAATTCTCACACCAAAACCATAAAACTACCAATTTTCAGATTTATGCTATCAAAAATTTCTCAGTTATTGAGAAATTTCAGAATAAAATTGAAACTTTGAACACGCTGTATCTCTTAAACATTAAGGCATATTGAGCTCAATCATAATATTTTGGTGTCTAGCATCTCCAGTTTAGTCTTGTCCCATTCTTTCTGACTCACCCTGTATATCGACGATTGCAAGGAATACATAAAATATGTGATCCGTCTATTGTAAAATCCTCGTAATTTTCGTGTAATTATTGCAAAATTCCACACAAAATTAGATAACATGTAAATACCCTACACGAACTCTAAAATAAATACGTATAACGTGCAAAATACGTACGCACACACGTTTATTAGTTAGCCACTCACGATACATAAAATTATTTAGAACTCGGCATTCTGACGTTGGTCCGCTCGCATCGAGCTAACGTAAAATACTAAATTTCGACAACGGAATTCGATACGCTATATAGATAAATGTCCATAGTCTTTCCCGAACCCGCACCGCGCCAAGAAATACAAGCGACAAGGCGCTTAACAAATACGGTTTATATTTTAATTATCACAGAGTTGTATAGTGCCGACCCTGCCTTGTAGCACACTTTCCGGACGGTAATTTTAAGCTACATATATTCGTACATTATTTGTATATCTATCCGTACGGATTATATTCGGTTAAACTTGTAAGCATAAACAAATTAAATCAGTTAAAAAATTGTTCTAATCTGGTTCTTTACACAAAATTGGAAGCAGTTTCGTTCGTTCCTTCGCTCGACTTCTTTGCGATTGCTTCTACTCGTTAATTGTTCTTCTGAAAAAGAAATCGTTGCAATCGCACACGAAAAACTTTAATGAAAACAAGGACACGATCACACCAGAGCCATTAATCATGTAGGAAAAAACTAGGAGGCTATCGCCGGTTTAAAAAGTCCCGTACCATCATAGGATCGCTTTTTCTCCACTACCAGCAAAAAAAGAATCTGATAATAATATGAAATAGTAAGTCTATCAAAGTTCTCTAATCTCTCATCAAATACTAAAATTGCAATTAATATATACCTGATTTCAAAGTCATTTTAAATAATTTAGCATATAAGCATAAAGATTACATTTATTATTAATCAGTTTTTCTTTCCTAATATTTAATAAAATAAATTAGATCCCTTCTAAATCCAATGTTGATGTATCATTGGTATCAGCTAATAGTTGTAAACATTGTTATTGCTTTATAGGCAAAACACTTTAGGGGAATTAACAACATAAATACATAATTATGAAATCAACTAAACATTTTCATAAGTGAGTTAACTACTCACTAATTACTTTTTAACATTACAATTTGGCTCTCTTATGACATGTTATATTCCAGTAACTCTTCCAATTCGTCAATAAATACCTATAAAGCGAATGACCGAAAACAAGCAATTTCATCAGTCTCCGCCCAACTTGTGTTCCGCCTTATAATTGCTTTTGTGGAAAAAATACGACGATCACACGTGAAAAACTTTAATGAAAATAAGAACACCGTCATTAATCACTTAGATAAAAAGATACGCCATCGTCCGCTTGAAAAATCCCTTCGTTTAGGTCTAATTTCTGCAATCAGTAGCGCTACGAATGTATTTTAACCCCAGAGCTATTTCATATTTGCATTTTCGATGTAATTCAAAATTAACTTTTATATTTTAAATAAAAGACGTCTCGTTAGTCTGTAGTAAAAACAGAACTATTCTAAATGATTGTGTATATTCACCTGCGTAACAGATTTTAAAATTAGTGTCCCCATCTTTCTAAAAAAATGTAAAGTGCGTTAAAGCCAGTGTTATGAATGATGTTACGTCCTACAAGTATAGCGGGCTAAAGTTTCCAGTATATTCCTCAATATTTTGTGTTTCCGGACGGAACAATCACACTTATGGCGATTTCAAAACAATAAGGCGCCATCTATGTGCCTTCTTACGAAAATGACCGTCTAGAGGGCCTAAGGTGTACGAAGGCGTGAAAAATGACAAGTGCAATACATTTTACAGTCATTCGGTTACACTAGGTATACATTTTTATGTAAAAAAGTTCGGAGAATAGATTTTTCGAATAGTTGAAAAAAAAAGAAGAATTTATGCAGTTTTGAAAAAGCACGTAATGTGCCGTAAATGAAAACTGTGGACAATTTTTTCTCACCTCAAAAAAAAAAGAATATCTAATTTCGTGCAGTTGTCTGAATCCATTCAGAAATTAAATGGAAAAATTCAAAACACAATTAAAACTGTATCTTGGTTATCATCAACAATTGGACTAAGGTATGACATTATTTTGACCTCAAAAAATTGCTGTCACACTGTACCATTACTTGTGTTAAATGTTACATCATTTATATTTGCAAATGTGAAACTCAAAGTATTATTTTATTTGATCTAAACTGCTCGTCAAAATGTCATCATCGTGCCGATGGTCTGGGGGATGTTTGAACGGTCTGCGGGTGAAAATTGGTTGTACCACCCCAGACCAATTGATTTTAGCAGCATTTGGATCAATGAAACCGCCACTGAAACTATATAAATCAAACTCTGCAGCATAACTGCAGAGGGATGAATCCGGGGGCTGGAAATTAGTTGAAAGAATAGCGTTTTTTCTTTGTTCATTATTTCTGAAATTGAGAGTTTTTAGAAAAAATCCTCTGACACGTCGATTTTGTTTTAAACAAAGACACTTTTTGATATACGACCCATATTTGTGATGTCATCGTTGTTCGAGATATGACGTCATTGACAATTTTTTGAAATGGCAACCCCCAATTTCGACCACGCCATATGAAAGAGCGTGTCATTCTACTTCCACATCGTCAAAAATTATGGTTGCCTGACAGTAGCCTATTCGATCCGTCTATTGTAAAATCCTCGTAATTTTCGTGTAATTATTGCAAAATTCCACACAAAATTAGATAACATGTAAATACCCTACACGAACTCTAAAATAAATACGTATAACGTGCAAAATACGTACGCACACACGTTTATTAGTTAGCCACTCACGATACATAAAATTATTTAGAACTCGGCATTCTGACGTTGGTCCGCTCGCATCGAGCTAACGTAAAATACTAAATTTCGACAACGGAATTCGATACGCTATATAGATAAATGTCCATAGTCTTTGGACCAAATGTGAAACTCAAAGTATTATTTTATTTGATCTAAACTGCTCGTCAAAATGTCATCATCGTGCCGATGGTCTGGGGGATGTTTGAACGGTCTGCGGGTGAAAATTGGTTGTACCACCCCAGACCAATTGATTTTAGCAGCATTTGGATCAATGAAACCGCCAGTGAAACTATATAAATCAAACTGCAGCATAACTGCAGAGGGATGAATCCGGGGGCTGGAAATTAGTTGAAAGAATAGCGTTTTTTCTTTGTTCATTATTTCTGAAATTGAGAGTTTTTAGAAAAAAATCCTCTGACACGTCGATTTTGTTTTAAACAAAGACACTTTTTGATATACGACCCATATTTGTGATGTCATCGTTGTTCGAGATATGACGTCATTGACAATTTTTTGAAATGGCAACCCCCAATTTCGACCACGCCATATGAAAGAGCGTGTCATTCTACTTCCACATCGTCAAAAATTATGGTTGCCTGACAGTAGCCTATTCGATCCGTCTATTGTAAAATCCTCGTAATTTTCGTGTAATTATTGCAAAATTCCACACAAAATTAGATAACATGTAAATACCCTACACGAACTCTAAAATAAATACGTATAACGTGCAAAATACGTACGCACACACGTTTATTAGTTAGCCACTCACGATACATAAAATTATTTAGAACTCGGCATTCTGACGTTGGTCCGCTCGCATCGAGCTAACGTAAAATACTAAATTTCGACAACGGAATTCGATACGCTATATAGATAAATGTCCATAGTCTTTGGACCAAATGTGAAACTCAAAGTATTATTTTATTTGATCTAAACTGCTCGTCAAAATGTCATCATCGTGCCGATGGTCTGGGGGATGTTTGAACGGTCTGCGGGTGAAAATTGGTTGTACCACCCCAGACCAATTGATTTTAGCAGCATTTGGATCAATGAAACCGCCAGTGAAACTATATAAATCAAACTCTGCAGCATAACTGCAGAGGGATGAATCCGGGGGCTGGAAATTAGTTGAAAGAATAGCGTTATTTCTTTGTTCATTATTTCTGAAATTGAGAGTTTTTAGAAAAAATCCTCTGACACGTCGATTTTGTTTTAAACAAAGACACTTTTTGATATACGACCCATATTTGTGATGTCATCGTTGTTCGAGATATGACGTCATTGACAATTTTTTTAAATGGCAACCCCCAATTTCGACCACGCCATATGAAAGAGCGTGTCATTCTACTTCCACATCGTCAAAAATTATGGTTGCCTGACAGTATCCTAAGCGACCGAGAAGTTTTTTTATTGCTGTCAGATAAAAACTTGAAATCGTACTTCGGTAAATATTTTTTTTAATTTTTTTTTGGTTATTTCTTTAGTTCTTATCTTTTGTTTGGCAAAGGCAGTGTGTGTGAAGTGGTTATTGAGTAGCGACTTTTGTGATTTTATAAAAAATTAACTGAAAGAGACCCAATTGAAATTCTTTGCATGATAGGATTTAGAGACAGGATGCGCACCCAAAAAGAAGTAGTTGAATTGTTCAATGAAACATATCCTGATCGGCACTCCATTAGCCAAAGCATGGTAAGCAATATTGAGTCTAAATACCGTAACTTTGGGCATGTTCGTGAAATTCCTAAATCTGGTCGACTTTCAAAATCAGAAGATCAACTTAATGTTTTGTTGGCAATACAGGAAAATCACCACTCAACACTTAACCAATTGGCTTCTGATTTCAATATGGCACCATCCACAGTTCACAAAATTATGAAAAAAGCAAAGTATCATCCTTATAAGGTATGCCTTGAGCTATCTGAAGACGACTTTGATCGGCGAAATCAATTCTGCGAGCAAATGCAAAAGCTATGCACTAATGATAATAATTTCGTAAAAAACGTAATTTTTTCTGACGAGGCTACGTTTATTTTGAACGGCCAATTGGAAGAATTCTGGGTCCCTATTTCTTTGACGTGAACCTTACTGGTGCAAGCTATTTGGATTTTCTTCGAGACGACCTTATTCCTGAACTAATAACTTTTTTTTTCAACAAGATGGTGCATCTCTCCATTATGCAGCACCTGTCCGTGCTTACTTAGATGAGGTGTTCCCGAATCGTTGGATAGGGAGAAGAGGGCCGATTGAGTGGCCAGCCAGATCGCCAGATTTGACACCCCTAGATTACTTATTGTGGGGATACTTAAAAAGCAAAGTATACGTTACTAGACCGGAGAATTTAGAAGATTTAAAAGCAAGAATTCGTCACGAGATACATCGTATACCTCCTGAAGTTATTGCCAATGTTCAAAAAGAATTTATTAATCGTCGTGGCTACTGTCAGGTAGCTAACGTCGCACAATTTGATCATTTAATTTAGTTGTTTTTTTTTTACATAATCATTATCATTAAATTTAGTATTTTGAAATTTAAAATCGTTTTTCTTCATTTTTTTTTAACCTATATACTCACGCTATGTAACCTACCATAATTTTCTTAAGTAGAATGACACGCTTTCAAATGGCGTGGTCGAAATTGAGGGTTGCCACTTAAAAAAATTGTCGATGACGTCATATCTCGAACAACGATGACGTCACAAATATGGGTCGTACGTCAAAAAGTGTCTTTGTTTAAAACAAAATCGACGTGTCAGAGGATTGTTTCGAAAAGCTCTCAATTTCAGAAATAATGAATTTATTCGTTACTTTTCGAAAGCACTGTGTCTATCCGTACCTCACCCCGACACCTGCGCCACTGTCCCTCAAAATAACATCCTAAACTAAAAAATCTCGTCCCATCGCTGGCACACGCCGTTTTGCCCACTATCGATTGGTCGAGCCGACTACGTAGTAACGGTCGAGTTCTAAGCGTCTTGTCCCCAAGCTCCCGAAGGCCGGCTCGACCCAAATATTATTGAATATTTAATAAATTCGGGAGCTAAACAATTTAGGGGCGGACGCGAGCGCCGCGCGCGGACTTCATTAATAGATCTAGACACGCAGATTTTGGACTGTCAGCGAGTCTGGACTGACCTCTTCGTCGTGCGGTGTATGCGTTTGTTTCGCTAATGAACACGAATAAGTAATGGAACGTGGGTCGTACAGGGCGATTTTTAAAGAAGGGATATTTTAATTTTTTCTTGGACGTAGTTTATGGTTACAGGAATGTATGAGGTTTTGTGTGCAATCAACCAAGACAAAAACAATGGCGTCCGCTAAGACTGTTTATTCGACCGAAGAACGGGTGTTTATGGTAAAGGCCTACTATCAGAATGGCGAATCAGCTTCGGCGGCACTGAGAAAGTTCCGGACCAAGTTCGGACACCACACGACATTGAAGGAAAAGACCATCAAAGAGTAAGAATGTTTTTTTTTCAATTTTAATGATTTTTATTTTTTTAAATTTTACCATGTTACACTAGGACTGTTGACAAGTTTGAAACAATCATTCAAGGTTTCATTATAAAATGAATCGATGTTAATAATTAGTACTCAAAAAGTACGCAATAATGAAAAAATTACAGAAGACATTTTTTTACTTAAAATTTAACGTAGAATACGAGATTTCGAAATTTGCTTCAAAATGGTCGCCATGTCATATCTACCATCCTGAATTTTGAAATTCTGACATCAGGATCGTGATCAGCGACCTCAAAAACCCCGAAAGGACTACTTTTTCAAAATTCTTCGTAAAAAACAAGAAATATCATCCTTTGAATTTTGCCATATCTAGTTATTTTAACCTCAAAAATGAGAAAATTAAATTGTTCTCATTGCGTTTCCTTCAAGTACACGTCTCGAGTGCACGTTTGTATTTGTTTTTGAGTAGTATAAAGGGCGATAATATAGCTGAAATTGCGATTTAAAAAAAAAGAATCTTGAAAAAAATCCCGTTGTTTAATAGTTTTTGTTAAGAATTGAAGGCTACATCAACTTTTTTTGCAAATTTTAACGATTCCATTCGAAAGAGCGACCTCGAAAACATAGGAATACATGGTTTTAGTTGTTTTTTCTTCATTTTTTCTATCAGTAATATGACCCTCTAAGTTCATGTCTCTTGACAGTGCACTTGGGCGTTAAAGGGTTAACGCGTTTAAGTTTGGATAGACCCAACACTCAATACACCACCATCACACCACCGAAATTGACATTGTCGATAGCAATATAACCAGCTCTAAATTAAAAAAAAAATTTGCTCAATAATTTAACAATGGTATTTCTAAAAGTAATTTATATGCAAGTATCTTGGAACACTCCTAGATTGTTAGTTTCTGAACCCTACCGAGCCTTATTCAATCTCGGTTAAAATGTTTGGTTAGTGCTATGTAAGCCAGATACATTTAATATCTTCGCTGCAGCCCTATGCAGCCATCTGTCGTGACAAATGATCCCGTTTCTGCACAAAAAGCGAACAACAAGAGAATCCTAACCGGCTCAATTAATTTCGGCAATAAATCTCTTCTATATTAATGAAAAACTGCTGAAACTGTCACCGGAAATGCTAGTGCAAATTAGTTGGCAGTTCGAGAACTTTACTAATTACCCTATTTTTGTAATTTACTGTGTTCGATATTTTTCTCGCGGACACTGCCAAAAAGCTCACACGTAACAAAGTTCCAAAGCGGCGACAAAAGGCCAAACTTTATGTGCAGACACCTCACGCGAATTTTACCATATGTTACGGAAATTTGGTGATAGGAAAGTATTGATTTTTTCAATTGACAGCAATATAACATCTTACTGGCTTTATATCAAGAATAAAATCATTATAGTGAACCATGTAATGAAAATATGCTAAGAAATGAATTATCGTAACTGAGAAGCATTCGATTTATAATTTCCTTTGCAACCATTCCCCCAACCAAGAATACAGTTGCTAGGGCAAGATCAAACGAAAGTATGTAGCACCAAATAACAAACGTTACCTTTATCGCAAAATTGGATTCTATAGAAAATGTATGAAAGTATCAGCCACATTTTGTAGATCATTGAATAGCATTACATGACAATTTAAGCCACTGGAAATCCATTTGTATCTTTATATTTACCAAGGTAATACGCAATCAAAGAATCTGGACATAAACGATGTATGTATATGTCTAATTTGATTCAAATACAACAACATTTTTTGTAAATATTTCCAAGGCACATGTGCATTTTTAGAAAAAGGCTTTATTAAATTACGTGTATAAATAAAAAATTCAGTTACAAGAGCACTTCAATCTACGACCTTTCAACTGTCTGAGCCCCAACTTTTCAAGATATTATTGGCAATTTTGTTAGTTACGAAATCTCCTGTTCTCCACTCGTCGCCATTATATCATATTTGTACTGATATCGTCAGAGTAGACGATATTGAACTTTCAATTCAATTAACCTCTTAAACGATCTCTAAGAAATAAAGCACCAGTTGGAATTATAATCGCATTTAAAGATGGATAAGGAGTATGTGATAAAATATTTTGGAGACACAATACCTCTTTATTTGAAGGGAAAAAAGTGAAAAGGATAGTGGCACTTTAGAACTTTAGTTACACACCTATTTTCTTAGCTGGCAAGTATTTGTTATATTTCCACTCAAGTTAAGTCAGCAACTACCAGATGTCTTTGCCAAAAACACACTCTAAAACCTTTCAGGAAAGACATCTGGTAGTTCCTGACTTTGTCAGACCTATCAGAATATGCCAAGTTCCATTTAATCGCCCTAAATGATGATACCTCCAGATAACAACACCGTAACTCTCCTGATTAAGATACAAGCCGACATGGTCGTTCTTTGTTATTGGCCGTTGATATGTTACACTGATGATGTCTAATAAGATCTAAATCCAGATCTGTGACTACCAAATGGCGAATGAAAATGAGCGGGAGATCGCATAATTAAGACATTTGTTAAAATTAAAGAAATTAGAATCTTTATTTCTTTAACTGGTTTAACTATTGATATATTAAACCACACGCAGACGAATAAAATATTCTTCAGGCAGATAATAGATAATAGAATACTCGTCATACTAATAAATAAAACATAATACAATACAAAATAAATATTCC
Source organism: Aromia moschata (assembly GCA_029963805.1). Taxonomy (NCBI): domain Eukaryota; kingdom Metazoa; phylum Arthropoda; class Insecta; order Coleoptera; family Cerambycidae; genus Aromia; species Aromia moschata. Next base: position 21,367 of record JAPWTK010000540.1, on the reverse strand, counting down.
GTGACTAGTATGTACAAAGTTACACACATATGTATTTGTTATACTGAGCGCTGATCCTCGAATACTCAGAAAAAAAAACTAAATTTTTTCCTCGATTTTTGAAGAGTGAGTAATGGTCGTATCGTGAATTTGAAAAAAAGTGTTTTGAAACTCCAAGACTCTAGTTTTCGGATCTGTAGTGACCAATGCAGAATTGAGAAAAAAGTGGAAAAAATTTAAATTTTCCATTTTTATAAGAGTACACAAAGTTTAAGAATAAAAATCTTGCTCGATATTGAGGGTGGGAAACATTTTGTTTTTAAATGTCTTGATAAGATTTTATAGGGCATTTATTCCAGTTTCCGGAACTGCTCTTCAATTTCCTGTACCATTATTGGTTTCTGAGATATCGATGGTTGAAGACAATGGGTCCTTATTCGTTCAATTTCGGATATCTCCGCGACAAATGGACGTAGCAAACAATAAAAAAAGGAAATTGAAGCTAAATAAACAGGCTATTTGGTCCATGTGGTCGTTCATCCGACAAAAATTTTTCCGAGCCAGTGGAGCGAAAAAAAGAAGGCTTAAATGGATTTTTTTTCACGCTATTCCTTCGGATTGCATTAAAACCGTAGCTTCTAAAAAAATGTTGGTCTACAGATACGAAAACTAGTCTTGGAGCTTCAAAAAGCTTCTTTTAAATTTGCGATTCGACCATTTCTCACTTAGATACAGCACCTCAAATATCGGGGAGAGATTTAGATTTTTTTTTGCCCACTTAATTTTTGTAAGTAGTTTATCACCCGTCTTGATTTAAAAGACTGTAGCAAATACAGGAAAGCATACATGAAAATACAAGTTAGCGGCCTAATGATATAAGTTGTTTGACCGAGTTTCATCGAATGGAATTTCTGGGAGATTTTCCCTTGTTAGTGGAACAACGAGGATGCGGGAATTTTTTCTTGTTACGATTAATTCTCGACTAGATTTACCGAGCTATTAGAATCTCGTACTCTGGAACGACGTTATGCTCGTATCTCCCCGCAGGCGGTGAATTAGTTCGCAACAGGACATCGCGCGGTAGTGCCCTGTCTCAAAGTTCATCCCCTGGGGGTTATCTTCAGCGGCATTGTTAATGTAGCTGTAGAAACGAGACATAAGTACCATCTTTACCATCGGTTTAAATAAGTCTGCGAACATCATCAAATGCAAGTTTTCACATTCATTTGTGGCACTCGTATCTCCAAGGAAGGTTTACTCAGTAGTTTAAGTTTTTTTTTGTCCCCCTTCAGTTAAAAAAGTGTGGAGCCCTTTTCCGGTTGTGAACCAGAAATGAGGAGCAAGCGTTCAAAACGTATTAAATCCTGATAACCTGTTTCGGAGAAAATCGCCAAAACCCACTAGTGAGCAGCGCCTGGGACAGAGGAGCATTGTTAATGGGGTGTTCGCTTCATTTTAGCAAGTCGACAGTATACCCCAAAATTCGTAAAGTTTGATCCAAAGGTATGGCAAAAATTTCAAAATATATTTTGGATTTAATGCGTTTTGATTGATTGGCTCTTGGATTTAAAACGGTTTGTTCGAGTCAACTTAGGATTTACTTTCATGAAATATTTATTTTCATGAAACAATGTTATAAACATTGTTTCATAAACAATGCAAAAAAATCAAAACCTAAAAACTGAAACAAAGTAACTGGAAATATTAACCTAAGCATGAGTCAATTTAGAATTTAGAACAAATTGTTTAAACGAAATATTTATTCTCAGAAATATTCTATAAACCATGTAAAAAAATCCTGGAGTGGGTATGGCAGAGGGAATGGCATGAGGGAATGGCAATGGGTAACTCCTTGTCACCTTTCATTGCAAATCTTTTTATGAGTAAATTTGAGACAGAAGTAAAAGATAAATTCGAGTATTTCCCTAGAGTTTGGTTCAGGTATGTGGACGACATCTTCGCGGTATTTGATACAAAAGCAATTAGTTTAGATAATTTTGTTGCCAAATTAAATAACCGTTTCCCTACCATAAAATTTACATATGAAGTGGAACACAATGAACAACTGCCATTTTGAGATGTATTAGTTATTAGAAATAGTGAAAATAAGTTAGAGTTTGATGTATATAGGAAAGAAACCGCGACTCTTAGATATATTCCCAACGATTCACACCACCCTTTTCAACATAAAATGGCAAGTTTTAATTTTCTAATTCACCGTTTGTTAAATTTCCCCCTCAGTAAAGAGAGGTTTGAACATGAGAAACAATTAATTAAGAATATAGCTAAGAGTAACGGTTACTCAGTCCATTTAATAGATAAGTTAATAAGGAAGCATACATTTAAGAGAACCCTGTACAATTCCACGACTTTTCGTAGAGATACTGACCATTCGAAATTTGCTTCGTTACCATATGAACCTAAATTCACCCGCGGACTAGATAAGATTTTTAAAAATATTAATATCAATTTGGTTTATAATTCTAAAAATAAACTACAGACGCTTTTGGGTAACCCCAAAGACAAAATCAACAATAACGAAAAGTCAGGAATATACGAAATAAGTTGTAGAGATTGTGATCAAAAGTATATTGGACAAACAAAAAAGATCTATATTGACTAGATTTAAAGAACACATGGCTCATTTGAAATATGGCAGAACTGAAAAATCTTGTGTTGCCCAACATGCTTTCGACAACAACCATAGGATAGATATAAATAATTTAAAATTAATTAGAAATGTAACAAACAGTAGACAGTTGGATGCTTTTGAAAGTTTAGAAATCATTAAGTGTAACAATAGTATGAATAAGGACAATGGTCCGATACCCACCATTCCACTGTTTGCTCTGATAAACAAAGACAGTTACGGTTCAGTGAACCGTGGCAACAAATTTGGTATAAATAGTGCAAGTGTGTAGGCTAGAATTTAGTTTTAATCTTCTCCTGAAGATGCCAACTTGGTTGGCGAAACGCGCGTCGAGAAAAGTGTAGTAGTTCGGTGTTTCGTGGAAAACGTCCAGTTTTTTTTTCCATGTAAAAAAATACATTGAAGCAGAGTACCTGAAAATGCTATCTTGTTAGTTATCTATAATGGTATTGTAGATTTACTATGTTTTGATCAAATAAAGATTTCAAGTTGGACACATTTGGTTGGTGACATTTTGTACTGGATTTTACGTTGGATATAATGCGATTTCCTCAAATCTGAGCGCGGCATTGGATTTAACTGATACTTAAGATGCAGATCCTGTGCTTAACTCATTTTCGCTTAAAAAAGGATTTAATAAGTTTTGAACGCTTGCTCCTCAAATATTGAAATGTATCGAAATTAAATAATTTAATGCTATACTTCACCATTTCGCCCAGGTTAGTCCATGGTTGTCCATTTGCTATTTTCTTTGCTCAACTCAAAGCTTTTTTGTTTACTCAACCTCCATTCAGAATATACGACGTGATGAAAAGGCATGAATGTGATCCAATCATCACTTTCAAACCAATAGGCCCGAAATCCCATCGCGGTGAAATTTCATAACCTTAATTTCAAACCAAATAATCTCAAAAACCCTGTACCTACGACCTGTGCAATTTATCACGCAGCAATCTAATGAAGATGCATGATCCAATATGACTTTTCAATCATATCTCTCGATCCCATAGTCTCGAAAATGGCTTTGGAAGTCTGTTAATTTTTTAAACTTATTAGCCTAGGAAAGACAGCCAAAATAAGTCAAATTTTTCAAAAAATTCCTCAAGCGTCAACAAAAATTTGATAGGTAAAAAAATAATGCAATTTGAGAGCACTAGTTTTGAATCAAATCGGTTTGTAGGAACATAACCAAAAAGAATTCATAAACGTGTGAAAAACCGGTTTTTTCACTTTTTAAGTACCAAAAAAAATTATTTCAGAAAAACAAAAAATAGATTAGAATAAATTAGATAGTAAAAAAAAGGCCAATTTTCGAAGGTTTTTATTTATTTTTTTTGCAAAAAAGTTGTAAACCGATTTTAATTTTTAAAAAACTGACTTTCTTCGTCTTTTTAAGCGCTATACCGTGCTATTTTTTGTTTTTTTCTGAAATATTTTTTTTGGTACTTAAAAAAGTGAAAAACCGGTTTTTCACACATTTATCCATTTTTTTTGGTTATGTTCCTACAAACCGATTTGATCCAAAACTAGTGCACTCAAATTGCACTATTTTTTTACCTAACTATCAATTTTTTTTAACGCTTGAGGAATCTTTCCTAGGCTATATATCCCGTTACTATTTTCCGTACTCAACCACGCGGCAACGGCTGTTCAAAGTTCACCCCCTGGGGGTTTATCACCCCATTGTTAATGTCGCTTTAGGTACGAAATATAAACGTAAAGATTTATGGAGCGCTCCGACATCGATTTGAATAAGAGGCGGCTGGCTGCGGAAATTCGGTGCCCTTTTTTCCGAAGGAATTTTCATGTTCAATTAGTTTCGTTGTTCTTACTCACGTGTTCCTGTTCCACTACATTTCGTACGTTAGACGGAAATAAAAATGTGAAGTAATAAGGGAACGGAATAGGACGCGACGCTAAACAGGGCGAACGAGTATAAAAGGAAAGTGTCGCCTCGCGCCGCCAGACGGCGCTTAGAGTGAATAAATTCAGGAGGATGCGAGATATTATGCATTCATGCTGAAAAAAAAAAGCTAAATGTCGCGGAACTCGCGTACATTAAACGTTACAAGGATTTTGCATACTAAACGCCCTATGAAATCGGAATAATCAAGAGCTCGTCGCTAATTTTTTTTGTTCGCAGGTTTTCATTAACACTCTTTCTCGAAATGTAATGGATGTACCGTTTAATGGAAAAGTTTTATACAGAAGCAGTATTGTTCGAGGTTCGTATCCATTTAAATTAGCTACTATCCGTGCGTACAACCAATTAGCTGTTTTCCGTGCGGGTTCGAATCCCGCCCGGGGCATTTGACACCCGTCACACCTGTTCCACCCCTCTTCCAAGCCCACTCTTCCTTTGATATCATCGTAATGATGCCCAGAAGGAGAGTGTCAATATCTGTGGTGTGATGTTTTTTTTTATTGTGATTATACAAGATATGTAATTATTTTGCGTCTTGCTAACCAGTTTTTGACATATTTTATGAATTGAATGAATGTATGAATTAAAAACATCCTTTTGAAGATGGTTTGATTGAATCATTACACTTACATATTTTTGTTTGTAAAGTTACATAATTGACAACATTAAACAAATCCCATATTAATCCGTAGAAAAGTATATGATACAAGTTTAAATAAATTTTATATAAGTTTTCATACGTTTTTGTAACTTTAAACTTAATTCCACATGTCATATTTTAATGCGAATTAAAGAAGACTTAAAATCTGAGATAAATTAAACTGAATTGAAAGAAACTGAAAATAATTGAACAAATAAAACTAACTTAATCTTGATTTTAATGCACTATGTAAATGCATTTTTTTGAGAACTTCATTCATATAGGTTTTCTGTATTTGTGACCAGAACAGGCTAACATTTGTAATTTATGTATTGTGTGTATTAAGAGACCAGAACCTGGAGTGGGTACTGGAACCTTCGGTGTAGAAACAAAAAACTGGACGTTTTCCACGAAACACCGAACTAAACGTTTCACCAACTATGTTGGCATCTTCAGGAGAAGATCAAAACTTGTGTTGTACTGATTAAAACCTGTATTAACTGAGTTTTAATCTTCTCCTGAAGATGCCAACTTAGTTGGCGAAACGCGCGTCGAGAAAAGTATAGTAGTTCGGTGTTTCGTGGAAAAGGTTTTTTTAACAGAACAGAAATTTTCAGAGAATATAAAAAACTTTTTTGGTGGGTGGAACATTTTTTACGATTATGCTTTTTTTGTTGAAAACTAAATTGTCCAAAACTAGTTAAATGGTCCGGTAAATTCTTCAGCGATATTTAATAAATAATTTACTAATTGTGATGTTTATGGGTACTGAAACTTTTTTCAAGAGTTTTTTGGTATATAAAGGATTGAATTAAATTCGTCTCTCTGTTTATTTTTTGTTTTTTGTTATGTCTGATATGTTCTGTCTGGTAATGTCTGATTCATTTGTTTGTTGATGATAGACAAATAATGTGTTCATATGACATTCGATTTTAAATGTTGTTACTTAGAGATTTTGCTTAGCGATTTCGTTCTTAACTGTGTGCTAACGATTTTTGAGTCGAGATTAGGAATTTGTTTTTTCCAAACTTTTCAACTAACGCTATCAGCAAAATCGTCCGTATATGATTGTAATCGTAAGAATGTCAGAATATAATTATATGTACGCATATAAAGTTTCAAAGTTGATATTACTTCTAGGTAAATGAACAACAGGAATTTCCTTCTAAATCAGAAGAAATCCGTGTAAGAATCCTTTGAGGTGTGGATTTACCGAATGTTGAGAGTATTGTTGAGACAGGGTAACAAATAAAACAGTGTAAAAAAAGACATAGAAGAAGAAGAAGAAGAAGAAGAAGAAGAAGAAGAAGAAGAAGAATAAGAAGAAGAAGAAGAAGAAGAAGAAGAAGAAGAAGAAGAAGTGTAATTACGCCCTCTTCTTCTGACATTGAAATACTTATTTTCTGATTTCTACTCATCACATTTTTGTTGTAAATATTTTATAAATGTATTATCGCTCCGAACCGCGTTCCGCTAAGTATAATAATTAATCGTATTTTAAACCGTTTTGAGGATCACGTCTCCGTGAAGTGTTGCTCTTCGCGAGTATTCGCGCGCCCGCCTTTCTCCAGCGGTGCGAAGTGGAATTCATCTCGGGAGGGTTCCGCGCATTTATAATAAACCACCTTAATCTGTTGTTAGGGGGGAACACTTCGCAGTAAGTGTGTGTCTTAGTCTTACTGCGGCGGCGGCACCCCTACGAGCACACCCCCTCCACCTCCTCTCTCCCCTTGATCTCGGAAATTCTCCCAGAAGTTTCCTTTCTCCTTCGAACTCGTTCGCTAGTTTCGAGTGTATAAGGCAATTAGTGTGATTAATTTAATTTTGTACCGGATTTAAAACCCCTTCTTGTTTGATTCACGGTTCATTAATTTTCTGATTTTCATAACGGAACTTTCGGCGTTCCCCGGCTGTGTTACTTTTTTTTTTTGGGGGGGGGGGGGGTGAAGGGGGTAGGATCGTTATTAATTACGTACAACAGATCCGTCTGAAACTGTATACAGACCAATTATGTACTTGGACCTCTACACCCCTATAGCTTGAATATAGGCATATAAAAGCAGTTTAAGGTGTGTTTAAGAGGGTATTGCAGATGATCCTCCTTGATGAAATGTGCAATAAGGAGGAAAGGGGGCATGGAGGAAGAGAGAGGGAGAGAAAAAGACCAAACTTCACGGATCCCTTTCAAAAACGACAACACGTTGCTTACGACTGGAAGTGCCTGCATAACCGGGTTAGGAGCGGCCTATATTTTATGCATGTTCAATTGTAGAGGAGCGGCGTCAACTCGAAACGAACACTACTTTTCAATTATCTCGTAAGCTGGTTACGATTGGTGTATTTCTGTCATCTCTGTTCGTTGTTTTTTTTTTTTAACGTAAATCTACAACGTATGGACAGGTCTAGCTCCTCAATGAAGTTCAACATATCCGTATTGGCCGTAATGTGAAGATTAAATATTTGATATGCTCAGCAGATCCATGTGTTTCCTTTTTTTGTGGGATTTGTGGCAAATGCGTCAACAAAGCATGGGTAACCGTTAACTGATTATTGTAACTGGCAGTCAACACCATGAAATGAGTCATATTTACATGCAATATGTTCAATATAATATTCTATCAGATTTTCAGTTTATATATTTTTTTTTTTTAGGTTACAATGTTCATTTAATATTCCCTCGTATTAGTAAGGGGTAGTAAAGTAGTAAAACTAAGTCCCTTAGACCCTCCTTAGGATCTGAGGGCATACGGGGAAGGGATGGCTACTATTATTATCCGCCATGGCCCTCAAAGTGAGCGGTTATTTCCCCTTTCTTTTTAAAACCTGGAATTTAATCTACACAAGCTGACATCCAGCGCGGAAGCGAATGTAAATCTCCGGCGGCATTATTCACGATACATAATGGAAATAAAGATGGCTGTAACGGGGTGCCGGCGCTGATAACGTCAGAGAAATATTAGCCTCATTTCTATACTAAATGTCGTATAGGCAACTGACGTCCTTCCGCTTCCTGTCGGGAGTGAGCGAAGAGGATGTGTGGAATGCTTTCTTTACACGCGAGAAAGCAGTTTAGCGAGTTAAAGCAGCTGCTCTAGTTGAGAGTAACTTCTTTGAGGGTGGATGATTTTTTTTTAATTCATAACGTAATTTAAAACTATCTGTATTTTTGGCTTCAAGTAGGCTGTGGAACAACAAAAGGTATGTCTTAGCCAATTTTTTTCCAATATGGCTAACATGCGCTTTTTTGCTTTTAAATTTGATGGCTTCAAATCGCAGCAACTTCATCTTTTTTTACAAGCTTTTATTTAACTTGCAATGTATGTAAATTTGTTTGTTTGTCTGTCTGTCTGTCTGTGTATGTATATTTGTTTGTTTGTCTGTCTGTCCGTCTGTCCATCTGTCCGTCTGTCCGTCTGTCCGTCTGTCCGTCTGTCCGTCTGTCCGTCTGTCCGTCTGTCCGTCTGTCCGTCTGTCCGTCTGTCCGTCTGTCCGCCTGTCCGTCTATCCGTCTGTCTGTCTGCCTGTCTGTCTATCTGTCTGTCTGCGTATAAAGTTCTTCTTCTTTAAATATTTTTTAAAATAATTTCAGATGGCGCCATGATGATACATAACACATTTTTGGATGGAAGAGACAGAGCACCTGGTGGGCTGGCAGCGAGCGACGCGCGCCGGGGTGCAGCGTTCGCTTTGGCGGTCGAGAAAAATATGTTCCTATTCTTGTACCGACTTTAAACTTTGGAATTGAATAGTCAAAAGACCATACTTTCGCACTGTGACATTTTCCAAAAATCGATTTTGTCAAATTTTATGACTGCAGGTAATTAAGTAAGGCCGCAGCAAGCATTTTGTTTTTAGAGGACTGGTTTTACATTTTTTTTTGCCACGGTACATTTTAACCTTACCTTTCAGGATAGTAAATTTCGCAATTAATAAACGACTACGTTTGCCGTTACATCATTCTGGTCGGTGTTTACAATGGCGTCGGAAACACTGTGAGGGAATTTCCATTTAAGTTTCACGATTACTCTGTTTAATCAGAACGGTTCGCCCACGTCTACACCTTTAACAAGTTGTGCAGGTGACCCTCTCGGGACGCTGTCAAATTAATGCAGTGCCGGCCATATTCTCCGGATAATTTTGTCGCTCGTAAACAACTCCGGTTGGTGTACGCAAGTTGACCAATACAATTTTCATGGTACCTAATGTACGTTTGTGAACATACAGGGGACAGACAAAATAATATGAACAAACGCTAATGGAAAAAAATGTTTCCGAATTTTTAGTGATTTTTCAGAATGTTGTATCTCAGTGAAAAATGGTCTTATCGAAGTCTAGAAAAAAAAGCATTTTGAAGCTTCAAGTTTCTAGTTTTGAGATATTTCGGCAAAACATTTTTAGAACTACATGTTTCGCGCAATTTTAGGAAGTAGTGTGAGAAAAAAAAATTGCGAATTTTTTTCGATTTTTTTTCAAGTCCACGAGCTTGAAAAAAAATGTTTCTAACTTAGCCATGGTATGGACCGGATAGCTTGTTTATTCAGCTTCAATTTGATTTTTTTTAAATCTCGATACGACCATTTGTTGCTGAGATATCGAACTTTAAATCAAAAAGGATCCTTTTGTTTTTGATCGACGATATCTCAGCAACCAACGGTAGCACAGAAAATCTAAGGGCAGTTCTGAAAACTGGAATAAAAACCCTACAAGGTTCTGCTGCGATTTTTGAGGAGAATTTTTTTTTATCCTTCACATGAATTTGAAAAAACAGGAAAAAAACGGGTAACTGATGTTTTTTTCAGAACATTAACGGCTGAAATTCAAATCTGGTTTAAGATATACAGCGTGTTCAAAGTTTCAATTTTATTCTGAAATTTCAATAATTGAGAAAGTTTTGATAGTATAAATCTGAAACTTGGTAGCTTTACGTTTTTTGGTGTGAGAATTACGAATTTAAGCTGAAACTAGCGCCCTCTTCGAGCAACGTCAAAATTAAAATAAAATTAAAATTCATAATTATCACACCAAAAAACATAAAACTACCAATTTTCAGATTTATATTATCAAAACTTTCTTAATTATTGAGAAATTTCAGAATAAAATTTAAACTTTGAACACGCAGTATCTCTTAAACTAGCGACATTGATATAAGGCATGTTGAGCTCAATCATAATATTTTGGTGTTTAGTATCTCCAGTTTAGTCTTGTCCCATTCTTTCTGACTCACTCTGTATATTATAACATAAGCAAATATTAGCGCGGTGTATCAGATAAGTACCTTGGTTTGATTGCTATAGTTACGTCTGACAAATAACACATTTGTTTATAGTTTCGCGTTTGACGTTCTGAAGTTCAGAATAGGTCTTTTTTACGTGATTTCTAAAATCTTTTTAGAAATACGTGTAGTCTACTGTTTGGAATGACAAACGGTACAAACTTTTCGCTAGTGTTGAATATGCGTCATTCCAGTGTTCCATCCAACATCCAACCGCACTTTTACACAAAGCGTGCGCGTTTCGACAACCATTGTGGCATCACCGGTAGATGATTAAAATTCACTTTTAATGAGTTGACTGTAAAAAGCGGTGTTTCAGTATTTTGTGGAAAGCTCGTTTTTGATTTTGAGTCTGTAAAATTTAAACCACAGAAGCAGAATAAAATCCAGGCAACTCCGATCTCTTGCGGAATAAGAGTTATTTCCGCGTCTTGTTTCTTCGCGCACGGCAACCTGAAGCCTTTGAAGCTTCCAACGCGGCGACGTTTTTTCATATTCGTGCCGAGCTTGGAGCTATGTCTTGTTTGCTTTCCAGTAACTAGTGTGTTCAGTAGGTTCGTTTGACTGTAGAGATAGGGTTCAATTTGTACGTCCGCTCCGGGGTATCATTACAAAAGTAAAACTTGTTTGTATACCTTGCAGTTTTAGAAATAAATTGTTGAAAGCAAAGCGGAGGAGCTTTTGCGCGGTATTTGCGTTTGATGAGGAAAATGTGTAACGGATCTATTAGTACTTTTAGTACACAGAAACGGTTGGTTTTCATAATATGCCAGTCAATAGAGCTCGAAAAGGGGGTGAGTTTATGACATGATTGATACCTGAAATCCGACTACGGGATACTTTTAAGTTCAGTCCTTAGATGAAAACGTATATGAATTGGACTAGGAAATAATTGCATATTTTTTAATAACGAATTAGTGAAAAAAATGGAGTTTTTTCAGTTTTTTGCTTATAGAAGAAAAGCTATTGAAGCAATCACATCGCATCCAATAGGAAAGTTGCAGAGAATTCAAAAACCTTTAAAATGAAAAAAAACAAAAGTCGATCGGTACATTTTTCGCTGATAAAACTCGGAAAAAACGCAAAAAATTACCTTTTCTTAATGTATTCGTAATTCGAGTATTTTTGCATTAGAAGAGTCAATCTTGTGGGAAAATGTAGGTAATATCACGAAGAATGAGTGTGCAAAAACTGGATTATGTCTGATGAATAGTTTTTGCACAATAGTCGAATAAAGATTTTTACATCGTATTTTGAATATTCCATAACACGTCGAGCGATAGATTAAATAACATTTTCTCGACGGATTCGGAAACTACAGAGTGTAAACTACAATTCGTCCATTTACTTTGTTTCATTTAAATGCCTTTAAATTGGTGTAAGACGCCTCTGAACACCACGCGAAATTTGCTGGTCGTTGCCGCCGCTTCCCCTCTCTCTCCCCGACAACCATACCTCAAATTATGGTTTTGCAGTGATTTATATTATTTGAGTTATGCCAAATTACAACACAAAAACACGTCACATTTAGATGAAATTAGACAAAAGGGAAGACAAAACAGTAGGTACGACAAGCGACTGATTTTCTCTCAATAGAATTACCGAGACGAGATGCTACGAGAACATCGAACAGATTCGCATAGAAGTTTATTAGAACTTCCTTTTCTCTGGAAAGTGGCAGTGAATTAAAGTGGCAATATACCAAAGGAAAATATACGTACGTTCATTCCAACTCTGTATCAGTTTCCTTGGTTAATAGTAGACAGTACCTGCTTAATTTCCTATTGGAAAGACTATCCCGAAGCCTTAAAACCGAAGCTAGTCAAAAGAAGCTACAAATAGTTTTTTCCACTTTTCCGTCTTCGTTTAGAAGCTCCACTTCATGTACTAATGCTACGGATGAGTAGCGTATTGGAACAGCACTGTCTGCAGTTGCAAATTTTCAATTCTAAACCTTCTAATTCGCGATTATTGGGGAACAAAATAACGTAATAAATTTCGTGATTTTTTTTCTACCTTAAAACGGAAACTACCGACTAATCTTTATTAACTCAACGACTAATCCTATTTCGAAGTGATAATAAGCGGTTAGCAAGCCCTACCTTTCTGTAGCGTCGCCTTCCGCCCTTCCTTGTCCCGCGTGGCTCAGAACGTACACCCTGTTGGAGTCCTTGTACCATTTGAGGCTGTGCAGTTGGCCGCACTGCTGCTTATCCACCCGGCATGGGAGGGCCACCGTGGTCCCAATGTGTGCCGAAATCTCGGCTTCGGTCGTAACTGCAAAAAGACGAAGGTACTAATTATAAATCGTTAGTATCATTATTCCTCTTACAGATGCAATTGGATGTTCTGAACTAGTAACAAAAATTAAAGGGTATTAAAAAAATTCCAAGTTTTTGGGTCATTTTCAACAAGAGATAACTCGGAGAAAAATGGTCGTACAGAAAATAAAAAAGAAGGAAATTGTAGCCTCAAGTGTCTAGTTTTCAAAACTGGACTTAACATTTTTTAGCGGAAGCGGTTCTCACGTAATCATCCGAAAATAAACAAAAAAGGTTTTTTCCAAATTTTTGCTCGTCTTTAAAATGATGTGTGGACTGTGGACATAATGAAACATTTTTTTTTCATCATGTGATCGCAAAGCTCTTTTAGACAATTTAATCAGCTTTACTTTGACCTCTTCACGAGCTCCGTACGATGATTTGCCGCGGAGTTATCGTCGATCAAAGCAAAAAAAGTCCTTTTCAACTTTGACAATCAATTACTTGGGAACTAATGATCGTATAGAAAATGGAGGTAGGGTTTTGGAAACTGCAAGACATTCTCTATAAGACACAATCAGGGGCGACTGATAAACTTTTTTTTTGAAGCGATAATGTTGGTTGAAAAAAGTTAAAAACTTGCGAATTTAAAGATATTTGGAGAATTTGGTATAACTTTGGATATAATGGATGAACGAAGGATATAGTCGGCAATTATTTAACGTCAAAGTGTCCCCAAAAAAACCCTCAAAGTTGCAAAGCGCTGCGATTTCTTTTCTTAGTGCCCCGCAGGTTTAAATTTATCTTACTTATCTTATATATTAACTTTCGGCCAAAAATCACCGTAACAAGTGATTTTTCGAGTTTTATGCATTTTTTCAACTTCAATATGATTTTTTTTGGCGACAAGCCATATTTTTTTTTGCTCAAAAACATTACTTGGAAAAAATCGAAAAAAAACTAACTTCTTTTTTTTTAATTTTTTTTTTTCAAAAATTGAGTTTAGCAAAAATTATCTAAGAACAAAAATGCCTTAGAATTAGTCAAAGAATACCCTCAAATTTTTTCAGAATTTTTAGAGATTATTTTTGGTTTTTTAAAAATGGCGAAAAATTGCAATTTTCCGCCCTTTAAACCTTCGAGGCACTAAGAAAAAAAAATCGCAGAGCTTTGCAACTTTGAGGGTTTTTTGGAGACACTTTGAGGTTAAAAAATTACCGACGATATCCTTCGTTCATCCACTATATCCAGTTATACCAAATTTTCCAAATATCCTTAAATTCGCAAATATTTAACTTTTTTCAGCCAACATTATCGCTTCAAAAAAATTGTGTCGATTGTGCTCGATTGTGTCTTATACAGAATGTCTTGCAGTTTCCAAAACTCTACTTCCATTTTCTATAAGATCATTATTTCCCGAGTAATTGATTGTCAAAGTTGAAAAGGACTTTTTTGCTTTGATCGACGATAACTCCGCGGCAAATCATCGTACGGAGCTCGTTAAGAGCTGATTAAATTGTCTAAAAGAGGTGTATGGTTGCATGATGGTTGCAAAAAAAAATTTGAAGTCCACAGACCATTTTAAAGACGAGCAAAAATTTGGAAAAAATGTTTTTTGTTGGTTTTCGGATGGTTACGTGAGAACCACTCCCGCTAAAAAAATTTTAAGTCCAGATCTGAAAACTAGACACTTGAGGCTACAATTTCCTTTTTTTTATTTTCTGTACGACCATTTTTCTCCGAGTTATCCCTTGTTTAAAATCACCCAAAAAATTTGAAATTTTTTTAATATACTTTAATTTTTGTTACTGTTGTTATTCTTTAATTGTTTGTTAGTGTATTTACGTAGTAGAGGTCTGTTGTTATTTGAGGAAATACAAGCTTAACTTTCACTGGTAAGTGGGTCACATTGGTTCGGTTAAAAACGTATACATTTTTTTTTATTCTAAAAGTGATGATTAAATGAAATCGGTTGTTATCAAAAAAGAGTTATAAAGAAACAGCAACAAATAGTAACGTACTAAAAGCCAAAATACCATGAAGATAACGCCACAGTACGCTCTCCTGGTCAGGATATAACCGACACGCTCGTTCCTCGTTACTCGACGTCAACTATGTCACACTGACGAGATCTAATAAACTCGAAATCTCTCGTTCCTTCAGCGCAAAATTTATATCTTAAGTGGGTTACACTATACGTAAAACTGTCTTTGTATCAGATGACAACCCCGAGATTCGCATCGTGCATACGAAATAACATTTTTTTTTTATATACAGTACGTGTCAGAAGTTCCGGGACGGCTGGATGACTCGAGAAATACGCCTCCTAGAGAAATATGACCTTCATAAAAGTTGTAGGATTTTTCTCCGGCAATTGAATTGTGACCTTGAATTTAACTTAACTTTGACCATGACCTTGAAGGTTATGTCAAGGTTAACTCCGTTTTTTCAAATAGGACCCCTATTTTGACACCGGAAATGAAAAGAGAGGAAAACTTTACAATCGATTATGATCTTGACCAATTCTTGGTATTTGAACTTCAAGGCTATTCCAAGATAGAATACAATTGAGATATTAACGTTTGATAAATGCGCATCATGGAAAAAATTGACCTATCTAAATCCCAAGAGTTGGTCAAGGTCATAATCGATTGTAATATTTCCCGCTCTTTTCATTTCCGGTGTCAAAAAAGGGGATCCTATTTGATAGAACGGACTTGACCCTGACATAACCTTCAAGGTCATGGCCATGGTCAAATTCAAGGTCACAATTGAATTGCCAAAGAAATATCCTACAACTTTTATGATGGTCATTTTTCTCTGGAATACGTAGTATCAAACTTTAATATTTCAATACTATCTGACCTTGAAATAGCCTTGAGGCTTAAATCCCAGGAGTTGACCAAGGTCATAATCGATTGTAAAATTTTCCGCTCTTTTCCTTTCCGGTGTCAAACATAGGGGGTCCTATTTGATAAAACGGAATTGGCCTTGACATAATCTTCAAGGTCATGGTCAAGGTCAAATACATGGTCACCGTTGGATTGCCAGGGAAAAATCTGTGTGAAGTAATTTCTATGAAGGTCATTTTTCTCTAGGAGGCGCATTTCCCGAGTTATCCAGCCGTCCCGGAACATTTGACACGCACTGTATATTTCGAAGCTGTGATAAACCGACACCTGAAAAGACAATACCGGAATTATCAGAAATCTTCGTCGCGATGGAAAAGTTACAGTTCAAGGATTAAAAGTTTACTAACGTTATTATAATCCACATTTCTGTTTCCATCGACGGCTGACAGTAACATCAAATGTAATCTGTTACTTAACAACTTCACTAAAGTTTTCTTCGGAAAGGCTGATAGGAAACTTTCCGCGTGTTACACATCGCGTAATAGACGAGGACGCCTCATCCACCTGTCGATAAATATCACCCCACATAATATATTTTGGCGTATTTGGAAACTTGTTATTCTGTTTAAGAAGTTGCCTGTGACGCAAATATATCGCTAACGGGTTATTTCCTGAATTCTATGGGGTAACTTCAAGGGAACTAATGCTTCTACATTCGTAAGTTGTCATCGGAAATTGTTGTTACACTCATCAAACTTCATTTACTTCTATAGACACGCAATGTCGTGGAAATATCGCTAAACAAACTATCATTGTCTAAATATTCCTAAAGTATCCTGACATGACGAGGCTTTAAGTTTAAGAAAAAAATGTTTTGCTGCCTGTCTGTCATTCTTTCTTGTGTAATAATAAATCGAGAACGCTTTGAGACGTCAGAGACTTTGGTGTATCACGAACAGATCTGGAGCTGATTAGGTTCTTATGACAGAAGGTTTTGGAGTTGAGGTATAGATGTTAATCAGATCATAAAGGTCATAATATTTATGGCATCAAGACCACAAATGAGGGGTACAGATGCAAAACTCACATTATCCATAATTTTTCGAAATAGAGTTAGTGGCGCTATCTTGTTCATCGTGTTGAACTACACCATTTTAAATCTTAAAAGTGGTATAAAACTCACATTCTTAGCTTACCTTCATGGAATTTTAGTGTAAACAATAATATTATGTAGAATAATTTCGAGCAAGACTACCGTTATTCAAAAAGTTGCATCAAAACTCACATTATCCATATTTTAATTCACCTTCTTGGAGTCAAATATTGTTGTGCTGTTATTTCACCAATTGAGAAGCAAAGTTAAAGTTCTAATACAAATACCAAAAAAAAATTCAGTGCCTGAAGTCACTTAAAAAGTGAGAAATCAGTTATTCCTTTTTCCTGAAAAATTTTAAAAAAGTGGATAATGTGAGTTTTGCATCTAGACCCGTCAAATATCACAAAGGTTTTCCTTCAAATCGTATCCAAATCCCACTCTTTTAAAATATGAACTAATGGTTTTAGAGATTTAGTCTACTTAAATCCTTAGGCAGCGTTTTTTGTGTGACTAATTTTCAATGTACTACTGATGCTTTATGAGTATGTGAAGTTGATACTCCAAATTCGAATGTTGGCTATTTATGACAATCGTTTGCCTAAAGAGGGTCCTCGTTTTCAAAATAAGTATTTTTTGCCCAGCTTAAGTGGAAAGTAAATGAAGAATCATCTTTGTCGGTTGAGAATCCCTGATATAAACAAATATTGAAAATAATGTAATGCTACATTTCGTTTTTCCAATGCTAGCACACGTCATACGATTGCCCTTTTCTCGTCAACGGAAAACTTTTAATCAATGGCATAAACCAACTAATTTATCATTATTTTTTATCAACTGTTCAAAAAACTAGTTTGACCAATGGTCCACCTAGCATGACTGATAAAATATGGCAGATATAAAAATATTCGGTTAAGCATAATAAGGAATATTTCTCTCCCGATTTCAAAAACACAAATCCGCTTCACAACAGCTATCCCGGAATGACCCGTAACGAATAAGTAACTCGCAATTAACATCGCATTTATCCCGGAGTGGAGCATTACCATAGATCAGATAGTACGAAGACGCTGTCGAAAACACTGGCGAGGTAAAACGGAGTAACACCCACATCACATTAGAGGGCACTTTATCAGCGAAGCACAGAGAACGGAATTCAATTCCGTAAAATTTATATCTCTAAACATTTAAGAGGTAAAGAACGGAAGGTCTATGTCTATTAGCTTTTTGAATTGCCTAAAGTTTGCCTAAATTGATGTACCAAATGTTACAACCATAAAAGGTAAAAACGTATCTCTAAAAAGCATCCTTTGTATGTTTCTTTCAAAGTTAAAGTTGAGGTACAAATTAGCTTCCGCATTTACAGTTGTTGATCCCTATACAGTATGTCCCCGGATCGAGTTTAAAAGAGGAACTAAATTTGCGTTTTTTGATTTCTCAGAAAACGTCACTCTTGATGATTTGCCCTGCTTGATTTCAAACCCTCAAAACGCGAATTACTTTTTATATAACTCAAACGGTTCTCGAGATAATACCATTTTTCTTCATAATTTGGACTGTCACACAATTTTACAATTAATTCTAGTTGGCGGATTTAGCCCAATAATTTCGTTGTCTAGGATACTATATGCTATAGAAACTCAATTAATTAGTTAGCTAAAAAAATTATTCGAATTACTTCCATAGTCTCATGTTTTAATCATTGAATTAAACAACTGATTATAAAATGAAATCAAAACTAAACCAGAATTTTTTTTATTCAAATAATGCTCCTCCTTTTTCTGCACAAATTTCAATTCGAGCTCTAAATTCGTTAAAACTATTTCTAATTTCCTCAATTGACAAGGACTTGACTGCATTTTGAATCCTTGGTTTTACTTGCTCTTCATCATTTTCTAGTGGTTCACGATAAACAATTTGCTTTAAACGTCCCCATAGATAGAAGTCCAATATTGTCAGATCCGGGCTTCTCGGCGGCCATAAAATGAGACCATACCTTCCTATCCAATGTTCATTAAATTCTGAATTGAGCCAATTACGTACAGTAACGACATGAGCAGGGCACTCATCTTGTTGGAAAAACATTCTCGTTCGATAACTTAAAGGAAGTTCATCAAGTTTATCTGTTAAAAAAATTTGTAGCATCTCCAAATATGTATTACGATTTAAATTTTCTTTGAAAAAAATATGGACCAATAATGCCATTTGTATATGAAACCGCACACCACACATTAACTTTTTTGAAATATTATCTTCGACGAGAAATAGTAAAGTGGGGATTTGTTTCACTCCAATACCGGCAATGCTGAGAGGAAACGACGCCGATCTGGGGACATACTGTATACACTACATTTGTTTATTTTGTAAGTGACAAATATAAAAAAAAAACAATTCTTTGACTTTATATGAAATTTTATGTTTCTTGGCTTTAATGTGACATGTAAATGACATATCCGGCAGAAATTATGGATTTATTGCAACCTGGAGAAGAAATACATTTCCTCTTATACCTAAGTGTCTTACTAAAAGTACAATATGCGTTACATATTTGGAACTTTATGTCAAAAGGTGGTTTAGAAGAAATCTTGAAAACTAGATATCTCAAATGGATAATGTCTTTAAACATCAAAAACAAGAATGGACTAGAAAGCAGATGGTGACAGGCAATCATTGACCTGGAATGTTTTATTTTTAGTGGTGTGTACAGTCAATCAGCTGATGAGAGGCATTCAGAGAGTACGGGAAATATTACTCAAAATTAGACCGGTGTGAAAACAGCCACGGTCGTCCATCCACAGATTTAATAATACAATTATCTCACAATTTTATCATTCCAAAAATTATTTTCCACGACGGTGTGCTATTTTATGACATTTAGTAATGCTGGCAATTACACACAAAAAATGGGAGGGTGGAAACTACCCTTAAAATTTTAAAATCCACATCTTATACAAATGCAGATGTCGATTAAATTTTTTCACGCAAATTGCTTAATTATGATGTTTTAAAACCCGCCCACCCATTAAAATCATTTCCCGGGCCGTAATAAGGGTGCATCAACCCCTAGAAGTAATAAAATTACTCCAGCCACATTTGAAGATTTCGGGTAAATTTTTTCACGTAAAAGGCTTTATTTTACAATTAGCTAACCAGCCCGTAGGTTGAAATCATTTCCCGGGCCGTAATAAGGGTGCATCAACCCCTAGAAGTAATAAAATTACTCCAACCACATTTGAAGATGTCGGGTAATTTTTTTCACGTAAATGGCTTTATTTTACAGTTAGCTAACCAGCCTATTGGCTGAAATCATTTCCCGGGTCGTAATAAGGGTGCATCAACCCCTAGAAGTATTAAACCCGTTGTACTCTATCAGACTTGCTCGGATTTTTTCTCTATTGGGAAGGTTTTTTGATGGAACAGCTTCTTTCTTAAAAGATCTAAATCTTCGTCAACAAAGTGATTTGAACCAATTCTGTCATTATTAACATTGAATGTATCTTCGCGTTTACACAGATGCCTCCACTTTGCTTTTGATTTCTCGTCTTTGGGAAAGCCAAAAAACTTGAAATTGTTTTTAGAACGATTGTTCGTATTATAACCGTATACAGCACACCTCATTTTAACAAATTTTTGCTGTCAAAAATATAAAAACTAGCACAAACTTATCAAGATGCCTTCAGAACAAACTCCTCGGATGACAAAAGTGGGCACAAGCTGACGTCACAGTCATGGCGCCCGGCTGCGCGATATCATACCTTCTATTTGTATACCGTGACTGGTCACGTATGATATGATAAACCTAACTGTAAAATAAAGCCATTTATGCGAAAAAATTTACCCGACATCTTCAAATGTGGCTGGAGTAATTTTAATACGTCTAGGGGTTGATGCACCCTTATTACGGCCCGGGAAATGATTTCAGCCTATAGGCTGGTTAGCTAATTGTAAAATAAAGCCATTTACGTGAAAAAATTTACCCGACATCTTCAAATGTGGCTGGAGTAATTTTAAAACTTCTAGGGTTGATGCACCCTTATTCCGGCCCGGGAAATGATTTCATCCCATAGGCTGGTTAGCTAACTGTAAAATAAAGCCATTTACGTGAAAAAATTTACCCGACATCTTCAAATGTGGCTGGAGTAATTTTATTACTTCTAAGGGTTGATGAACCCTTATTCCGGCCCGGGAAATGATTTCAGCATATAGGCTGGTTAGATAACTGTAAAATAAAGCCATTTACGTGAAAAAAATTTCCCCGACAGCTTCAAATGTGGCTGGAGTAATTTTATTACTTCTAAGGGTTGATGCACCCTTATTACGGCCCGGGAAATGATTTCAGCCTACAGGCTGGTTAGCTAACTGTAATATAAAGCCATTTACGTGAAAAAATTTACCCGACATCTTCAGATGTGGCTGGAGTAATTTTAATACTTCAAGGGGTTGATGCACCCTTATTACGGCCCGGGAAATGATTTCAGCCTACAGGCTGGTTAGCTAACTGTAAAATAAAGCCATTTACGTGAAAAAATTTACCCGACATCTTCAGATGTGGCTGGAGTAATTTTAACACTTCTAGGGGTTGATGCACCCTTATTACGGCCCGGGAAATGATTTCAGCCTGCAGGCTGGTTAGATAAATGTAAAATAAAGCCATTTACGTGAAAAAATTTACCCGACATCTTCAGATGTGGCTGGA
>JAPWTK010000539.1:162500-287144 GCA_029963805.1 Aromia moschata | reverse complement strand
GAGATACTATTTTTTCATTTTAATGGAAACCTTTGTCTCCTAAGAAATATGATTTAGACAATGTGAAGTATATATATGTCTATCAACATTCTAAATTTGGATCAAACATTTCTTTATTTAACGAAGTTATAAGTTGTTAAACTTTAATGTACCAGCAAATAAAAAATAGTGGCCAGTTGAAAAAATAGCACATTTTCGAACATAATTCATAACTCAACAAAGGATTAAAATATAAAGTTGCAAAGTTATTAATAAGTGCTTAAGTAAAAGTGCCTTGTTTTTTCAAACTCTTTGAATCCTCAGTTTTTTCGCAATTAGCATTGAAAGTGAGGGTTCAATACATTTGAAACGCATAGTAAATGCACAGCGAAAATTTTTTCACATATTTACATAAAATCATCTCATTAGTGAAGTTGGCATATGTAACACAACACATAGACAACTCGTATGGTATGTAATGTAAAGGGTTGCCTCAATTTGATTTGATAGCTGGAGCCCTGTGACAACTGGAGCTGTTGTACAACCTCCATTATACGCAATACATTGAGTAGAGTGATATAATTTCATAATAAAACATGGCAAACGTGCAAAAAGAATACTAGTTATTTTCGTGTATTATACTTATGATGTGTACGCCTCTGTGACGCGTTCAGTTTCTGCCAACCTTATTGATTAGTATTATTACTCAAAACTGTTGTTACTCACCAATGTTACCAAAAAATACAAATGCACATTTTTGCTACCAGTAGAATTTACTATTAAGCATAGAAATAATTACATTTTAATTTGTAACCTTCATTGTGCTTCCCATCTCCAGACTTTATCTCAATACATCTGTATTAACCATTTTCAGAATATTGGCTCTAGTTCACCGTTTCGAGAGAGGTTAGGTAGCAACAGACTTTCCGATCGTCCCCGTCCAAGGTTTGATTAGATTTTATATTTCAGCTTGGAGTGCGGAATAGGGGCATGCGTAGAAAATAAAAACGATTGTTTTTGTATAGCATTTAAGTTTATTTTGCGTGTATTATGTAACAAATTGTCTTGCCATTTTGTTTGTTTGTTAATATTAGTTACGCTGCTTTCAGAATACTTCAGCACGCTCGAGTGAGCGGTTTGTTGCACCCTCACTTAGGTAATTTAATTTATAATTTCTTTTTTCAATAGTTGCCTAAATTACTATCACAGACAGAACCCCACTTGAGAATTGGCTTTCAGGTAATTTATTGCACACTTGCTATTAAGTAGTTTATGGGCCTTATTATCCAAGCGCAATAGTTTTGGCACTAGGGGTGCTCAAAGTTATAGTTTTTTTTTGGTATGCAACAAGTATTCCAGAAGGTGGAGAGTGAAAATTTGTGAAGTGGACCCCTTTTTCTTGTGATATTATATAATTCCAGATTTAATTCAGTATTCATAATTATTTATAAACACTATATTTGGAGTATTTATCATTTTATTTGCAATAAACAAATTCAATTTTTTTCTTCGAAAAAATTCAGTAACTCGAATTATTTCTCTTTAATTTAATTATTTCCTCGGTTTTGATGAAACTTGGAAAAGTATCGACATTTAATCGTACTTGACAATAATAATGGAAAAAAGAAACAGTTACATTTAATTACATGTTAAACTGTAAAAACTTTGTCCCGCCATGTTCAGATCATTGACAGTCGCCACGCGTTGAGCGCGATCACTGGGAATTTATAGTATTATACAATGTTTACCATTAACCTGACTGCATAAAAATAAGTAGAACGCACGCGTATTTTGTCGTCCCCACAGTTTGTTAATAATCGGGGTAATCAAACAACTTTGATTACCGTATTATAAGATTTATTTTATATTATTTTTTTTTAGTGTACTTTCTGGCGTTTGTGATAGATGATAGATCTATTGTAGGTTAAAATGATAGATCAGTTACAATGAGATAAACTAATGACTGCTGCATTTTGCATTATTTTACAAAAATCAAAATAAAAAACAATTATTTTCGCGAATCTCTATCTCGATTTACGTTATGCTTCTTAGCCTCTTATATAACCTTATATAACTCCAAAGTATTGCTATAGTTTGATTTTTTTTTAAAGTTTGAAATTCTAAAACAACATGGTAAATAAGGGGTTACTTCACAAATATTGACTATATAGATAAATGACTTTGCACATGAATCTGGTGATTTCAGACAGTCTTTGTGAGAGTTTCCATAAGGATGTACCTACCTATATCATAATGTGACTATTTACCTACATACATTATACACAGCGTGGAAACTGAGTAACAGAAAATTTCGGTAGTTCTGTTTAATATTTATTTTTCAGAACAGATCTCAAAGGGGTTTGATGTTATTGAAGTTGTGATGTCGTTTATATGCATTTAAATGACGACCTGGATGTTTTGTCCATATAGCTTTATTGCCTGCCTATGGGTCCCGGATGATTGAGTCCATGTACACTATTGATGTACTCAAAATGAATTACATAATAGAAAAATTTTCAAAAAAAGAGAAATTGTCAGAAGCCAATTCTCATAAGGGTTCTGCAGGTTCCTTAAACCTGAATACAAGAAAAGTTGATTCTTAAATGTCGAATATGTGGAATATTATTTTTTCTGCAATTAAGTACGAGTATGTCTTGGTTGTCAGAACAAATACATGTACATAAGTCCTAGAGATCCACACTAGGTAAGAGTTTTGTAATTTATCGAGAATGTGACAAAATTCATTTAAAAACGTAATTCACACAGGGTGGAAAAGGTACATACAGTGTGTTCACGAAAGTTGGCATTATAAGGGAAAAATGTTATTCAATATTATTAAATAACTGTGGGATGTGTTGTGTACATGTTGTGTTGCATGCATGTTTTAAGCATATTATTTTGCTCAAATTAGGTTAGGTGTGATAAATGAAATTCAAATCTTATAAAAATATAGGCTGAAGAACTTAACAGGAGAAAATGTTTGTGTTGCGATTTTACAAGTGTACCAATTCGAAAAAGAAAATCCATTTTTAAATTTGCCAGAAATAATTTAGTTAACAAGTACACTTTTGGGGAAAAATAAAAAAAAAAAACTTGAATATATCTGCATAATGCCATATGTGTACAATATTTGGACAAGCGTTTTCTGCTAATAAAATCGGACGAAAGAACACGCAAGCGAACACGAGTTAGAGAACATTTTATAACCTATTGTTTCAGGTTTTCTGGAGTAAAATGTCATTTGGACGAGCATACATGTTTAAGTAAAGACGTTTTTTCAATAACTCCGTTATTTCACATAATACGTATGTATGTATGTAAATTGAGTTTCTCTCTCTTTCTCCCAAAACAAGGATTCTTTTGTGAAACACGCATTGCATAAATACTTGTTATAAACAACTAAGTACTGTAGGAACTAATGTTGAAAACGTACTTAAGTGGGAAAATTTAATGATGTTTTTCTTTCTACATCTCTGCAGTCTCCGCCTATGGTATATGATGTCGTCGGTGAATCATGTGTATCAGGGTGCGGGCTCTACTGATATTAACAATTTTTCCCACATGATACCTACTTTTGTGCACTATACATAGGTTGTTTTGAAAATTTCTAAAATAAAAAAAAATCAACATTAGGTGTGCAAACATACCTATTAAATTTTTTTCAAACTATACCCCCAAAGTCAAAACATAATGCTAATATTTCAAATCCATACAGATGCAGCAATATTTCTGCATATCAAACGCTGTCACTATTATTTTATTGTTTTATATTCCGGAAACTTTCAGAGCAACCCCTGTACATATGAGGTTATCCTTTGATCTCAAGGTTATGGTTTCGCTACTCATTCTAGAATTTCGCAATTTGCGGACTCCATAAAAAATAATATTAATGCTATAGAAAATTAGAGCCACCAACAAAAAAAAATGCTCTAATATTGATGACTAAGTGGAAACAGGAAGCTGCTTGTATAGTTTTGGAAGACAATAATAGACACATATTTTTTGTCTGTGTTTACATCCTATTAAAATTATTTAAGGCAAATTGAAACAGAAATTGTATAAAGGACCCTAAATTAAATCACAATATCAGAGTATTTAAGTGTAGTAGCATTATTTCTGTAAAGTTAAATGTATTAGAACTGTTTACATTTTGCATGCATTTAAATTACATTTTTTTAATATTGAAGGTACTTTAACCGGCTGGTAGTAGTAATGGAATTTTATTTAAAAACCACAGAATAAATTCTTTTTTTTTTTTTTTTGATTAAGAATATTTATAATATGAGAAATTTTTCAGTAAATAGGAATAAAATTTACCTATTTTTTGTCTTTAAATGTGTATTTTGATATTTTGATAATTCAATTGAAATAGGTTCTACCATATTTAGACATTTCTTATCGTATTTTTATACTGTAGTATGGAGAATTTTTTTAGTTTTTGTTTCGTTAAATTTTTGAAAACTTTTTTTGGGTCACATTTTTTATCCTACTGAAAAAACGTTATTTTATTTATTACTTATTTTCCACTTTCATATCAAAATATCTTCTGTATATTTTTAACGTTCAAGAAATATTCTTGATTTTCTATAAACAAAAATAGCCCTGAATGAATAGATCAAGTCATTTTTAACTACTTCAAAAACATCAGAAAATGAAATAGTAGGTTATTAAATAATTTTTTTCACTTATCAAAGTAAATAAATATGTTTATAAAATTTTCTGTCTCACCGAATATTCATTTTTCAAGTTTTTAGGTGACAACTTGCTCATAATACATAAAAAAGTTTAATTAAACTGAGATTTAATTAATTTAATTATTAATATTAATAAAGGTACATTCTTATTGTCACGATTAAAACAAAATGATATATAGTATTTTCCCCAGTCTAAAAATATTCTTTCGTTCTATAATTACAGCAATCCCATATTTTGTATTAATTTTGTGGTTTTATAAAATTTTACGATATCATAAATAGTCAGTACTTAGTAATTTGTGAAGTTGTTACACTGACATGATAAATCTGGACTATACTTGGACAACACTGCATTTATTAAATCGGCTTATTTTGTTTTAATTATTAGCACTGATCTGTATACTAACTTAGTATACAGATCAGTGATTATTAGATTAGATTAAAAAGGTGGCGGTAATTTTAGAAGAGGAGATACTTCAGAGATATGTGACCTTAAACCACTATGTTTAACAAAATTAATACTCTAGTATAGTATACAATAACTCATTTACGGGAAACTGTATTTACTATTCCTTGTGTAGAAATGCATATATCTTTACTTTATATATTTTTGTTCAACTGATAATTATCACACTAAAGGTCTTTAATACTGATGGATTTTAAATTGGATATGTCAACTGAGATATTCAGATATATATACATACTTAAATGTGATTACATTATAGATGACACTCTTATTTTAACTCATTATAGCAGTAATTTGGTTCATTCAGATTATAATTGATTTGTCAGTTTTAGTTGTTTTCTATTTTAAAGATGCTGAATAAAATAGTTTTGGCACTAAAAATCAAAGGTCAAAATTCTGTGAAGTAATTCAACTTCCTTTCCAATTAGATGTTATTATGTTTTTCTAAAATAAGACGTCTTCTTGAAAATTAATACATCCATATACTGGTGCTACACAAAACGTATACAGAGTAGTATGTTCCAAAACGGATATAACTCTATTTCACATTTGGTTATAATTCGAAGTTCATTTTAAAACAAATGGTGTTCTGTGAAGAGAAAGGCTTGTATTTATATATACATATGTCATATGTGTTCCGAAATTAGTAGTCAGCACAAAATAAAAAAGGAATGGAAGGTAATAAAGGCACCTTCCTCAGTGGACAGACAGTGATTACGTGATGGACTGATTCGCATTTGTTGGTGATTTTGTACCCTCCCTATTTCAGTGAGAACTAGGCCCCTCCATCACCGAATGCCAAGGACTGGAGTTGGGGCAGTTCTCTCTAATTTATGTAAGGTCACATTCACGTCTCGTCTATCTCACTTAATGAACTTCTGTCTTCACATTTGGAGTATAGAATTTAGTTCACATACGGTATATACATATATTCAAGTACTTCCATATATTTTAAATCAAGAATACATATATTCATCAACATTTTGCATAATGTATTATATAAGTAGTGAACATATTCATTGTTATTGTTTGATAAAATTTACCTTCTCGTAATCTTAAAATAAAAAAAAATGTATAACCTGTTATACAAATATTTTAAAACATTTATGTAGAATACAATCATATAACTTTATATTTCCTTATGATTATGTCTGAATATAAAAGGTAAACCTAATATTTTACTTGACAGAAAGCTATTGTTGGTGCATTGTCCATATCATCATTTTGTTTCAAACATTGTAATACACTAAACAATAAACATTGTAAATTTTTTAGTCTGATTACTACAGAGGTATCCCTAAAATACCAGTTTTGATACATACTGCACTGTATACATAAGTTTATATGGAGACATCCAAAAAAAACGTCATCAAAGTTGGCCGAGAAAAAAAGACGTATTTCTATACTTGTTCGAATTTATAACCTTATTTACTTGTCAAGACTGTCACATCATATGACAGACATTTTTTAAAAGTTTGACATAACCGAAAAGCTTAGACATGACCGCTATTTCCATCTCTCTCGTTCATAGCCAGAGTTGATGACGTTTTTTTTGGATGTCTATATTTGCACAATATAGGTTGACAGTCATTTTTGATTGGCAGACTACACAAGCATGGAATGAGTATTTTTGCTACCATTAAAATGGAAGTTAACGATCAGATTATTGCCGTCACAAGGAACCACCACATATTTAACGATCTTTGCAAAATTTAGTTTCATACTTTATAAGTAATCCTTGTTTATAGGTAAAGTTGGCTTATGGCGACACAACACATAGGCAACTCATGTAGCATGTGATGGGGATTAACTCAATTTAATTTGATTTTAGTACTGCTGTGTGAGCTGGTGCTGTTGTATTACCTCCGCTGTATGCATTACGTTGAATATTGTGATATAATTTCATAGTAAAATATGGCAAACGTGTGAAAGACTATTAGTTACATTTGTGGATTACACTTATGATGCCTCTATGGCACAACTCGTTTCTGCCAATTTATTTATAAGTAATGTAATGGTGAGTTCAGCAGAAATTTTTATAATAAGAATAAGAATAAAGAAAAAATTTTTTTTCCCATTCATCATATTTTAGAAAATTTAAAAATAAGGATTTGCTGCAGAACGGGTCATTATAACGAGTTCTTTACTTTTCTTCTTTTATTCTAATTTACACCTGACTCATGAGTAATGTTTTAACCTACACAAATTGCAAAACATTTATTTGCGAATATAATATGAAATATAATTGATCAATATTCATTTATGTGTTCGTGTTGACTTACTAATACTTGATTGTGTATTTGGCTAATTTTCCTTAAAAAACACGCATTTCCATTTTTATACAAATATATTGTTTTTTATGTTTTTTCCCGCCTTTATTGATTAATAGGAAGCATAGAAATATACAAATAATCCTCAAAATTAATATACACGAGTTAAAAAAATTAAAATATATAAGCCTGCATTTGTTTAGGTTGCAATCAACCTAAAATTTTTGATAGAACGTTGAATTTGTGGTTCTCTTATGACAGCAGATATTTTTTAATGACTAATCTGAAACAACTATACACACAGATATTTGGTTATATTTGTTGATTTATGATAAGAATAAAAGTGTCTTAATTCTTTTTTTACTGTGAACTACTTCAGTTACAACAGGTGTTCGCATAAAAACTGAATTACTAACGGGATTAATCAGGTTATTGAACAAATAACGAATTTTAAAATTATTTTAGTAGTCTATTAAAGACTTGGAATGAAATTCAAACAGTAGTTCAACTAATAATATTCAGCTACTAATTCTATTTTCCACAATATGCAGAGATGTGAATTTGCTATACAGTTTGCTACCCATTTTTTATTTTGTAAAACATGTTGTATACATGAGCTTCTTTATTCATTTATTATTGAACAAAAGGTTTATCTTAATGCTTAGATCACGATAATGGATATTACTTCAGAGATATTTGATCATTCACATCTCGAATAAGAGTGGTTTGTCAATACTACAACTGTTATATAATGATCCTGAAGGTATACATTTAAAATAACTGAAAAAAGTTTTTATTTGAATACCTATAATTTTTGTTTATACATGTACCTACCAATTTCATAAGTTTGTAATGCAGGTCTGGCTCGAAGGTTATGGACAGAAGTCGATTATCACAAAACTCTCAGGATTCCATTGAGTTACGCGAAGGACACGAAACCACAGGAGACGAGAAGTACCTATTCATTAGTTTACTGTAACCAACAAACCGTTTCTAATATTTCGAAATTGCAGCATTGTTCCTGCTATAACCTTACTCAAACCCAATGCTACAGGGGCAGATATACTTGAGGCAATGAAGCATCCGACAAGTGGGCTGTCTTTTATTAACTTGCAACAGAACCTGCCAAATTTGACATTTGTTACTGCCGATGCTGTTAACTGGCTAATGACTCATATGGAAGGTGTTTCATCGATTGACAAAGGACTCCAGGTAGTTATTGTCTAACTAACAAACTCTTTTTATTTTACTAAAACTTTTACTATTATTGACAACGAGCACATTATTAATATACTATTTGTACACTGGTTTTACGATGCAAATTCCAAATGGAATATGTTTTTTATCTTCTCTCTCAAGTTAGCCATGAAAGAGTTAATTAGTATGTATTGTTTTTTTACACTCTCTTATATTACACATTTGACAAAACTGTGCAATAAAATAATAAACCTAAATTGTTCCCCTATTATTGGATTATAAAATTTTATTTTCATTACCTGTATTTTAGGTAATGTTGGGATTGCATAAGGAACAATTAATTCGACATGCTTCTGGCGACGTGACTAGGCCATTCATCTTCGGTTTCTATCTATTTTATATAGTTTCCAATGATAAAGGTAAAAGAA
Organism: Aromia moschata; assembly: GCA_029963805.1. NCBI lineage: Eukaryota > Metazoa > Arthropoda > Insecta > Coleoptera > Cerambycidae > Aromia > Aromia moschata. Next base: position 278,110 of record JAPWTK010000539.1, on the reverse strand, counting down.
CATAATAGATTTTAAAATATTGGTACTAATAAAATTACATATTAACGCAGATGACAAAGATGCATTCCTACCTAGCGGTGATCTTCAGTCATTTGAAAATGAATGGATGGAAGTAGAGGTAAAATCACCTTTAAACTGGGGACTTAATGTGTCACCAACTGCTCTTCAAGTTCCACATACCTTTTCTGATAGGGAGCAGGGTGTTCCTCATTTCCTTTGTGATGATATCGATGCAGAATACTCAGACTGTGACTTAGATGGTAAGGTTATTTCTTATTACCGAATTTTTTAATGATTCTAATAATCTTAATTCAAACGTCACTATATCTATTTATTTATTTATTTATTTATTTACATATATCGTATAGAAATGTATTACATTGTTACTTTACTGTCGGGTCTATTATTCTACTACTAATAATAATTCACATTCGTCAGTAAGTCAGTAACATTAAAATATAAATCAATTATATTATTTTAGGACCAATGTATAAAAGAATGAGACTAGAAACTGATATAACAGGCAAAAGTGATCGAGTTGAATGGGGCCATGCTAGATATCAGACTGTATTTAGACCTGACCAGGCATACGAATTAGTTGTAGAGTGGTTAACGTCATCTGGGTCCATCGTGTATGAATTGGTAGGGACAAATATTTTTTTACCGTTACCCACATCACTACCCATACTCATAACATATTACTTATTAGATAAGATGTAAATCTAAAAGGATATAAATTATAATTATATCCTTTTTGTACATAATATAAATAAATTTTTTTATAAATAAGGTTAACTAAAATTGGTGATAAGGTCATTGTGACACTATTATATTTTCTGTGATGTTCAATATACAACTCAAAAACAAAGTATTATTTGTGAAATATCATTTTATAAAAGTTTTTTATCGCCTGATCTGAACGTGAATTTATAATGTAATCAGAAATACTGGTAATGGTGGTACAGTATACTGGTAATGGTCGTCGGAAAGTTTGTTGTCACACCTGTTAAACTGCGTTAGACTATCCCGCGCTCCCGCGCCGGGGATGGTGTACTACGCGGGTTCTGGAGCGTTATCGGGAAGGGTCAATGCCGTACGTAGCACGAGCAAGAAATACACACATATATAATTTACAAGACGCAAAAAAAATACGGTTTATACTTTCATTATGTGTGTGTGCATTGCAGCACACATCTCCGGACCCTAGTAATCAGATAGGAAAAAATTATTTCAGAAAATCATAATCTAAAATTTCAAATAATTTGAAGCAACAGATAACACTTGTCATAATTGAATTAAGTCATTTATCAGGATGATGCAACTGTTTTGATCATGAAAAATAATATATCTTTATAAAAATGTACTGTTAAAACTGAGTTTTAGAAGTAGACACAGAGTCAAACCATTTTTTTTTTTTTTTTAGCTGCATATGTGGTACCGGAAAGCTCAAAGTTGCGGACTTCAGTTAATTCCAATTCCACACGACCCACTGGCATTGCCTTATTCAAATAAATCTGATCCCTTAAGGGGCCTATTTTTATACCGCTCAATGTTAAATGTTTAGAAGAGGATGATCAATTATTTAAGGGTATAAGAATACATATTCAAATTTTTTATAGAATTGTTTTTAGCATTATATTAAGTACTTTTTTTTCCAGAATTTAGTGAAGATACTTACGTTGAAAGGATATTTTTATTTCAAGAAGCCATAGTACAAAGATTCGGTTTTATATCTTGTCAAGTTGAACCTCCAAATAAAGCCAGCAGGTCTTGTGAACATCAGTATATACATGCTACTGGCACGGTTTTTTGTATTAGTTTCAAGTACCACGCCAAAGATTAAATATCGTATAAATTCATCCTCACGTCTTTACACAGGACGGTATTCTGTACACGCTGACATTGTGCCGAGTCCCCATGAAGCATACATCACACGGCACGTATCTGGAAAAAATAAAGATGATTATGACAACTCCAGAAAGGTAATAATTAATGAAGTTGGCTGTATGCATTTTAAACGTAATTGTGTGTTTTTAAAGGGTGGTATTTGAAATATTTCATTTAGAAATTATTTTAATACAAAATATAATTGCAATGAAGCTCAGACATAATAAGCCCTCAGAGGGCTATAAGGTGTTTGTTATAGTCGAGTATTATAGTGTCCAAAAAGTACTGGGACGGTCGATTATCTCAAAACCAATGTGAGAAAACCAAAAAATGACCTCAATAAAAGTTGTTTGATTGAAAAACGAGTAATGGTCACCTTGGTCGTGACCTTGACGGTTTTTTCAAGGTCAACTTGAAAAAAGTCAAATAGAACCCCATATTTTTGACACCAGATTCTTACGGTGCGCGAAATTCTACATTCAGGTGTGTATCCATGTCTTATATGAACATGACCTCTAGAGGTCATTTTGAGGTCAAATACGTTTTTAGTCCAGCACAGCCTGGAAATTGTATTTTTAATGAAAAATGAGCTCAATAAAAGTTGTTTGATCAATAAAGCGAGTCTAATGGTGACCTTGACCTTCAAGTACTTATTTTCACTTGAATTGCGATATTGAATGCAAGTGGTAGAGTTCCATGTTTATCTTTAAGCTAAGCTTATTAGTGAATGAACAATATTTTCCGAATTTACTATACATTACATACATGTTACTATATTTAAATTAATAAAAATTTCTCCTTATTGATTTATTTAATACGTTCATTAAACTTACTTTTTCGTATCACAATGTACATCTTAATAGAATTTCGGTTAACGAAAAACATACAGATGATTAATACAGATTAACTCCGATTATTCCGAAGTTATTCTGTGTACATGAAAATTTCAAAAGCTATCGAGCTTACTTCCTTCTCTTTTCATTCCAAGGATATTTTGTTTATTTCCGGATTTAGGATTTTTCGGAGACATGTACTCTTGTTAGAGTCGATTTTTGGTCTTGTAGGAGTGAAAGGATTAAAGATAAACATGGAACTCTACCACTTGCGTTCAATATCACAATTCAAGTGAAAATAAGTACTTGACGGTCAAGGTCACCATTAGACTCGCTTTATTGATCCAACAACTTTTGTTGATATCATTTTTCATTGAAAATGCGATTTCCAGGCCAGACCTCAAAATGACCTCTAGAGGTCATATTCATATAAGACATGGATACACAGCTGAACATATAATTTCGTGCTCCGTAAGAATCTGGGGTCAAAAATATGGGGTTCTATTTGACTTTTTCAAGGTGACCATGAAAAAACTTTCAAGGTCACGGACAAGGTCAAGGTGACCATTAAACTCATTTTTTTCAATGAAACAACTTTTGTTCAGGTCATTTTTTTCGTTTTCTCACATTGGTTTTGAGATAATCGACAATCCCGGTACATTTTGGACACTGCATATAATGGTTGGACTGTAATGAATACATAATGTTACACACCCTGTATGTGAAGAGTTCAATGACCAGCATGTGTAACGATATTGATCTTGAAAACAGGCGTACACAGTTTCCTTTGACGAGGTCAAGAATAGTACTGTTCTGTTACACTTTTATAGGGTGACAGGTACTTTGAAAATGTACTAAACCTTTAAGTCTACTACCATATCACTTAGATCAAAATCATAATAAAAACTTTGTTTCATATAATAATACAACACAATTGTAATAATAATAAAGAAACGCGCATCATATCCCAAACCATTTCCTTGAATTATTTACTGCTGCAGAAAGTGGTTCAGATCAGAATACACGTCACAAACGATCAGAATACATCAAATCTGTGGCCATCTATACATGTTTTGCATCTCTTTATAGGAAGAGTCCTACAAAGAGAAATCACTGTATATTATCAAAATCTCGAAAAAATCCTGTTATGTCATCATTATAGTTTATATGACTCAAATTAGCAATGCATTAGTCAAATTCATGCTGGGTAAGATTAAACAGACTGCCATCTTTGAGTCATTAGCGAAACTAATCTTTTTCTGCAATTTCTGTAAATAGAAAATATCTAATTAAAAAATATATAAAACAATAGGTTTATTAAAAAATAAACTATCATATAGTTTGTTTTCTTAATGGAACTCTTGCTGTTTGATTTTTTTTTATATCAATGGAAGCAATAAATAAATAAAATTTCTGTGAATAAGATCTTTAGTTCTTATAAAATCAATGTTTCATATGCAAAAATCAATAAAATAAGGAAAACAGTAGCGATAAAAATCAAACAAATCTGCTGACATACAGAAACACCATACGACAAACAACTGTTCTCTAACAACCAGAAACAGGAGACCATGTTCAGGATACATAGAATTGGCACAAACAAATAATAATACAAAACAGTCACTATCACATTTTGTAAGTAGTATACATGTACATACAGTAAGCAACGAAAGTCATCACACACCCACTTTTTGAAGTTTGCTTAAATTCTGATAATTTTTGTATTACAGCATTGATTTTTTTTGCTTCTGACAGGATTATAGCTTGTGATATTCTGCATCTAATAAGCTGAAGTTGAAGGCGGTATGTCGATTGTGTGAAAAGATATCGTTAAGAAAGTAAAATTTCAATGTTTTCAAAGAAACGTAAATAACTTTGAAAATAGTAAATCCCTTTCGAAGTTGTTGGACTCGTATTAAAGGGAAATCTTCAGTGTATCTATTTGACTAACTGAGTCATTTTGAAAAAAATTATCCTACACATGAACAAAATCTAAAGTTGAACCAAAAATATCACAAAAATTCAAAAAAAGCCCTGTACGCCACACATTACTCCAACAAAAATTTGGGATTAATAACCCTCTAGATCTCCGTGTTTTATTAAAATTTCAGGAACAGTGATTTTTACGAAAACGATACTAAGGATGCTAGAATTTTGAATTTTCGTGATATGTTTGGTTCAATTTTAGATTTTGTTCGTCTAGGGAAATTTTTTTCAAAATGATTCAGTTAGTCAAATAGATACACTGAAGATTTCCCTTTCATACGAGTCCAACAACTTCGAAAGGGGTTTACTATTTTCGAAGTTATTTACGTTTCTTTGAAAACATTGAAATTTAACTTTTTTAGCGATATCTTTTCACACTATCGACATACCGTCTTCAACTTCGGCTTATTAGACGCAGAATATCACAAGCTATAATCCTGTGAGAAGAAAAAAAATCAATGCTGTAAGAATTTAAGCAAACTTCAAAAAGTGGGTGTATGATGACTTTCGTTGCTTACTGTATATGTTTATATCATAATTTACATTTGCAATCGAAAATATTCAATTAATCTAGATTTAAAGATGTTTACAGATGTAGATGCTTTAGTATTGTAAAGTTTTGTCCACTTAGGGTTCATTCGGTGTGAAAATTCAGACACCACTTTCAACACACATTTTATGTGTTAGTTGACAGGAAATATAATTTAAGTTAATTGCTGAGATACCCTGGAAATAGAGTTTTTTTTGTTATATTTTTGTTTTGTAAATATATGATATGGCTGTTAAAAGTAAGGTAATTGTCTAACATAAAACCTAAATACTTAAATTCTGTAACTAGTTCAATTTTTGTATTTTCAATATTAATACTGTTGGTATCTATATTTTTATATTTATAAGATGAAGTTATTGTCATAGCCTTTGTTTTGATTATTATTAAACATTAAGTTTATGTTTATTCATTTTTAAATAAGTGGATATATTTCTTAACCCTTTTATTGCGGCACCTGATTCTAATAAGATAATACAGTGTGCGGTGCTGGGAACCTCGCGCGACTGCGTACGGTTCCTGCAAGTAACCACGTTTTAGTACTTATGATTTTATGTAGCCAATGCGGATTCGGCCGTCTCCCGCACTTAAATAAATGTTCAATCTGATTTATCTACAAATCTTAAGTTTCAGGTAACGCATCACATGTAGGATAACAAGAACGTTAATTTGACATACAAATTAGTTTACGCGACATGATAATGCACTTACAACTACCGACGAAAAACTGCAATTTAAATTGACTGTATTTCCATTCTAAGTTGAAAATAGGTAGAAAAAAGCAAGGTTGTCAGATATATTTTCTAAAATTGCTAAGCTCACTATACAAGTACTGTTATTTCGATACGTTCTTAGAAAGCTAGTTTGGAAATATTTAAAAAAAAATACATGGATATTTATTAGTTAGCATTAAAATAAAGCGTTTAAAATTGCTGTAAAAAAATAATTATAAATTAAAACAACTTTATGTATATTACTATACTTAAGAAAATTTTGAAGAGCCGGCAACGCGATGGCGAGATCCGCGAGCGAATGCCGATCCAGTATACTATTGGATTGCTTTGTATTTAATACTCCTTAATTACTTATTCGGTCCACTGTGCCACAAAATTTTTACGACATCGTTAAAATGATTTACGACTTTAGTAATTCTGACTTGTTTAAGACGCCAGTGACGTGTATTTCAGCTAGGTTTATTAAAACAGACAATTTTTTGAGATTGTCTGGCTAAATGAGCATTATTTACAGCAAATTATATTACAAATATTAAGAGTGTTGTATGCAGGCTAATTTTAATCTCCTATATTGATTTGAATGAAAAAAATGATTTCACAATTTTCGTTTTTATAAAAGATATATGCACGCCCATGGAATCATAAAGTTGCACCCCTTTTTTGTTCCTACTACTTTTGTTGACTATACATATGTATGTATATGCGGATATATCCTGCTTTCCGCACTAACACGATGGTAAATTTTTTGACAGCAGCGTGTGGTGGGATATTTAAAATCAATATAAATAGGCAACCAATAGTGCAGTAAATCATGCGGCTGCGCCCACCTCGCCCATTAAAGCACTTCTCTACCCTAGCGTAAATATCCGGCTCTCGCATGTCAGCCACACATTTTTATTTTACTGCTTTATACGGTTCCCGCAGTGAAAGGGTTAACTGTTCATTAATTTTTTTGACTGCTACATTCAAATCTCTATCACTTACACACATCAAAGCATTATCAGCTAACAAGTGTGAATAATCACAATTATGATGATTTTGTATATAATTTATATAAACAATAAATAGCAAGGGACCCGAAATATTACCCTGTGGAACACCATGTTTAACTTCCAATTCTGAGGAACAGACATTGTCATTAACATTAACATTTTTATAGTTTGTTTTTTATTTTGTAAATAACTTTTAACGAAACTTTTACTTTGTAGAAAACTTAAACCATTAAAATTTGTTTTCTACTGCACCAAATTTGTTTAAAGTATGTGTTTTTAAATGTTATGATTTATAGTTTCAAATGCTCTCTTTAGGTCAAGGAATACAGCCACTGTTTACATTCCTTCATACATCCCATTTTTCAATTGTAATTTATGAAGTTAGCCCTAAATCCTGACTGATTTATTAACAATACATTGTTTTTTTTTTGAAATGTTCTAATAACTGTTGATACACAACAGTTTCTAACAATTTCTCTGAACTTGACAAGGTAGTTATTGGTCTAAATTCTGAATATTTATTTGTTTCAATGACCTATTTAACTAGCAATTCAGCGTTCGTTAACAAGTCATCAAAAAATTGTCCTTTTTCCAAAGAAGTATTAAGAAAATGACACCACACATTTCCAACAACATCAGAACTACATTTAATGGTCTTTCTGTTTAATTCATCAATTTGAGATCCTTTATACCCTATTTTTTTACTATTTGATCTGATTCCCTCACTTAGTAATTTAAAATCAGTTAAGTTTTCACTGAAATTGAGGAGCCTGCTGCAACAACAATGCAGCTCCATTTTCAACGCGTGATGAGGTTAGTTGCTTATAATTTCGATAAAAATATTAGGCGTTATTTAACGCAAATTCCACACATCTCAGTGCATGAGTATACATACTGACATATGCTGAGCTGCGTCGAACTTGCGTTAAATAACGTATAATATTTTTATCTTAATTATAAGCAGCTAACCTCGTCACGCGTTGAAAATGGAGCTGCATCGTTTTTGCTGCAAGTTCCTTTAGTTCCTCAATTATTTTCATCACATATAAATCCAATGTCATCAAAAGTATTTACAATATCATTTACACTATCTATAAAATAATGATTGAAATGTTCAGCAATTACATATCGTACCCTCCAATTCAATACTGCCATAACTGCAAATATGAAAAGGTTGCAGTTATGGCAGTATTGAATTGGGAGTACGATATGCATCTGTAATAAACGCGACTCACCCCTGATTTTCAAACTGAATGCCACTGGAGAATGCATTATTACATTTTCTGGGGTTGATCGTTTTTTTTTTTAAATTTCCACATTAATAAAGGATTACCAACAATTGTCAATTAGTCTGATTACCAACAGCATTGTAGATTAAAAATAAATTTGTAATGTAATGAATTTCTTTCTTTGAATTCCTGTGAGCAATATTTGCAGCCTTATTAAATATTTCGCGTTAGTCTGTGAAATCATTAAAGCAAAATATTTAGTTTATTTGTTTATTATAATATATTTATAATATCTGAACTACAGCGACTAAAGCATGGTAGTATGTTTTACTTCCAATAGGTTTGGTTATTGCAATAAAAAATATAAAAGCATTAAAAATTTAACTAATCCAACCCTCCAGAGGTGGTTCATCTGTGTAACAACTGGTCAAACCGACACCTCTATGTATCTATAGGTCAGGAGGGGTCTAACAAACAAACAAAATATATTGCTATTGTTTTCATTTAGGCATCTACATTGAATACTGCGCAGTTGTTCTGACTCAGTTATCAGTAGCGGTATATATCAAATGCTGCAACTTCCACAGAGACAAATTGTTTCACCTATGTTTTATGTTTATGTTTGTTAAACTTTTGTTTGTATGGAGAACACAATTTTTATGTGGCCATGTTTCACAATATTTGGGGATCTACGATAAATGAGAATGTTTTTCTCGCATTTTTTTCGAAGTTGCGGTATTAAGCGCATTTTTTCTCAAATGTATAAAGTGCAGGTTCTAGGTATTATTGGAGGGGTGGAGTTTCGATAAAAAGAATTATATTCAGTATACAGTGTGTCCCCGGATCCAGAGACATGTTAAATAAAATGTGTAAAACTGTAATAAATGTGTTAGACAAAAAACAACGAACGGATAAATATGTAAAAAACAGAATACATTTAGCACAAAAAAAAAGTTTAACATTTCGAGATCTTTTTATTTCTATCATTTTATTTTTATCATGAACTTTAATCACGAAAATGCAACAAACGTCAAACAACTAATCAAAAGCCTTCTCACAATTTTAAAATAAAAGTTTTTGTTTTGCCCAATTTTAAATGTCATGGTAACAGAGAACGCCACATTGATTTTTTAAACATTAGAACAACATTAAGAGTTAAGACGCATTAGATACTAATGAAATGAACTGGATAATCTAATGTGGGAGGCTGCGGGAGGATTCTACGTAATTCAGGAGTTTATCAAACTTGTTTGAAAAACGGGAGGGTCAAATCGAAATCGGGAGACTCCCGCCTAAATCGGGAGGCAGCTCTAGGGGTGATAACAGAACAAACCTTCACAAGTCTTTTAATGTATAAATAATGTACAGGAACTGCACAAGAGCGCAATAACTGAAGGTGTGCGATATTAGTCACCCTATTTATTTTCTTTTTTTGTTGAATCTAATTTTCTTATTATTTTTTTCATTCATTTTATTTGTCTTTTTAATGTGTTAGTAGTTATTATTTTATATGTGTGTTAGTAGTAGTTATTAGTTATATAATTAGTAGTTACCTGATTTTTAACGGTACACTAATAGATTATTAAAACTTGGACAAAAGATTAGAAAAAAAAATCAATATTTCAGACTAAATATGGTATAGTATTTCTAATGTGAATGACATGAAAAAAAGCAAGGTTGTCAGATATATTTTCTAAAATTGCTAAGCTCACTATACAAATGTTACTTCATACTTCAGTAAACTGTTAGTTCGTGACGTTCTTAGAAAGCTAGTTTGGAAATATTAAAAAAAACATATAAATTTAATAGTTAGCATTAAAATACGGCGTTTAAAATTACTGGAAAAAAATAATTAATTAAAACAACTTTATGTACATATATTACTATACCTAAGAAAATTTTGAAGAGCCGGCAACATGCAGCATTCACGAAGTGAGTAGTGACCCAATTAGAGTATTTTGAATTGCATCAAATACGTTGGTTAGCTATTCGTGCGGTCCACTGTGTCGTTAAAATGATTTACGACATAGTAATTCCCTCTTGTTTCCGCCAGTGAAGTGTTTGTGTTTGATTTCAGCTAGGTTTATTAAAACAAACAATTTTTTCAGATTGTCTGGCTAAATGAGCATTATTTACAGAAAATTATATTACAAATATTATGAGTTTTGTATGCAGGCTAATTTTAATCTATATTGATTTGAATGAAAAAAAATTATTTCGCGATTTTCGAATTTATAAAAGATATATGCACGCCATTGGGCGACGTTAGCCATCAAAGGAATTAAAAGTATATCTCTTCACATTCATTTTAGAAGGACTATACGCAACAATTTTAGGTATTGTGGAATTCAGCGGTATATTCAAATGTTTGTTAAAAATTGCTGTAGGTGTTGGTTTGTGGAAGCAAAATACATATGTCGCTTTGTCTAATGGGACAGTTGGGTATAGTCATTCTTTGTAAACCGTGATAGATCTTTTGATACCCTACATTTAAAAAAAATGGTAAATTGAGCAATAAATAAATGTTTTAGAAGGGTGTCCAAGTTTTAAATGAGTCGCACCGTATAATAAATATGTTATATAATTCAGCAATAATTATTGTTTAGAATTGGAGGTATGAATTCGTCTAGAATCATAATGGCATTAATAACTTAATTAATAGTTATGTATGGGTATAAATAAAATGTACAATTTTGTGGACTTACAAATTTGATTTAATTTTAGATGGGTTTTCTTTGGTCGTGGAATCACATGGTTAGTAAAAGGTGGAGAACAAACCAAGCAGTTGATACGAATTTTCAGTTAAAATTACTAAAAGATTTCCGAGAATTTTGCAATAACTGTGAAGACCGACTGAGAAATTTTTGGCACGAAAAGTTGGGAAGCCAAGGAATCTGCATTGCATACAAATGGAAGAATTCAACAAAAAAATTCAACATCCAGTTTCCCACAATAAACAATTTACACTGTGATTATTTGTTTTATATAAACTATTTTTATTACCATGCTTGTACATTAATAAAATATGGTATTTGATCTTTATAGACTACTTTCTCTTTAAAATTAGCGGAACATTTAGTTACTTTGGAACTGGCATGTTGGCTGTTGGCGTCTTGCTGACTGCTGTCATCTTTTATTTTCTGCAGTCTAACCTCGTAATCGAAAAACGCGAAAAAATAGTGAAAACAAAAAAATGGCAAGTGTTAAATTAACTACTGGGTTAACAGGACTTGCTGTCGCGAAAATTCCCCATCATACTTTAGGTGTTCTCTATGGAAAAATTTTAAGGACGCTGCAAAATATGCCCGAGACTGCTGCCTACAGAAAGTACACAGAGGAAATTGTTAAAGAAAGATCGCAAATTTTAAAAGCAAATGAATCCATTGAAACCGTGGAAAAACAGATAGGCTGTGGCCAGATCGAAGAAGTCATTGTACAAGCGGAAAATGAATTAGTTTTGGCCCGTAAGATGTTGAATTGGAAGCCCTGGGAACCTCTGATGAAACATGCTCCTTCGAACCAGTGGACTTGGCCACCAGTAAAATAGTCGTGTATACTTTCTCTAATTTAAAAATCTATAGTAATTAAAATGTATTGTAATGGTAATTAAATGTTTGTTGAATTTAAAATGTAGTCTTTATTTTGTTTTTATTTGGTAATAGCTGACAGTATTCAACAGATTTTTTTGAATTAAGCGCTCTCTGGCGCCGCTTACGTAAGATTACCGGAAAACGGATGCGGGTTCGAGATTATCGAAGAGGGTTTCGTAGCTACATTTCCTTTGTTTTGCACAGAATATGGCTGCCATATTTAGTTTAGATGTCTGTTTTCAAAAGTGTTGTAGGTTTTGTGCTAAATATGCGGTAATATTATAGCGAAATATTATTATTACAGTGAAAATAAGCGGTGAGATGCGCTGATACTATTATAAACATTAAAAAAACTAATGCCATATCGGTTTTCTAAAAAAATGTTTCTGTTTACATCGGTTACTGAAAGCTTCAATTTGATTTTTGTCATTTTAAGGTAAGTTTTATGTATTTATAGGTATAATTCGATATAAAACTAGTTATTTTAGAGATACTCACATTTTGCGGTATATTTTAATTGATGTTGCACTTTTGTTCTTAATAGTGATGCTGTTTTCTGAAGGAATACGTTTTCTTTCCTTACATGTTTGCCGATACATAATTCCAGTGTTAATTTTGTAGGACCGTATGGGACTTATTTTCATTACACCGTAAAGAATTGGATTTTTATTTAATATAAATATTTTTTTTTTTTGGTAGGAAATGTATAGTTATGAGATTTTATAGCTATGTTACTATTAGACAGTTTTTACATTCTTAAAACGTATCAAGGAGTTATAACATTTTTAACTTGATTATAAAAAATTGAAAAGTCGAAGTCAAAACTAAATGTTAATCGGTGTTACGATATGTCACTTTCTAAAAATGTTTAAAGACTGTTTTTTTATCTTTCGATTTAAAAGTTGAGCACACCAACCGTTTAGATGTAAATTTCACTGAATTTTTGTGTGTATGTTCATATGTTTGGAGCAGGATGTTAAAAAAATTGATATTTTTTTAAGTTGCAAGTAGTTCATTATAATAAAGCTCTATTGAAATACACAGCGTTTGAAAACGATTATTATTATTGTAGTTGTAGGCTCAGCGCGACTCTTTTAGGATGGGTAGTTATCTCATATTTATCAGATTAAATAATAAACGTCGAGTATTTTTGTAACTCGTAACTCGTAGAGGTCTATTCTGACCCGTAGCCGTATATTTACATGCATCATAATATAATTATGCATCGAGGAACGTAAATAAACCATTGCCCATTTAAAATACTCGTTTCGTTCAGAAGCTATTGCGTTTTATGAATCGTTATAAACACAAATTGACAATTTGGCGACGGAAATCCAATCAGATTGCCCACAAATCACATTTTGATAATTATAATGAAATAAAATCAGTGCATCACGCCCATGCATTCAGAACTAAACAATCAATAGGGATCGCTCTACGCTCTGGATGTCAGGAGAGCGCCCATTTAATGGATTCAAACCAAAATGCAATACGGCCGCGTAATATTGTTCTTCGTTGTGTTCTCCTTTCACGGGCCTCATAGTCGCGTACTCGAATCAAACACGCACGCGCGACCTCGGCTAAATTCACGCCGTCGCTTTTCTTTGGAATGTTTTGTTTTGCTTTGAGCAGCGAACGTTGGAGTGCGATAGCGGTGGCTGCCTGCCGTATATGTTTGGTTCTTAATAGGCGGTCGCCGTATGGTATTTTATTAATGTCGAAATTACATTTATTAATAAACCGTTTTAAAACAATCCGCTGACCGCTCAATGCACAACACGCTCTCAGCAGTGTAATATGTCTTCGACGTCTTCATTTGTTGTTATTTGTTGACTTCTGGTATTGTGGTATGCGAAAGGCTATCGAATTTACGCGTCTTCTCCATCTCTCTCTATGGAAATAACTATAAACTGAAATCCTCTGAAATAACACACATGCTACGTCTTTTCAGATATGTGTGTATGTACTTATTGAATTTGTCAATTTGTCTTCGGCGTGAAAATGGAATTCGTTTGTACTTCAAACGCGTTAATAAAACATTTATTCCAGCCGTGTATGTACTACATATTTAATCCGGTTTAGTAAATCTGTTGAAAAAGTAAACTCATACATAGAAAGGTTATTTTAAGGGTATACATATCTTAAGTTAGTACAATTTTGATATTTTTACATTCGGTGCTATAATTCTAGTAACAAAACGTGTAGTTTCATACCTGTAATGTTTTTATTACTGAATTAAACAGATTTACTTATCTCCTAGATCTTTTCTGCAAATTTCTGCAAACATAAGAGCTATTTACACATTTGAAAATAGGATACTTTCAAAAATAGGAGAGCGACAAAATCTCCCATTGATTTAACATATTTTTGGGATACTTTTTTTATTGTAGTACCTATATGTACCTATTATAGTAAAATGTAATTATTGGTCAGTATTTTTGCATAGTAATGATGGTAAATTGACGCCTTTGCCATTATAGTAAAACAATGTATATTTTATACGTTTTAAGTTCAATTTGAATATGAAATTGACTTATAAACTTAATATTTAGAATATTTAACGGTAAAAAAGAATACAAAATCATAACTGTGATAAAAGGGATAACATTATATTAGTATTGTCTATTTGATTGCAAACTATCGAAAATTGATCTGAGTCTAACCTTAATTTGTGTATAGTAGTCACCCTTTTGATACACTGTCCATTTTGCCTTAGGATACTACATTTTTTTAATTTAATTCAAGTTGTTATTAAATTAGATACTGTAGCAAGGAGTAAAACGAAACAAAAATATGCTTATCAAAACATGCTTTAATATTAATTACAAACTATAATTTTGCTACTTAATTTCTAAAACACATTGTAGTTTTTATATATTTTTATGTAAAATACTCATTATCAATTTATTTTGTAACAAAATTATTTATTGGATCCAAACTAGATAGATCTGAAAGCACCAATTTGAATGCAAAAGAAAATGCTCATTAGGAAAAATTCGATTTTTAATCCTTAAATCGATTTACACCATCTGTATTGAGAAACAGAACTTTTTTGAAATCCAAAAATTAGAATGGATTGTAAATAGGAAATACCTACTGTCTTATAAGTAATCATAATATACTTCCACATTAGCATTAGGGGTTATTGAATATTCAAAGAATAATATTGTGGAATATTCAGATAGATTAATAAAAATTTAGTTTTATACATATATTGACTTTAACTTATTCTTCCCTTTTACGTTTGTGTTCTGATTGCTTGCAATATTAATATGAAACTCCAATTACGTATTGTAGTGAAAATATCTATGGTAATCTGTGTAGAGGGTTCTTTAAAAATAATAATACGTTTTGAGTTTATTATTTTTGATAGATATTGTTGTGAATATTGATAAATTATTATTTTTTATTACATTGGTGTCTCATTTAAAAGTAACAAATTTTTTTTTACCCTCCTGGCTAGATCAAATAGAACTAAATACTTATCATTACATTTTTTTGTTTTGTTTTCTAGATACTGTATCTGACCTGGATCCTTATTTTGTTATAACAACGGGTGGTGGTGGGGAGACCACTAAGATTAATATAGGCAGGATTAAAAAAGAAAACAAACAAGATGGGTCAAGCATTGGCATTCATGAAAATATGAGTGTGTGCTTTGAAACCAATAACGTGCTCGCCAATCAGGTGGGCACATCACCGTCTTCATCTCAGCTACTGGAAGAAACCAATACGGTTCAATCGTCTACAAGCACTAATAATATCATTCAGCCTTCGGTCAGTGCTAATGTTATTCAACCAACGATTACTTCAAATATCATACAACCTGGTCCTGATAAAGCAGAACAAGTTTCAACTACAAAAAGTATCGCAAAGTTAGTTGTTGCCAATCACTCGTCAGCAACAAGCTGCAACCAAGTTCTACAGAAGGTTGTGAACCCCCCACTAATTACAGTTTTAAATCCATCTGGCCCTTTGACGGTTGTGAAGACATTATGCGTTACTTCTGGTGTTTCAAGTGCTCCTCAGTTTACTTTAGTGAATTCCTCTCCACTAAATGTTACTAATGCTGTAGGAAAATCACCGACCATTACTCTCCTTAATGCCCCAGTGACTGTTGTGAAAGCAATTACAACTCAAACTGTTGACAAAACTGCTTCAGATGTTGTACCAAATAGTGCCGGTATATCAAGTAATACTTCTCCTGTTCCTGCTGTCATTGAAAACAGAGGGCATAATGTTTTCGTTAAAAATAGTTGCCCCGAATCTACCATTTCAGATATGCCCCAAGGTCACAAATTGCTTACTGCCAATAACTTCCCTCAAACAAATGTAAGTATAGCGGATTAATAAGTAACACTACTCTTTAATTTAATTATGTGTGTATAATTATTAATTTGTTGTTCCAGGTCTTGACTAATATAAATTCATCATCTAAAACCGTTAATGGTCAACGAAGTAAATTAAAAATATTAAGTAATGTGGTAATGCCAGGTACTTCCCAGACAACCAACAATGTTTTATTAAATAAAACTAATACACAGCGATATGTCCCAAGGCAAAAAATTATTAGCACTAATGGTGCTTCCACAAAATACATTAACAAAACACCTTCAAACAATGTTGTGAAATCTACGATAAATACTACTTTAAAACCTGTACAGGATATATCTCCAACGCGAATGGTATATCCCACACACAAAAGCCAGATAAAAACTATTCCTCCAATAAATAATTACGTTCAGAAGCCACAACAAGGAATTAAAACCTTATCACCACAACATAAGAATATTCCTGGGCAAGTTCAAAGGACAGGCTCTGGCTTGAGAACTATCCCTCCACAGAGATCACAAAAAATTGCAAACAAACCAAATTATATTGGCAAACATGCTGTGCAGGCACAGAAAATGCGGCAGACACATGGCAAAATGAAAGGAATCAAAGTGCCATCGAATGTTCCCTATAACTTTCATGGTCCTCAAGTGCCTGACAAACAATTAACGGAATTAACTTTCAACCAGGCTTTAACAGCACAGATTATTGAAACATTGAGTAACAATACCACACCTTTACCGAATAACAGATACGAAATACTGCCAGCACGGTACGATAATGCATTCAGCTGTCCAGAAACAAAACAACCCACGTGAGTAGACCTTTATCATTCTACTTTTATTTCAATATCGTTTTGTTATAGCGATATCGTCACAGTAATTAATAAGCAGGGTTTAGATGTTATACTGCTAAATACCGTTGGCGTCTTAGAGGTCGGGTTTTCTTCCCAATTATTGATGTGAGCTGCTGTCCCTCAGATTTTGACAATTATTATGATAAAAACTGTAATAATCAAAGTCATAGTAACTAATGAATGCTCAGTTTATCTCTGATAAAATTGAGGGGGAAACGCGGGCCTGATATCTTGTACACCAGAATTCTTCTGATGACGAGATTTTTCAAAGACTTCCTCTGAATTCCTTGTCATTTCTCACTGAATTTCCTTAGGATAATATTTCCCCTGAATCATGTACCCCAGACTTCCTACACTCTCATAATACTTGTTCTGATTTTTAAGATGCCAGTGTTTAAGGTCCATTCTTAAAGTAACTTTAAGGTACCTTAAAAATAATGGTATTTTTTAACAAATTTTAACTTTTGTTCACCCCCAGAAATTTTTTTTTATACATTCTGAGACATATTTTATGTCTAATGATGATTCGAAATAAATTTATTCCCGCAAAAATGAATGTGAAATACAATCCTGTAGTTTCACCACAAAAGCAACATATTATGGATTTGTCTGAAACTTGAGTGCACACCTCGCGGTGTGTTGGATGGGTAACCATCTCTGTGAAAATTTTGGACAGTGCATCTAGCGGGTGGTACCAGGGTGGCAATCACCATCTCTCCTCTGTGGGTTGGATCCCCTAAACTTACTATTGACATGGGTGTACTATGTGGTGTCGGGGTTAAGTGGAAGAGCGCCGGGGTCCCGGGGCGCTTCCCCCATAAAAATCAAACACAAAAAAAAACAAAAAAAACGTAATTTTACCTCCCCTTCGCCTTGGTTTAATGAAAAACTTTAATAAAAGAGCACATGACCAACAACGAGCTGTATTTAAGTAGTTGCAGAATGTTTTTCCAAGGTTATCCAAAGCAAATCATGAAGGCATATTTTTTGACAAGTTTGAAAACTATTTATCTGAGATTGAAAAAGCTGCATGGACATCTTTTAGATTGGTGGTCAAAGAAATTTTTTGAAAATTAAAAAGACGAATTGTTTTCAATTTCATTGAAAATAAAAGACGAATTGTTTTCTAATTTTGTTAATTACCACAAAATTAGTGTCTTTAACGATCCACTTATTCCTGAGAATCTAGGAAGCAAGAATGATGAACAAGGTGAACATGTTCATTGGGAGCATCTTGAGCAGCGATACAAGGGATTTTGGGATGAGCCAATGATGTTCAATGCTTTGTTCACCAGATGACAATGGTCTCCTAACAATCATTGTTAGCTGGTGACAAGAGAAATTTACTCAAAATACAAAAACAAGAGGGAAGCAGGACATGATTAGTTTTTTGTTTTTTTTTCTTTTTTTTTTTTTTTGTGAAAAACCTTGTTACAAAATGGGAATAAACATAAAATTTGAAAATGTAGTACGATCTAATTTTTTTGGCAATAAATTTAGATGTAGCGATTCCAACAACCCCCAAAATATCCGTTTTCGTGACTGTGGGAATAAACCTATAAATTAGTGTAATTTTGAGCTAGTTTGAACTCACGTTTCTCTTTTTAAGCTCTAGTTGTATCTATAATTAATTAGTTTGTAACAGATATATAGGATGTTTCATTAAAGTTGAGAAAAAAATTCAGGATGAGATTCTTTGTATGAAAATAAGAAAAAAACATCCTCTTAACTAGTTTCCGGAAATGCTTTGTTTTGTTTGTCAGGGTATTAAAGTAAAAAAAAAAGAGAATTTTTTTACTAATATCTGTAAAACCAATATGCTGATTTTCTTCAATCTTGTGGGATCGTTTATAAAAATAATGGACAGCTGCTCTGCCTTTTATGTTTAAAGGTTTCATATTCCACAATTATAAATACAACTTTTTGTCCCTTTACAATTTTTTGCATCTCGTTTTCTTTAAAAAAAAACACTCCCGAAGCAAAAAAAAATAAATCGGCAAATTCAGACTTTAGTATGTGTATAGACACACACAAAGTTTCAAGAAAATCGACATAATGTTTTTTCAGATATTATTAAAAATCATATATATTTTTTTTTAATTTCAACACCCGTATCTCGGAATTGAGGCGTTTCTGGGAACTAATAAATGATTTTAATTCTTTTATTTTCTTAATCTTAATAGTTTTAATCTCTTTTACTATTATTTTCATGCAAGGAATCTCATCCTGATTTTTTTCGCAATAATAATGAAACACCCTATATCTACGTATATGTACGTAAGTAAGCTTTTTCTAATTTTGACATATAAAGTGATATATTTCATAACTGATAGAAGTTTTGAAACGTGTCATATTTCATATCTAGTTTAGAAATGAAAAACTTCCTAACTTGTTCATATGAAACTTCTGACAACTTGTTGTCAATCTAGTAAACAACTGTGACGAACCAACTGGTATACTAATTTTTTTATGCAATTCATAAAAATTAACAAAGCTGTTCATTTAGAAAACATATTTTTGTCAAAATTAGAAAAATTCTTATATGAAACAAGTTAGGATCTCTCTTCATTCGTCCTGTAGAAATCACATTCTTTAAACAAAATGATGCATTTCCTAACTAGTTACAGAAATAGTTATTTTTTGAAATGGGGTAAACTGGGTAGAGTATAAATGTGTAGTATAGTAAATATTAGTATTGTTATATTTCCATTTGTCAGTCTTTTCACACTATTCTAAAAAGGTGCAATCTGATGTGCAAAGGTGAAAAATATCATATATTTTAATTTGAAACAGGGTTATTTAAATTTATCTCATTTGTAAATGTATATGGATTTAATCTCTTGATCTTTGAATTTTCGTAACTTGAGAAGTACACCAGATGTAAAGGGTTCAGGATAGAGAAGATTAATTGTGTAAATGTGGTTAAAAAATTACACACAAAAATATTAATCCACCCTAATATTATTTCATTATTTTTGTTTTTACTTTATGGAAAAAAGGAATATATTGTGTATAGCTGAAGGAAATGAGATGTTAGCAAGTACATTTAAAAAGCTTGAGTTGATACCGTTGCATTTGATTTTTTATGCTAAATCTTCTTCATTTAAATTTTTAAATATTTGTGATCTCATATGTACTTAAGAAGCATTTTAATTTATTGGTAGATTGAGGTTTTACGCATTATATTTTTAATTTAAGGGAGTCTACTAAGCAAACAGAAGATAAAAGTAAATCTGGACTGGACGCCTTATCCCTAATCTGCCAAGCAGTCCTATTGGATCACAATTATAATGCCACCCTACCACCAGATTCTCCAACAAGACCTTCGCCTCCTTCAAATTCACAGTCGCATCAAATCAATGGCATATCTGCAAATTCCATGTATTCCCCTGGGACAGGCAGAAGTATGTTATCTATGTGTTTTGTTTAATTGTGTATACTAGTAAGATTTATTTATTAGGACGAGCTTTACCCCCACCAAATTCGGTGTCGTCAAACACAAGCCTCCCGAATATATCGGCTCCTGCTATATCAGCCAGTACTAATTCCATAAGGGCCATACAAGACGATGATGCTGCTTCGGATATATCTGACGGTTCCGATCGTAAACATGACACTGAAGGCGAAGAGACTGATACTGCTCCAGAAGCTGAAGCCGTAAACAATGATCATTTTGACGGTTACGGGGACTATGTGACAAGGTGTATTTGGTAAGTGCTGTGAGAATTTTCAATATTAATCTGGTTGGATTAATCCTAACTAGATATAATTTAATGTGAATATTTCAGTGGGTTTCTGCACGACGATGGGTACATGGTGGAGTGTGATAAGTGCAAAGTGTGGCAGCACGTCCAGTGCGTTGTAAAAAATAGGCAGGTACCAGACGAATACCTTTGTGAAGTTTGCGATCCTACGAAACCTATAGACAGGCAGAAGGCAAGATTGATTCAACAGCAGTGGTTGAAAGACAGGCAGTTCGGTGATCCCAAACTACGAAAAGATGCCAAAGTTAAAGAAGTTTTTAAGCCGAAGGAAACTATCAGTGATAGTGACACGTCAGATGGAGAGCATGTCGGTAAGAATATATGGACTTTTCTACAAACTTACCTACCTTTGTACCAGTATTATTAAATTAACTTGGTTTGTGATTAGTGATTAACAACAGTATGGGATTGTATTCACGTAATATTGAGGAGGGTATAACGAAAATTTGGTTTTCGTTTTTACTACTCTTGGTATATACAGTGCGCGCCTAAAGTATGGAATAAATTCAGTAAATGTGGAACAAAAAATTTTGTGAAGGAAAAAAATCCTCGGACGGGTCGATTTTGTTTAACACGTTTACTGCCAGTAAACGTATTGTATTTTTTCTTAAGGCCAGGGGTGTATTTCATATAGGATTCAAATTTTCATTTTTTGAGCCATAATGCACATAGATATATGCAAAAAAATGAAATTCCACGTAAGAAATATTAAAAAATGTATCGCCCCTGCGAAGAAAATCTAGGAAATGTCTCTCGGTCATAATGACCGAGTCGGTACTGCGTGTTGGTAAATGTTCCACGCCGGCGTCATTTCTTTATCGTTAAATTTGTACGCGAGAAAGTGGCGCTGCCCAGCATTTCCTCCAGCCCGGCTGGGTCACTGCATAGTCAAACTCATTAGATGCCGAGCGTCTGGCACATGAAACGCGAAAAACCAACTCGGTCATATTGACCGAGATGGCGTATAGGTCGATAATATGGTCTCGGTCATATTGACCACGTCGATCCAAGGAAAACTATTTTCTGGATCATATAGACCGAGACGGCAGTGAACGTGTTAATAAAAACACACATTTTTGAGGGAACGTCCATTTTCGGATGTCATTTGTTTTTGTGTAATGACATCATCAACTTATTTTTCAAATGGCAACCCCCCATTTTTTTAATTTAATTTGAGAGACCCTTTCATTGTCGATTTAACGGTATAAAAATGTTGCCACCTTACATAACAGAATTTTTGACTAAATGACAATTGAATGTTACAAAATGAAAAATATATTTTTCACAATAAATAAACGAAAATTTCTTTAATAAGCAAATACAATTTTAAATTAGGTGTTCGAAATGCGTCCATCAACTTCTTGGCAATATGCAAGCCCGTGTACAAATTCTTCTTGTACATTCTGAATGACCTCCGTGGTAATGGATCCCAATAGACAATATTATTTTCTACCATGTTGTGACTTCATTGTATACTTGTCATTAAATACTACAATAAAGAATTTTGAAAATGTGGCAAATTGGTAGCAAGTCGAAAGAACTTAACATCAAAGTACCTTAAACTTGTACGAAAATAACCTCGGTTAACCTTAATGCAACCTTTGATAGTTGAATTAAAATTTAACAAAAAATATATTTTTTTTACAAAGACGATTTGTGTTATGTGTTATAAATGTGTTATACTGTTAACTCATTTATTCAGCCCACAACAATAATGTGGTCACCAAGACTCGGACACTAACAAATAGAAGAAAAAGCGAGACACATCAGAAACAGAGTACACCAAGGAATAGAAGGGACTCTGCCAAAGAAGCTGTCCAAAGACGGCAGAAACGGAAGGAACGCAAAGTTGTTAGAAGAAAGGTAACGGTAAATACTTTACCCTCATATAAATTGATCTTGATGATAACCTTTTTTCTTCCAGACAAAGTCACAAACAAAATCACACAGTGACGATGAAAATCAAGACACCTGGGCATCACACTTGCCACAATTACGACAGTGGATTGAGAAATATGAGGAAGCGGTCACAAACCATTATTCGCCTGAATTAAGAGCTCGCATATCTAGTATAAGAGTTAATGGTGTTCATTCTGATCTTACTATGCATTTCGATCCTACTGTTCACAAGTGTCGAATTCACACTCAACCGTTGACAGAAATAAGGTACCTTGTCAGTACAGTTCATCTTCCTCCAAACACCCCTGTAGTCGAACTAAGAGGAAAATACATGCTCTCAACCCAGCATCGGAACTCGGGTGGATCGTTAACAACTCGACAACACTCGCAGAGGCCAGGTCCATTTCTGTTCTTCTATCGATTGCAAAAGGATAACACCGAGGTCTGTGTTGATACTAGAACTTATGGCAACAGCGCTAGGTTCATCAGAAGATCCTGTAAACCGAACGCTGAATTACGTCACTGCATTGAAAAGGGTGTTCTACATTTATATATTGTGTCAATTACCACAGTGGAAAAGAATTGTGAACTGACAATCAAACATGAATCTCATGACTTAGCAGCTATAGGAACAACACAGATCGCTTGTGCTTGTGGAAATTCCGAAGCATGCATAATTAATAAATCCTCGATTAAAAAAAATGGAGAGGCGCCTGAAGTGTATGTAAAATTACAAGTTTTTTT
The DNA here is from genome assembly GCA_029963805.1 of Aromia moschata. NCBI lineage: Eukaryota > Metazoa > Arthropoda > Insecta > Coleoptera > Cerambycidae > Aromia > Aromia moschata. Next base: position 254,717 of record JAPWTK010000539.1, on the reverse strand, counting down.
TTTTTTTATCTTACTCTTTTTATTTATTACAGGCAGAGGAAACGGAGAGGCAGGCGAACCATTTCTTCCAGTCTTCCTGAGCCTGAACCACCAAAGGTTATGAAGGAAGAAGAACAGCAGATACCTGCTCCTCCTCCTTTTCTACCACCTACTCCTCCGCCAGCTACCCTTCACTCTCCTGTTAAACAGGAAAAGCTGCCAGAAGAAGATGTGAAATTGGAGTCAGTGGAGGTAAAGTCGGAAATTAAAGAGGAACCCGTTACTGATGTCACTGATATACAAGAGACCCAGGAGGATATTAAAGAAGAGAAAAAAGAGGAACCGGTTGAGGAACAGGTACAAGCTGAGGAGAAACAAGAACAAATAAAGGAAGAAGATGTGAAGAGTCCTCCTCCCACTCCTATCGCCACGCGAAGGTCCTCTTCACTCCATAAATCGGATAAAGAAGATGAGAAGCCATCGGACACGAAAGAAGAGAAAGCAAAGTGCAAAAAACTGAGTAGGGAAGAAAGGAAATTAGAAGCCATCTTGCGAGCAATCGAACAGATGGAGAAAGCAGAGTCCAGGAAACAGGAGCACCAAGCTAAACAGGCCCACAGAAAGGAATCGGAACCTACTCCTGTTCCCAAAGAAGAAGATAAACAAGAACCAAAACTGAAAAGGCGAAAGAGGAAAGGCCGCGCAAGAACCACAAGCCAAAGTGCCAGGAGAAACAGGTTAAATTCGACAGACTCCTATTTGACCTCCGGCGATGAAAATATGCTGTCACCAAATGACAGCAATCATCCTCCAAACAGGCCTTCCTCAAGGGAACTCGGTAATGAACCGAACGATAACAGGGCCGTTGGCCTACTTCTTGCTTTGTCAAACGGCGAAAATGCTAACAAACATGAAAAATCTCCACCCAGGGAGATTGACTCTAACTCTAACTCGGCCCAATCTTCGCCGGAAACTCCCCTCTCTTCCGCTTGTTTACTGGTCCAGGCGGCCGTGGAACCTCTGGAGCCTGGATTCAAGTTCCCCAAAACGAAAAAGGGCTTAATGAACGAGTGGTTAAATAAAGTGCCAGAACCGATACATTCAGCGAGTTCCATCTCGCCGTCGTCTTTGACGCCGCACCTAAGCGCTAATCCCGAGTTCGACGCCGGCAGTGCGTTTTATGCCCCCACGAAGAATCTTACCACACTGGCGCAGGCCGTCAGCTACTGCGACACTAACATTCAGTCTCGTGGCAACGCCAAGAAGAGGTGGCTTCGGCAGGCGATTAGCGAGGATCACTCCTGCGACAGTCCCACGAGTCGACCAGGTTAATCACTCCCCTATAAAATTTGAAAACAGAGTAGTACAACTTTTTTTTTGTATTTTTTAGATTCACCACCTCTTAGTGACATGGTAGCTCCTCCGAAGAAAAGGAGGCTTCCTAGAGAATCCCTGTCCAATGACATCTCCCCGCCCACAACTCCCACAAGCATTGCTCCCCCTTCGGTTATCAATGTATGTATTTATTTTAAGTAATATACCTTAGCATAATGAAAAAGTTATTAAAAATTAATAAAAAAAACAGTTAATGAAACAGATTTGTTTTTAAAACATTTTATTGCATTATTATATTGTTGCTTAAGAATTATGTTACATTTCATGTTATAATTTCTCTAGGCATTTTTAATCATGATGTTTTACTTCATTATGAATTATATAATCAACTGGGTTTATAACGTAATATTATGTTGCATTACAAATTTAACACATACTTTTTAAATTTAAACATTTAAATTTTGATATACTACAAATTTATTTTTTGTTTTTGGAATATCCAATGTATTAACACATTCGGGGTGTGGTACAGGGTACATACAGATTATATCCCTTATATTAACAATAGTAAAATAATGAGTAGGTGTGGTTATGGTTAACGATAATCTTATTGGATAGTGGCTTCTGTAATGATTAATGATAGTCGTATTGGATAGTGACTTCTTTAACGTAATATCTACTTTGTCCACTCTTGAAAATTTCCATGACAATTAGTTCGCTCACTTTTACATATTATTAATATCAGTGGAAGCTATAGGTATGTGCCATATAAAGCATTTTTTTGTATCGTTCAAATTGGTTAAGTTCGGGAAAATAGTACACTCCACATCGCCTTGTAATATATCTGACAAATACTACACAAATTAATAGCCGCAGTCAACATGTTAAGGGGGAGGACTCTAGTGTAGAAGTAACTGATAAATAACAGATTGAAACAAACATTGAATAACAAATTTATTCAAACATTTGTGGCTATCTGAACCAGATAAAGTTGAAATATTGAAATTTAAAAATTTGGTGATTGAATATAAGATGGATGTTTTCAATATTCTTTTTTTTAACTAAGAATTCTGGGACTTGTTTGTAATCGTTTAATTAACTTTATTCAGATGATAACCATAACTATGTTGAATGTGTATGCAAAATTTCAGTCCAGTTGAGCCAGTAGATTTTAACATATTCAGTTAAACCACCAGTTCAAAAAATGTCACTTTGAGGAAAATGAGTTTAGAGTTTCTATAACCCATCACAGAATATAGTGCACCAAGAATAGCTTTGCTCACAAATTGTGCACAATGCAACATAGTAGGAGGTAGATGGATCATACCCGTGAGATGTTGCTCTTAGTTACCAACGAGATGTACAATCAGCGAAAGAAGCATTTAATCGGATATAAACACTAGCAAATTTAAAGGAACGGCGATAAATTTTATTTTTTCGTGTTGTGCTGCAAAATTAGTTGTTTATACTGCCTAGGTCTACACAGCCATCAATTTCTTACCTACATTTTTTGTATGTTTTGCACATTTTTATCAAGTTAGTCAAAGTCGAAGTCAACATGTAAACACCCATTAGTTGTTGCATTACATTGGAAACGCATATTTTCTCTGCATTAAAGGTCATCGTTTTTTCGTAAGTAATTATTTACTGTTACTCTGTTTTTGCTCATTATAGTCACATTGATTGTGAAAAAGTCCAAAATGGGTGATGTAGCACCAACTGATATCGATAGAGTTGCAACAATGATCGAAAATGGTCGATCTTACAGTGATATTGCCGATACGTTTGGTAAATCAAAATCGACGATCCATTATAATGTTACACATTGGGAGGCAAACAAACAACCTCCTTAATCACAAAGTTAGATGTAAGTAACAATAAGGCCAGTGTTAGGTAAGTGAACATCCTGTGTTCACAAAAACACAGTGGGATGATGTGCCGTTTAGTGCCGAATGTAGATTGGAAATATTTGGTTCATTCATCACAATGGAAAAGGGTAAGGGGAAAACCAGGGCAAGCTTTTAACAAAGAAAACCTTCAGGCAACAGTAGTATGATAGTGGATCCTTAATGATTTGGGGTGCTTGTCGGCGGCTGGGGTGTGAAACCTTCATTTCGTAGACGGGATAGAATAAATAAAAGAATGGATATCAAATCATATGCCCAGACGTTTAGAAACACCACCACAGTCGCTAGACATGAACCCCATGGAACATCTATGGGTGCGTCTTAAACGGAGAGAAACACAGTATTTCAAACAAAAGAGAAGTTAAAGCAGTATTTGCAGCAAGAATAGACCAAATAAACCCCAGTGTCAAGTTTTACTGCGAAACCCAACCCTCTACCGGTTTTAAAATGCCGAGGTGACTGAAAACTTTGTGTACCAGCTTACCAACAACACTTAAGGTTTACTGGGTGCGTCATTTAACTTGAGATATAATATCTTATAACGGAGCATTTGCTAATAAAAGTTCCAAAAAGAAAAGAGGACAAAAGGTTATATACTTTTTCACCAACGTTTGAGGCATGACGCTCCTTTTTTTAATGGGCCTTTTAAACATTTTTTTTTTTTATTTAAAATAGATAAAAATCTCTTTTTTCGGACTTACAGGATATAACTATTTATATGACAAATAACCAATCCAATTGACAACATTTCAATATTTGTCATTGTTTGAATCCATCAAAATTAAAGGAAACCGAAAAGATGTGTAGATCAACTGCTACTGCCACCACTTGAGTTACAGTAGAACTTCTGGTGAAAATAATAAATTACACTATTGGATATCTCTACAAACATAATTTCTTTACCAGGCCGAACATCATAAATTATTCCCCCCCATATTTAGAGTTTCAACCCAAAAAGCCATTTCCCCCAAATTGAAACATTTATTTTTTTCCTATATCCTAAAAACTTCCCCATTTTACCAACCAGTTGGTAGAGAAACACAGTATTTCACCTTGTAACACATGGAGGCAAAATATCTCACTAATTCTAAATTCAAGGATACGAATTATCCAGTAATAGTTTGGTTTTTGGTGAAATTCATGTAAGATTCTTTTACTGTAGATATGTTTCAATCTATTCTGCAACTATTTTTTTCATGGATAATTGATTCTCTGCTGTAGGTTATACAAAGTTACTTAGATAAAAAATTACATGTTTAAGTTTCAATTAAATGGTTTGACTATATAATTCTTAAGCAACAATCAATATTTTTGTTATACAATTTTACGTTAGTTTATATTTTTGTGTATATTTTTTGGTTATTGGTTATCGTTAAATGTTGTCAAGCTATTTAGTGTTCTAAAAATATATGTAATATTTATATAAACGTCAGTTTATATAAATATTTAGGTGTACAAAATACATTGACATAATGTATTTGATCCTAATATATAGAAAATACAGAAGATAAATTTAATGTATTTCACTTGATATTAAGTTAATACTAGTAATCAATTTAATGAATAAAATAACATACATTTTTTCCCTCAACCCCCTACGAAAGTGCAAAGTAGATGCAAAAACAAACGTTAACACATACATATGATATGATAATATATATGACCAAATGACTGGTGCCTTTATTTGGTTTTAAAGTTATAAGCAAATATTTTTTGTCGTATGCGTTGTGGGAAAAATATTGTACACAACTCGCTGGAAAGAGCACTAACATACTCATGTGAATTATGTACTATTCTGACGTCTCGTATGTGAAACATTAGACTTGTATGTTACATGCTACTTTCCATGCCCCTTATGTAATCCACTATTATGTGGATAACCATTTCTATTAATTTATCGATTACTTATATAATCTTTGCTGATGCAGAAAACTGAGACGGACAGACCTAGCCAAGAAGGATGCGTGGAAATAGTCTACAGTGGAACGGATGGCGATAGTCCCACACAGACCTTAGAATCAGATGCCATTTTAAAGGAGCGCCGCCAAAATGAAGCAAGAATTTAGCAAATGCATCGTGCCATCAACTCAAGAGGGTCCACGAAATGAAATGGGCCCTCTGGGCTGTCTTCTGGATCCGAGACTTTCTCGTGAAAGCCACATGTTTTCAAATAACGACTTAGTTGGTACCGTCGAGAAAACTCTTAGCATTCTAGGACTAGAAAATAGTAAACCCGAAATATCTACAATACCGAAGAAGAAGGTGAAGGTAAGTTGTCTCCTAGCGAAATGTGGACATATTTTATGTTAAAATTTTTTAGTTGTCAATAACTGAATACAGACAAAGAAAGAAGTTGACTAGTAGTGATAAAAATGAGGATCATGAGCCAGAGCCAACTAGTACGGAGGAAAACAATTCCTCCGAATCGTTTAAGGTCGTCTCTAGGCCTCGATCTGGCAGCACAAGTAGTAGCACCTCTTTGACATCAAGTGACGATGAAATAGTTTCACCTGATATAATAACAGCAAAAGGTACAATTATAATCTAGCAAATTTTGAAGAATATAAAAAGCAAACTAAATATTTTCAAACTATTTACACTCCAACAAAAAACGTTCTTCGATATTTACAACACTATTCAAGATCTGGTTTCTTTTTGTGGCGGAAAGTATATATAACGCGCTACGACGCCAGCATCACAATGCGTTAGTATCACTCGAATTGTCCGACAGAGCAGACAGAAACAAAAATGAGTTGCGGCATACATGAAGTGTTTTGAAGTGGTGATCTTGTGTTCGCGTCAAAAGGCCGACGTATGAATATTTCTGCTGCGCCAAAGCAGCTAGGAAGTCAAAGGCATTCATGAGGAGGTGGGTGGAACGGTGCAAAGCTACCAAAAAATGTTGATGACCATCCAGATCGAGGCACATGGCGAACGACTACCGCCAAGCAGGACAAAGTTATAATCGGTCTGTTCGAGCATACGTCCACCCTTAAGCTGCGTGCAGCGCGCGTCACCTGACTAATAGGGAATCAAGCATCCAAAGCGCAATTGAACGAGGCAAAGCTACAGTACCGTAGCACGAGAAAAAACCCCTACTCGGAGAAGCATGTTGCAAAACGGAATGCGTGGACGACTGGAAATATTGACTGCAACTGGTCGAATGTCATTTTCTCCGATGAAGCGTCGTTCTGGGCATGAATTCCCAAAAACCGTGCCTGGTCGATTACTAGTGAGAGATTGCTCTAACAGATCATTAAACATCTTGTAAAATTGCTTGTTTGGGGGTGCTTCTCAAAGTTTTGGAGTTTCTCATCCAAAACCTGGATGCTGCAAATGTGCTAAAAATTTACAAACGGTGTCTCTTAAAGTCTGATCAGAAGATGTTCAGAGCAGGAAACAACTGGATACTTTAAGAAGACAACAAACCCAAATACAGAAATCGTCTTTGCACCTCCTGGAAGCAAGAAAATGGGATCGTTACACTGAATTGGCCCTCACGAACGCCCGATGCGAATCCAATAGAAAATGTGTGGAGCTTGATAAAGAGCAAGCCTGCAGGAAGCCGCGTATACATATTTGAAGCAGCTCAGACAGAAAATATGAGAGACATGGTGTGTAATGCCCTTGGACTATGCCGAAAAACTTGTCGAAAGCATTAAATAGTTTGAGTAGAAAGCATTGAATAGTTATTGAAATATCGAAAAACATTTTTTGTTGAACAAAGTGAATGCATGATTTTTTTTCCTGTAAAATTAATATGTTTATAATATCAAAATGTTTATAAACGGTGTAAAGAAAAAATAATATTCTAACTGCAATAGGTAGAACGAACCTTCAAAAAAAAAAAAAAAAAATATATTAAAGGGGGGAATGTGTAAAAAAAAAAAAAAAGGGGTGTAAAAACTTTTTTTTTTTTTGAAAAAAAAAAAAAAAAAAAAACAACAAAAAAAAAGGGGGAATTTTAAAAAAGAAAAGAAAAAAAAAAAACAGGAAAAAAAAAAAAAAAAAAAAAAGTTTTGAGATTATAAAAAGTTTAGAATAATTTTGCACGCAAGCCAAATGATGAATGGCTGAATGTTATAAAAATTAATTTAGTAGTTACACTTAGTCATCATCCTTACATTTTGTTGGGGAAATAGATTTTGCAATATATCTTTACAATCCATATCAATATAAATTTAATGTAGTGGTGATATAGAAGTCCCCTAGATAATAAAAGTAGGCATGTTAACAAGAAAATTGTGAGTTGATTACGTTAAAGTTTTTATGCTTTACCAAATCTGTTAGCTAATTATCTAATATTTTATTATAGTTCCAGCATTTAATTCTGAACCAACAGAGCTAGAACGACAAAGGGAAATTTCCAGTTTGAGGCTGAAAAAAGCTTTTGGATTGGCAGTTGACGAGGAATCGCGCCCAGGTATTTTATATTTCCACTTAAAAAATTTCACAGTACCCATTAGACAAAATAATTTGACAATTTTCAAACAGTATTTTGGGTTTAATTTAAAATTTTGTTTATGAACTCATAATTTTAGATAAAAGTTCATTTATTCTTTCATTTGAACATTTGGAGAGTACCTCAATAATTTTAAAGTACACTGACTCTATTAAATTTACAGTTTTAAATGTAGAAGCGATCCTGAATCTGGAACTCGAGCCTAAAGTAAAACCGATTCCAATACCAAGTCCGACGTTCCCAATTCCGGGCACAACCTGTGAAATTATAAGGGATGCCCCAACGTCAGCGCCAACGCCAATATGTCCTCCCCTTTCGCCAGAACTGCTGGATGCCCCACCTATTGTGCCCTGTACACGTAGTCCATCTCCTCCAGTCGAAGAAGAAATAAAAAACGTCTCTACCGCAGAAGATACACCCATGGAAGAAATCCATCCCAGTGATGAGGTCAAAACTGATGATATGCAACCAAATATATTCTATACTCCCGATGAGGAAGAGGAAGTTCCACCTCAACCAACTTATGAAGAAACAAGCAGCATAAACTATGTACCACCTTTCAATAACCCAGTGTATCCGAACACAAGTTTCCCGGCGTACACATCAACAATTGGTAGGTCCGTTGCTCTTTCTCAAAACTTAATAGAAAATGTAAAAACTCACTAGTGTCTAAAATCGATATATTGCGGGATTATATTAAAAAACAAATTTGTAGGAGACACCATTGAGGCATTTGCATTTTAAGTGACATTAATTTATAAGTCTAAGGAATGATTCTCACTCCCGTAACTTTTGTTTTTAGAAATAGTAATGAAATTTTAGAATTTGCTAAAAGACATAGTTTGATACAAGACTGCATTTATTGACATAGCGCTCATCCTTTAGTCACTTTTTGGTTAATGGGACTAGGGAAATAGCCGAAACATCTGAATTTTTGGTGGCATGTCACGTTTGTTTTTTTTACTTGGTTCTTTTTATAAATGCCATTCTGATCACAATAATTCCTCTTTTTGACCTTTAAGCCTGGGTCTCAGAGTTTCGTCGTGTCGCCGCTACATTCCCCCACTATTTCAAAAAATGTTTACTGCTTGCAGTCTCCGCGATAAGGAATACCACAGTTTGAATTTGAAATATTGTAATTTGTCACAAAACGTCTAAATAGACAGTTTGTATTTGTGTAAGTACTTACTTGTCACCCGAAACCATGGAAAAATGGCTGTACATAAACACTGTTACTGGCGACAAATTGTGTGGTTGAAATATTTCAACTACACACGGCACTCGCAGCAACAGTAAAATAAACTTGGTGGTATGTAGGGGAAATTAAATGAAACGATTTTATTGGTCGACGATGTGTTGCCAGCAACACGACGAAGTTCTGAGAACTATGCTTTACTCAGTCATTTAAATTATTATTACATCTTTTGATTGAGAGTGCAGCGTTTATTAATCTTTAAGTGGTGTGTGCATATAGCAACCACTTCATAAAATGTGACTTAAATGACCATTTAAGTCGCACAAAATATTTTTTGTGCCAAAATGGAAACAAATATTAAAACTGTCAGATGTAAAAATGTTATTCTTATTTACCTAATAAGTGTGATATCACAGCCATGAACGCCGATAGATGTACTTCCTAAATATATACGTACATCTAAATAAGTTTCTTCAGATAAACATCTGAGATCACTTTTGTGAACTATGCAATCTCATATGTACTCTTATGTTTCTCTTTTTGGAGCGATAGCACGAGAAACGACAGCTGCCATTTATTCTTCAGTTTAATCATGACCTTTAGCAAGGGTTGTTAGTTGTTACTGGTGTGCATTGTATAATTATTCGCTGTATTTATCAGTGTAAAAATCGCGACAATATGATTTCTATTTTTTACGGTTGTCTAATATGTAAGTTGCTGTTGCAAAAACGTAAATTGTCATTGTGGTATGACTAACGTTTTTATGTCAAAAAGAGATAAATCTTATCAAGGTGTTGATATCAGAGTTGTGCCAGAGGTTTAAACTCTTATAACGTAGTAAATGTGAGGGATTAAACTGGGTTCGGTCTTTTCTAAAATTTAAATTTAACGCCGTTATACATAACCTCAAATGTCCAACACAAATTTAAAATTGCGAAATGTGTGCCACAGACAGGGTCGGACTCGTATTCCGTCATATCGTTGACGGAAGGACATACGAGAAACCAGAAAGACAGGAATAAAACTGTGTTAATAATGTACATACCTATCACTTGTGTCATTCAGAAACACCAACTGTCTTCATTGCTTGAACGTACGTTGCCACAACCAGTAGTCTTTCTGCATTTCTTCTCGTTAAACATGAGCGATTTGACCTGTACATATGGTTGTAGAAGGAAAATGATCATTCCACATCTGCTGAAGTTAAAGGTGCAAATTCAAAATAGTTCACATGGACAGAGGACCACACACCACGCACATTATTTTCACGAATTTCGAACAGTTTTTTGTATCACTAGCAGTTGTCTGTTGTCACCAATATCAGTCTTCATTATTTTTTAGATCTACAGAGGCAATGTGTAATGCATGTGGTACTACTCTTTCTATACTTTTAACCGTTGTTTGCACAACCCGTTTACGAGCTATCAAAATCGGAAATACAGCATCTCTTAAATGAACATTAGCACTTTTCCCACGGGGGACACTTCCATGACACGTTGGTATGTCTTCTGTAAATATGGTTTATGCAATGTATGGCTACCAAGCAATGGAAAATCGGGTACATATTTGACAAAAAAAACGTCTAAAGTAAATATTGTCAACCGCGTTCTACAAAAATGCGCAAAATATTATGCACAAATCAAACCAAAAAATTCCTCTTTTTCTCAGCGCCTCTTTACAAGTATACAGGATGTTTAAAAAGACGCGGCAATATTTAAGCGGGTGATTGCCCAGGACATTCTATAAAAAAAGTTCCTATAAACATAAGCACAAAAGTGTACAGGATGTTGAAGTTTAATTTTAAAAACAGTAAAAATTAGTGCTGTACATTTTTTTATCAATAAATTTGATTAGTGCCCCCCCCCCCCACACTTCATAATTTTAATATTCTAAATTCAGTCCCTTACTATTTCTACAAACAACAAACAATAATTCGAATTTCTAAATTAAAAGGGCATCGGATTTAGGCGCTTACTAAAATGGTTTTTATGTTTTTACTCAAGTACGGTGCGTCGTACAATGAAATCTGAAGAAAGCTTTTTCTTCATATTCGAACAAGGATTTGAAAAATAATTTTAATTTTAGAAAAACCAGCGGCGCCCTATTTTTTCCTTTAAAAATAGCCAGTGACATGCTGACAAGTGTGCCACTGGTGAGACTAAAAAAAACATTTTGTATTGCAAAGTATGCGTCTCCCATAGCTATTGACACGTCTAAAATTTCATTATAATATCTCAAATGGTTTTGGAGAAATCTAATTTTTACTTTTTCTAAAATTAAACTTCAACATCCTGTAGATAGGTAACGAAGCGTTTGCGGACCTATGTTTATAGGAACTTTTTTTATAGAATGACCTGGGCAATCACCCCCTTAAATATTGCCGCGTCTTTTTTAGACACCCTGATAACAATTGCAAGGAATACATAAAATATGATCCGTCTATTGTAAAATCGTCGTAATTTTCATTCAACTTTTTCAGTTTATTCACAAATGGTAACAACTGTGCCATTATTGCAAAAATCCACACAAAATCAGATAACATGTAAATACACTACACAAACTCACAACACATAAAATTATTTTGAACTCAGTGTTCTACCGTCCATCTGTTCGCATCGAGTTAACGTAAAATACTAAGGAATCGTTGCACGCGGCGTGGCTAAACTGCATACAGGTATCCCGACCACCCATACGGGAGTGGGGTACCAGAGTCCCAGCGTGTGTTTTAAGAATACACGCTACATAATTTACAAGGCGCTTAAAAAATACTGTTTATACTTTAATTATCATAGAGTTGTATAGTGCTGACCCTGCATTGTGGCACTCTTTTCGGACACTATTGATATCTACTTAAACTTCTTTCATGTTTGATAAAACCATTTAATATTTAATAATTTTTGTTCATAACAGATTAAAATCGTATTTGGGTTTAAACCTTCAAAATAAGTCCCTGTCTATTCCCAACTCTGGGTAATATCAGCGGAATAATTTAACTTTCATGTTAGACAGTTGATAAAAAAATTGCTAATAAACGTTTCTAGGTATAAGAGCCAAATCACTTGATAGAGTGACATATTTATAATATTAATTATATAAACTACAGTGGACGCCGCTTATAAGACTCACGGATATAAGGTTCAGTCACCTATAAGACTCAAATTCGCCAAAAACAGTCCAGACGTATCCAAATATATTGAAAAAAAACTCGGTTATAAGACTCACCCCTTCGAATATAACTCAGTTTATGAAAAATACATAATTGAAATTATGGAAGGTAACAAAAAAAACAAACAAAAATAAAAAAATTTCTTTAAACCATCTTAAACTTTGAACTGATTATGTATGTTTGTACGTATGTATTTGAAGAGTTACCTTTTTTTATAAGTAAACTAGCGACCCGCCCCGGCTTCGCACGGGTGCAATGCTGATACTAAATACAAAAAATGGTTATTGTGGGTTATCCCACATAGAGATAGACATATACCATCGCTGACTTTTTTGTAGCCCTTTTTAAGGTGTACAATACTGTAGTACATTATTTTGATCTATCTCGTAGGGTTCAGCCAGCGTTTGCAATGTAAGCGGAAAAAAAATGTGTTTATTTACGACATCACATTAGAAACCTCTAAAATTATCAGTGTTTCTCTACTATATTATGTATGTATTATACATATAAACCTTCCTCTTGAATCACTCTATCTATTAAAAAAAACCGCATCAAAATCCGTTGCGTAGTTTTAAAGATCTAAGCGTACATAGGTAGTAGATAGATAGGGACAGACAGCGGGAAGCGACTTTGTTTTATACTATGTTATAATAACACGTATTGTGTTGTATTATGCCTATTCACAGGTAAAATAAAGTTTGTGTATTACATACATTCTAAAATCTTGTTTTTCCCCCTTCGCTTATAGTGTTCATCCGCTTATAAGATTCACTTTTTGCCGGTTCCAAAGTGAGTCTTATAAGCGGCGTCCACTTATGTCCACGCGGTGAGTCTTGAATGAATGAATGAATGAATAAGAAAAGTGGGCGGGAAAACCCATGTACTTAGGCCGCCTGACGGGCCCATTGTGCACCCTCATTCCATGAGTATTCACCCAGGTATGCCGACCTTTCTAGCAAGGCGCATATTTTCCTGGGGTGAATTTTCTTAACATCCTCTAGGTACAGAACACAGCTCCCAAAGTGCCGTTCTCTGACCCTTGCAATTGCAGGGCAGTCGGTGAGGATGTGAGATGCAGTCTCCCTCATCCTCCATGCACCATCCACATTCAGGATCATCTATGACCCTTATCATGTGGAGGTGCCTTTTGAGGTGACAGTGTAAGGAGTCCTGTCACCGTTCTAATGTCTCTTCGGTTCATACCTAGGAGACTTTAAGTTAATTTGAGCAAAGGCCCAATAATATGGGTCTTTGCCTGCCTCTCATACTCGGGGCTTCTTGCCATGACTTTTCGAACTCCTTATTTAGGAGCTCTTTCATGGTTGAAACCCCCATTGAATAGGGGACCCCTAATATAGGTTCAGGTCCTATGGGGTACCCTATTGATCCTGCTCTGGCCAGTCTGTCGTGAGTCTTATAAGCGGTGTATTTATATTATAATAATTTCATTAAACAGAAAACCTGCCATTATTTTAATTCAGAAGCAACCATTAAAATAAAATCTTTATTAACATATTTCAATACAAAGCAGTTTTCTCTACCACAAAACTGGAAATTAAATGTTTTCTAATAAGGAAACATACTAACTACTAAACAATTGGAGAAATAATGTGAAAGACCAGTGCTTGAGCAGTAATTTTATTTTTTAAGTTTTAACAAAAGTACTTAAAAATTTTTATAAAAAGCTTTATAAACCTAAAAAAACAGGAAAATCTGAAAATTTGTAGATACAAACCCGTTTAATGTTTATAATACGAGAAGAAACAAAACAGTGAAAGATAGATTTGAGCTGAAAAGATGCAGGGTGTTCCAAACAAGTTATCTATTTGAAGTTGGAGTGGCAAAATTGCAAACAATCTCACATTTTACATTTTAATATTTCTCATGAAGCAATCTTTATATAGATCAAATACCCACTAAAAACTTACCGTATATATTTTTTAGAACATTGAGAAACCTACAATATTTTTAAAAATAAAAAAACAACTTTCAAAAACGGCCACACCAGAATAGGATATTTAAAATTGCTATTATCGGAAGAGCAAAAATCTATATTTAGGAAGCAGCGCCATGGCAGTCTATTTGCAGTTACAATTACCGATTGTAACGATTGTTTTCCTATAAACTCTTTCTTTCTTTTATAGATGATGACGCAAGGTACGAAGGTCGGAATCCTTCGCCACCCCCATCTAGAAACGGAAAGTTTTAATAGCCAGTCATGAATATGCCCGGAGCTTTAATTAATTTAGAAGAGTGCAATTTATCCCAGAATTATAAATTATTTAAATGAAGAAAGTATTAATTATAGTAAGCACAGTGTACATAGTTGTTTTTATTTTTGGAGATTTATTTTTTATGTATATTCGCACTGATGTCTACAAGTTGACAAATAACTTATTTTATTTCCGAGTGGTTTATAAAATTATTGTTGAGTTGATTTTTCTTATGTAATAAATTGTTATTTCTTTTATGATTGACATTTTGTAGATATCAAAAAAGAAAAAAATTGTACACTTTGTAAATAGAATTATTCGTTATTGATAAGCAGTAATTAGAAAATCGTTGATTTTTGATATTTTTTTTTTTTGGTGCAACATTGATTTATAGTGTTGCTCATAAAAAAATCTCATTGTATATAGACAGTAATATTTATATTACGAATACTCGATTCGAGGGGAGTAAGTCAATGTTGCATACTTTGTAAAAGTACAAAATTATTTAAGAGGTGATCTCGTTCGTGTTTTAAAGGTAGAGTGTTTTTTTAATTATTATTTTTATAGAGTAAGTGGACACCTTTTGGGTTAATAGGTTAACAGATGAGGTTATTGTAGCCGATCGTAGTAAGTAAACTTGATGTATGAATTTTTATAATTTGTGTTTATATTGTTGTTGCTTTTGTTCTAACGACTTCTGCAAATCATTTTATTTCGTTAGGTACACTATATCCATTTTAGAGTTAATGACTGGTACATCACATTTCTTTTCATTGTAGAGGTCGCTATGTATATATAATCGTACTATGTACATAAGTACTATATTTATATATGATATAAAATTGTAAATTTCGTACTCCACCCAGTGTTAGTTTTGTTTATATATTTTTTTTTGCTATTTATTTCATTCACGGCCCTGATTGCAATTAATTTTCTAATTGCAATTAGACTGGAAATCTTTTCGAGTTTGTGAAGTATTTATTTTATTATCGAGTCTGTACAAAATTTCATAATAAAATTTCGTTAAAAATAAAAAAATAAAATATCAGTATTAATAAAGGTAATGAAATAAAAATTTTACAAATGTTTCTAAATTGTCAATGAAATGTCAACGAGTTTATTAATTGCATAAAACTATTTTAATATATAACATGGCTGTACATATAACATTAATTTGATGTTGGTACGAAAACCCGTACAATTATTAAATAAAATCTTTAAAATTGTTACTGCTTTTTATTGTTACAAAAAAAATTACAACAATTAAATACTCTAAATCTATTATAATAGGATTAGAGCTTTATCGCCTAGTTTTGGACAAAGCTGTAGACTGAGTCTGTTTACTACCCGAAAGCACGACGAATGCGGACTGCGTCTCTTTTTGCTTAGCTTGAAGCATGTTCAGGGTTCCTAGAGGGGTATCCGTGGAACTCATCTTTTTCATAAGCTGCAATAAAAAAAAATGTAAACTAAATGTTAATTGATGATGAAACACATTAATCATAATTTGTAAAGTTGAGCTGGTTGAAAATTGAGATTTTTAATTTTCCATAATACTAGCTTTACACCAACAATAAATTGATGAATATATTCGATAAATTGAACCGGTTATATAGCATTCAAGGAAAGAGTTGCCAACCAGCTGCGTGCTGATTGGTCCGTGGGTGTTTCTCTTAGCTCGGCGTGTGCCTGACGAAGCGCCGCCATGTTTTGTCTATGACAATATTTCTGTCATTTCCATTCTACGTAAAGTTTGTTGTTATATTTTGTGATTGTCATTTATTGTTTCATGAACATTGTCACAGAAGATAGCAGGTACGGACTATCGAATATTTCATTGTTGTTCTGAATTTCTTTTCAATAAATTCATTCTGTGTCTTGCCCGGCGCAGGAGCTTACTGCGCCAGTTTGCGTGTATTAGTTATATCCAAGAAGTCTAGAACTAAGGAGACCGAACTTGTTCGGTATCTAGGGATCAAATTTGTCCGCCTCCAGGAGGCGTTGTAAACAGTAATGTACTCGATGTCACGTGATGAGCGGACCACATTTGAATGTTTTTCAAATTATCATAGAAAACCATGCTATGGTTTTATATGACATTTATCATTAAGCTGTCAAAGCTTACATGCCATTTGGCTTTAGCAAAAATACATACAAAATAAATATGGTTCGAAAGTGCTGTGTTGCATTGTGTGATATAAGAGGCGGTACGAATAACCGGACGTTATTTCAAATTACTGATGTATGTATGAAACGAAATATTTTCCTTTGTTGTATTGTTAACATTGAAGCACGTAACATGAAATGAAATATTTTGAGGGTCATTGTTCAGATTAAAATTTTAGCGTTTTTTTCTTCAGATACCCAGAAAACAGTAATATACACTATGTTTGACCACCAAAATCGGTGACGAGCAAAGTAGTATTAGTCCCACAAGTTAACGGGAAAAGGGAGCGAATAGGGTGCTGGGTGGATAAAATAACGCCCCCGCAAATAGTGATTTTTTCATTTCGCATGTATCTGTGAAATTTCCCTCGGCTCTTTTTAGACACGTATCTCTGTAAAGGTTTCACAATAACATTGCATTTCCACCTTTACGTACCTACAATTTGCCTTACCCTTTTAATACGAGTTCAGACTATTGCGCAGTACTGACCGTGAAAATTTATTAAAACATTACGCAATGACTTTGAAAAGCTTAATTTTTGGACGATGTTGACCTTTGACATGAAAAATATCGAGCGTCTGTCAAATGTATTCGCACCACGGATATTCACACGGACTCTAACCTCTAACGCACACAGATTAGTACAGAACCACAGTATACGTATAGATATCTGACAAAAGCCGGAGTTTGGTCTCCTTAGTTCTAGACTTCTTGGTTATATCCAAGAAGACTAGAATATATCTAGTCTTCTTTGTCACATACACATACTTTAGCCTAGGCACGTCGAAGCGCTAACTGGCGGCTTTCAGATTTCGACCTCCCCCCTCAACAACAACGGAATTCGGTCTTCTTATATTCTAGTCTTCTTGGTTTATGTATAACACAAATGTAGATAACCTTAAACTGTAAATTACCTGTAAATGTTGATACAATTGACAATCACATGAAAATTCTGATTTGGTTGAGGAATAAATTCATCAACTTATTGTAGGTGTAAAGCTAGTATAACAAATCAGAAAAATGTTTGGCCATTGTTTCAACCTGAACATAACTATTAAATCGGGACATATATCCATTTAAAGGATGGTTGATGATGTCAGTTTAGACATCAAATGGACTACAGAAATTTAGACAGAAAATGGACTATATGTCAACCAAAACTGTTTCCAGTTCCAACTATGAGGTAATGATATATATGTAAAAGGAAGGAGGTCTGTTCCTCGAGGTAAGGGACAGGAGCAGGAATATACGTGATATAAGGAATACAAGATGCTCTTTCTCACTTGGAAAACACACCTCGGTATTTCAGAAGGTGGTATACACTATCTTACAATGCATAAGGATAAACAAAAAAAACTAGCACAAACAGAATAAAAATAATAACCAGACAGCTCTTGCAGCTGATCAAGGTAACACCGAGACTGGTATTGGAATACCAAGGGCTCAGGTCACAGTGGCATCCTTTGAAACGGACATGCTGAAGAATTTGCAAGAGGATCGGCCACTCTATATGTTGGCCCGGAACCTGCCCTTGGGATAACAAAAAGCACAGTACGAGGACAAATAAAAAAAATGGATACGAATAGATACAAATCCAAGCAAGGCCCTTATAAAAGATATATGTGCTGAAAGAGCTGGAAACTTTCTAAAACGTAGTAGGAACCAGTTAAGAATAATTACATTAGCTATGTAACGTGTCATGTCCCAGTTAAAGTCACCTCAACAAAATGGGGATATACAATGGAGATGACAGCTGCAGATTATGTTGCAGTGAGATCAAGACGGTCCTCTATATTCTAGCAGACTATGAGGCATTATATCACAGAAGACGAGAAATCTTTGGGAAATCAAAAGTGTCCCTGAAGACATACATCACCTCTCCTGTGGGCCTGTATTGTGTTTTGAAAGACCAGGGTACAGGAGTGGCAGGAATAATACAAGAGTTCGGTACAATAAGCCAATAGGCTGCAGACCCTATAGGACAATTTCTAAAAAAGGATGATGAGGTTAGGAGAGGGTTACATTTTAAACTTAATCGGTTGGGGTTGGAGGATAATACACTTTTTCTTTGTCTGTAGGTAATTCGCAAACGATGCAAGATATGCACTTCAAATTTGAGACACATATACAATATAACAGGGTACAATTGTTGAGGTTTTTAACTTAATATGAGGGGGGTTGAAAGGGGTAAGTATTTAAAATAGGTAAGAAAAATAACACAACATTTAGTAATCAGTATGTGGACAGAGCTTTATAAAAATCTCCTATTCTTCTTCGTCCATCTGAGGATGAAGGGAGGGGGAGACTAGAACAAGATATAAGGGAAATATTAAAAATTTGTAAAAAATATATGAGGCCCAACTAAATCATGACTTTATGTTCATTTTGCTGGTGGTGTACACAGAGGATAAGGGAGCAATTGTTTTTGTTTTTCTTTCTTCTGGGAGCCGTCCTTTTGCCGGATTGCACTGCAGCCTCTTGGGCTTATTGTGCGCATCATCCCATCCTTCTCACACCACCTACTCCAGTAGCTGGGTCCCATTTACAAGCATGTATAGCTTCCCTGCCGGTTGGGTGCTGTAATCTTCTGGATAGAATTTGGGGTGTCCATATATTATGGCCTGCCTCTAGTTTTGGTTTGGTGTCTCCTTTTCAATGTTGCAGAGTCTGCATTTCAGTTCTCCGTTGTACAGCCCCATTCTGGGTAGGTGTCCTTTGAGGGCGCAATGTCCTGTTATCCTGTTAGTCCTGTTATTAGGCCTACAACAGCTCTTATCTGAGTTCTATTCATTTTTAATAGTTCTTCAGTTCTTTCCTCACATGTTCCTTTAATAAACATTTTTCCGTGTCTTTGCCTGGATATAGAGTTCCAGTATTCATTTTGTCGATTTCTGATACATTTTCCTATTTGACCCCTTACTGTACTCTTAGGTACTCCCAGGGCCGGTTCTGGGCCAGTAAATGGAGTAGACGATCCTTTTCTCGCTAACTCGTCTGCTTTTTCGTTGCCTTCGATTCCTGTATGTCCTGGTACCCATATCAAAGGTACTTTTTTGTGGTCTGCCAGTCGTGTCAGTTCTCTTTGACATTCCCATACCAGCCTTGACGTCGCCTTTGGGTTTCTAATTGCCTTTAGGGCAGCCTGGCTGTCCGATAGTATGGAGACATCCAAAAAAAACGTCATCAACTCCGGCTATGAACGAGAGATAGAAATAGCAGTCATGTCTAAGCTTTTCGGTTATGTCAAACTTTTGACAAATGACTCGGTTTTTGACGTGACGTCATAATTTGTAAAATAAACAATAACTGTCATATGATGTGACAAGTAAACAGAGTTTTGACAAGTAAATAAGGTTATAAATTCGAATAAGAATAGAAATACATCTTTTTTTTCTTGGCCAACTTTGATGACGTTTCTTTTTTGGATGTCTATATATCGATCCTCCTATTTGTGTAAGACCTCGTTATGTTTTCTTTAGCACAGTGCAGTATTGCATATACCTCTGCCTGAAATATGGAGGTATATTTTCCAAGTGGAATGCTGTACTGTAGTTTTTCCGTTTCGTTGTAAATGCCAGCACCAGTTCCCTGCTCAGTCTTTGACCCGTCTGAGTACCAGGTTACTCTCTCAGTTCTGCTCCTGTTGTTGTTTTCTTTCCATTTCTCTCGGTCAATTATTTCCATCCAGAAGTTTTTGTTATGTGTGAATTCAGGTGGTCTTTCCTCATACCTAAAATGTTTCCACCCACTAGACTTTTGATTCTGTTGTGCCCCAGGTCTTCGTAAATACCACTTGGTAATTCGGGTAGCCTGAAAAATCCCATTCTTGCCTCCTCCATAATAACGAATTGAAGAGGAGGCAGGTCTAATAGGACTTCCATTGCTGCGGTTGGCATGTTCCTTATCGCCCACGTAATTCCAAGACAGGCAAGTCATTGAACCTTACTTAGTTCGATTATTGCCTTTGTCTGCTGCATCTTTGGCCACCAGACCAGAGATGCATACTCATTGGTGAACATGGTTGAAAGTGTTTTTTATGTCGAACATTTCTAGCAAATAAAAGCTGTTATTTTACAATTCAATCCTGCTGAAGCTGCAGCTGTTAAGGTGAGCCAGACTAAATTTCAACACGTATTTGTTGAAACAGCTTAAAAAACTATAATCCGGGCAAATTAGACCAAATAGGGGGTTGAACTAGGAAAATCTTTAAACGAGAATGTTTTTAGCTTCAAAATATCTCGTCACAGGAGCCTCGGATCGACTAAAGGTGTACTAAGCGAATTTGTAGCTGAGATGATTTGCTATAAGGATAGTCTATTGCCGAAATCGGGAAAATTATTTTTATATTGTAAAATTAGCGTCGAAGGCGCACGGTAGGCCAAAAACTTCAAGTTGATATAAAAAGCGCAATTTTCATCAAAAGTCAACGTTACTTGAGGAATAGATAGCTATTCGGGTGCTTAAAACAAATTTTCAAACCCGACCCCCAAATTCAAAATCAAATAAAAAAATTTGTTATTAACATAAAACCGCTAAAAATGCCATTGCTAGGGACCATATCTTGGCGAGTTTTAAACTTAGAGTTTTGAAACTAATTACATTGGATTGTGCGTAAAAAAAAACACGAGTTAACAAAAAAAAAAAATGTCCCGATCCGACCAATAGGAGCCAAGATATCAACTTTTTACATTTTTAGCTATAACTAACCTCCACATTCATATTTCCATTTCTGGTTGGGCTCGTTGCAAACTAGAGCATTCGGATTCGGTCAAGGATAGAGGATTCTGTCAAGGGATGACCAAATAAACGATTAATAAAGTCAGCGCCTCCACCGCCCGGAGAAAGAGGGGAGCGCGTGACGTCATGACGCGCATAAATAAATAATCATTATACTCTGAATTGCGATTTTTTTCGTTATTTTTCTAAGATAAATAACCGTTTATTAACACGAATAGTCAATAGTTCCAGTTTAATCCCTTGACTGAATCGCATAAAAAAATTCTGCTTATAGCGGGAATGCTCTAGTTTGCAACGAACTCAACCGGAAATGGAAATATGAATTTGGACGTCGACAATTTAGGGTCATATTCTGTGAATTTTTTGCCCATTTTTAAGCCAAAAACATTCTCGTTTAAAGATTTTCCTAGTTAAAATCCTAATTCGCCCGGACTACTATTCAAGTAAGTACAAAGGTTGTATGACGCCATATACAAATTACAGAACAGTGTGTTGTCATTAGCGGAGTCACTACAAATAGCTGATAAAGTAAATTCACTGCTACAATTTAGTTTGATTTAGTGTATGTGGAAGTAGTTATTCCTTGGGCAGTGGTTTATTATACCTTGAAGAGGTACAAATAATTTTGTGAATTACTGTACATTAAATTAAATAGATAATAGATACAAATTTCCATAGTCAAAACATTCCATAAAAATTGATCATTAGTGGAGAACCTGTGGACCCTAACAGAAAAGTAATAAAAAATGGACAGCTAGTGAAACTGAAAATTCTCATATTTTCGTAAGGAAACATGAGACCCACATCAAATTTCTTTTTTAAACAGACCCCAGAACTGTTTCAGTAATAAATTGATACTTTTAAAGATAAAGATAGAAGAATACTAATGAAATTAAATTTACCTGTTCTTGTACGCCCTTTTTTATTCGCTTCTCTATTTTATTCTTTCCAGGTCCTTTTCCATGGAACTTATGCGATAAATATCTGAACGCTTCTTTTGAGTTGAGGATGTGTCCTTCATCGTCTATATACTCTAACTTAACATTGGGCTTAAAGCTGTCCTTTTCTTTAAATTCTGTAATAGGCCCCGAATACCGCTCCCTTCTGTTCTGTCTATCTCCATCGTCCCCATAGGACTTATCCTCAATTGAATAATGTTTTGCTTGCAAATGGGCAAGACGTGAATTTGACGGTCGATTGTTTTGTTCTTTGTCGAGGTATCCCTTGCTCATTGCCAGTTTCAATGCAGCTCCGACTCCTGTACTAACGTCGGGCTCTTCATCTAAAATTTGCACCTCTTGGGGTCCTATCTGTGTAGAATCTATTCCTTGATTAGTGGGATCTACGGAATTCCATCCAGTTGTTTCTATAATTTCACAATCGTCATCACTATCCTCATCTTTTACTACGTCTTTATCGTAATCAATAAGTTCTTCGGTTTCTTCCCGGTTACCGGCTTTTCCGTAAGTTGGAATATCTCCTACAAAAATTTATTTATGAATAATTACATCCTCACCTGTCTGAAGCCAAACATCAAAGACATATATATACACTCAACATCCATATATCCGAACTTTTCCGTTCCGCAAACTTCCACATTCGAACTCTCGTCATCTCGGGATAACCGAACTGCTGGCGCATGCGCAAAGGGTTTTTCTGGCTCATTCTAGTGCTTTTCTTTGTTTTTCGAGGTTTTTATGCAAATGTAATACATACATACATGTGTACATGTTAATAAAAGAACGTTTTTTTAAACAAAAAAAATGTCAGGTGCAAAGGAGAGAGTGATGCAGGTAATTATTTTGTAATTCAAAGTAAAGGTTTGTTTTATTGAACATTTTATTGACGTAACCTATAATAATTTAAAACTGAAATGAAAAATGATGAGAAAATACATATTTTTAAGAAAACCGTGATACAAAACAAACATTATTGTACTGTTTATTTGCAGAGAAAAGAGCCTGCTAAGAGGCTAACCTTGGAGCAAAAGCTGGATCTGATAAATCACGCAAAAAAGGGTGTTAAAAATGTTGATCTATGTAAGATGTACAATATTTGTAAATGTCAGTGTCAGTGGCAGAAATTCTTGGGAAAAAAGAAATTTATTTGTCGGAAGTTGAAAAAAGACGAAAATTGAGTGGACGGATTGACACAAAAAAAGTACACCGTTACTTATGATACGCCATTTGAAATAAGTGTTTTCCACTGGTTTGTACAAAGAAGAACTCTTGTATAACGTGTCTCAGGTGCGCTGCTGAGGGAGGGCGATTTCCTCTTTGCTGAATTCTGTGACAATCGAAATGTTTGATAACAATCGCATTATTGTGTTTTTATATTTTTTATACATTTTTTTTCTCATTTCAAATTTCGCGGTTTTTTGTCGTCAACCAATCAGCGACAAGTTCGGTTGTGTGGAAGTACAAGTTCGGAAATTTCGAGTTCGGATATGTGGATGTTGAGTGTAATCGTAAACCATATTGTTACATACTTATTCTCACATTGTTAGTAATTTTTCCAGTAAAGTGAAATAGAAAAAGACCTAGTGCCAAATGTATTTTCTTATTTACCACTGAAAATTTCTCTAAAGAACAAAGCACTATTGTTATTTTTGGGCGATAACTTTTCAACATATAAATTATTATGAAAAATAAACTGGCATAAGTTACATAAAAAAATGACAGTGTGACAAAACATGTCCAATCGTACATACCTAAAGTCCTACAGAATTCTGCTGTGGCATTTAAGACTATATTCCCACCATCGTTGTTCTCTTCCTCTGCCTCTGGTTTAATTTCAGTTTTTATTATGTCCGCAATCAGGTTTTCCTTTTGTTTAATTTTTCTGGCTCTGTGAAGAGCTTTCTCTAACAAATCATCCTTGTCATCATCAATTTTTACATTGGTTGGAATATCGATAGCTAAAATATTATTGATTTTATATTTTTATGGATAAATTGACAACCAAAAATTGTTGATAAGCCGAGTTTTAAAAACAAATTCTAGAAATTTCTATAAAATAGATTAGTACATACATGTATATTCTACAAAACAACAAAAGAAATATATATTACATTCGATACAAACTGAGTTTATAACAAATTTATTCACACTATAGTCCAAATTTGAAAGTTCATTTGTAAAAGCTCTCAAAAAAAAAAAGACAAAACAAAATTCATACATTAAAGCACTGCCCGATATTACATTGATTTGATTAGACCAGATGTAAGGGGAAGATTTGGGCGACAAAATCTAGCCCTATCTGCAAAGCACGAAATTTATGTAAATTAAAGTGAGATAATTTGAATGTCGATATTTTTATACTAGCTCGTTATAATGCAGGTCAGCTTGTAACACTGTTCTGCATCATCACCCTAAATCTGCGTTATTAATGCGGGTCCACTGTATAATGCAAAAAAATGGGTTATTGCTTCAAATTAAAAGTCGATAGACCACTTTTTTGCTCGTTTGTTTGAACAACATACGAAGCAATAAGAACAAAGTATAAAAGCGAAGTAATTTAAGTAAAAACAAAGAAAAAAAACTTACAAGGTACATCATCAATATCAAAATCTGGATCATTTTTATATTTTGGTCTCCTGGACCCAATAGCTTCAATTCCTGTATTTTTTGGTTGTTCTTCTAACTCATCTGCTGTAAGGAGCTTTCCCTTTGACCTTATCTTTCGCACCTTCTTTTTTGGTTTCTTAAATTTAGCTAATTCTTCCTCGTTATAATACTCCGACGCAATAGTTAACTGTTTTTCTGGTATACTTTCGAGTTTCTTTTTTGCCAATTTTTCTTTCACAGATTGTACAACTGCTTGTTTTCTCTCAATACCATGATCATACCCAATTTTAAAACTGTCTCTCCTTTCGCCATCTATTTCTTCATCGTATTTTGACAGCAACGATTTTTCCTTAGGATTCCCAAATTCATCAAATTCATCATCCTCATAAGCATTGTACAGAATTTTCTTTTTCTTATTTTGCACATTCTGTAACAGAATTTCATTTGTATTCTGAATTAAATTACTCCTGTTTATAAAATAAATAATCATATTTGAACATATCAAGCAAGGCTCAGTTTTTTTTGAATCAACCAGATATTTAAAGGAAATATGTATTTAGAATAGTATAATTATAAATTAGATTAGAAAATTTAAAAATTAAATTAGATTAGAAAATCATTGTACTTAATTATAAATAATCTGAATTAATAACAGTTTGACAGCTCATTTTTTTTAATAGAAATAGGTAGTCGCAAAGTATGGGACCATTCTGGAAAATGTAATCTGCTACAATAGCAATTGATTAATAACATAGATATAGTGAATTTCATCCCAAACCTCATTTTTGAGAAGAATCGTTTGAATTAGTTGTGGCTTTACTTTCCAATATTGGACTAACTCCCGATACAAGCAGGATATGTCCAAATATGAAGTTTTGATTCTAAGTTTAAATGAATGCCAGATTCAACCATTAATACATTCAGATGTTCTTATAATGCAGGTTACAATTGTTTATTTAAAACTTGAATAAAATGCTTTGAAACCGCAACAGTAGTTTTTTTGGTTTCTGAGTTTTGTGTAGTAGGCCACCACTTCTTAATTCAATATAATTTTGTTGTTCTAAGTTTCGTACACAGTCCTTTTTGTAATAATTAGGCCACCACGTCCTAATACACACTATTATTTTGTTATTATCCGGAAGAACTTCATACAAGTACTACAAAGTTGTTCTTAGCATTTCAAGACACTATTATTTCAGTAAATTGATCCAAACTATAGATTCAATAATTTTTTTATTTCCTTTTCATAATATGGCTCCTACACACTCTCGCCGAGAGTACGCGAGACAATCCGAGAGCGAGTGTAGTGGGAGCCCTCGCCTCGCCTCGTTCTACCTCTCCTCGCCTTGGCAGCGCTCCATCCCATGTCGGTTTTTCAGCACGAGTCAAAGGAGGCGAGACGCGAGGCGAATTCACTCACCACATTCTCGTCGTAGTTCGTTGTTCGGTCAACTAATCTTTAGTTTAATTAAATGTTTAATTTGTGCATACAAAAATGTCTGAATGGACAAACGAATTCACGCTAAGGTTTTTGGAGGCCTATCAAGCAGAGCAGAACCTGTTTTGTGGGACCCAAAACATAAATTCCATAAGGATAGATAGAAAGTCAATGATGCGTGGTTTCATTTAAGTGTTGAACTAGAAATTGCCATAGCAGTTATGAAGAAAAAAAAAGATTCATTAATGGCTACATTCAGAGGCCACTTACGAAAGAAAAGGCATCAATTAAATCTGGAGCCGGATTTAATGAAGTTTACAAACTGATATGGTTTGCGTTTGAAACAATGGAGGCATTTTTGGGCCCACCGATAGTGTGTAGATGCTTGCTCACTTTACCTCGCCTCGCAAAAGCCTCGTCGAAACATTTGGCGAGACGTCGGCGAGAATGTGGAGGAGCAGTTAGGGTTCTCCTAGTTTATAATTTTACGTGTTTGTCGGAAAAACGCCGTAAGTCAGTAACTTATGGAATTACTAAAAATAGACATGTAATTTAATGACATGGATCAACCGAATTTACAGTGTTTCAGCACTACCTGATAGAACATGATTAAAAATAGCATTTCGGATAGTAAACTCATTTTGTCCAAAAATTGACTTAAAGTGTTTAAGCAACAACTGATTCATTTGTTTTTGTTTGAATTTAATTTTAAGTTAATCTATTGTGTAAATTTGACACACAATTTAATTTGTAACAATAAAAATACGAGCCCAGAATCGTATCGTTTGGCCCAATGTTATTTTTGGTGAGATTTGTGAAACACATACTTCATACTATGGATACGACAATTATTCTTTATTACATTATTTATCATATTATTTATTATATTATTTATTCTACTAAATGCCAATAAAGGATAATTGTTGTATCCATAATATGAAGTCGTTGTTTCAGAAACCTTAACAAAAAATAACATTGGGCCAAACGATATGATTCTGGGCTCGTAAACTAAGAAATTATAAAATTTTATTTCATGTATTTCAGCATTTTTGCAAGTGTGTGCCACCTGTATTATAACATGGTAAAATAGGCTTGTGGTCTATTGATATTATTGAAACTATTTTCCTCCCAGATACACTAGTGTGTATAGTGAAGTTTAATGTTTTTCAATGTTAACTCAATATCTGTCTTAACAATTTCTAAAACTGATTATTTGACCATAATTCATGAACTCTGCCTATTTTTAATTTTACCGTCTTAATCCACTATTATAAGCATCTGAGATTTATTGCAACCATGTAGTTACTATTGGGCAACACAAACATACCTTCTTATATCGCTCATCATCAATCATATTAACATTAACTAAAACATCATCCTCTTCATTTAACACATCGTTGTCTTTTAGTGTAAGTATAATGGACCGTTCTTCAGCAAAACTATCAACATCGTGTTGTACGGTTAGACCTTTTTAAGTCCTTCTCGGTATACTTCTGACGCATTTTTTCAATTCGTTCTGACTCAATTACATCACCTATGCCAAACTGGGCATCGAGTTCTTCCAACATTTTAGCCTGCAAGAAAAAACAAAGCATTAAATAAAAGTTCACAGTATATAAATCATATCTCTTTAAATGAAAGTTACCCTCTTCTCCGCTTCTTTTTTTGCTTGCTCAATATGTCGATTTTTATCAATCCATGATCCTACGTCGTCATCACTTTCGCTCTCACCAAGCGTCTTAATTTTTGAAAACTTGTTGTGAAACTGTCTCTTCTCTTTGACTTCGGCCAATTTTGCTCTAATTTTTTCCTGTTGAGCTTTTTTCCTGTAAATTTTCGGCCGGCTTATGATAAAACTCTCCCAAATCATCTTTCTTTTTTCCATCGTTTTTGTCATTAGCATTGCTGACGTTCGACGTACCAACATCTAAAGGCTTCAAGCCTAACTTGGCTCTCAGTTTATTTGTCTCGTTTATAGATAAACTTTCGACGGCTTGTTCTGTAGGTTCTAAAGATTTTTCGGTGCCTGTTGAAGGCACATGGGGCGGAGAATCTGATATAATCTCCACCACATCAGATCCTATAAAATGATACAGACATTAATTTATTGCCATTTTTTGTACCAGTTTGTAGCATATAGCCTAGATTACACAGCCCCACAAAAAAAAAAAAGGTCAAACCCAGAAGGTAGACAGACCCCTCTACCCCAAGTATTTTGACGCGCTGAAACCGATTATGACATTAAAAATTGATTTTAACCAAGAAGACTAGAACTAAGGAGACCGAACTCATTCGGTATCTAGGGATCAAATCTGTCCGCCTCCAGGAGGCGCCTGTAAAACAGTAATGTACTCGATGTCACGTGATGAGCGGCGGACCACATTTGAATGTTTTTCAAATTATCATAGAAAACCATGCTATGGTTTTATATGACATTTATAATTAAGCTGTCAAAGCTTACATGCCGTTTGGCTTTAGCAAAAATACATACAAAATAGATATGGTTCGAAAGTGCTGTGTTGCATTGTGTGATATAAGAAGCGGTACGAATAACCGGACGTTATTTCAAATTACTGATGTATGTATGAAACGAAATATTTTCCCTTGTTGTATTGTTATCGTTGAAGCACGTAACATGAAATATTTTGAGGGTCATTGTTCAGATAAGCCACTTTTGCAATTTTAGCGTTTTTTTTTTTGTTCAGATACCCAGAAAACAGTAATATACACTATGTTTGACCACCAAAATCGTGCGCAAAGTAGTATTAGTCCCACAAGTTAACGGGAAAAGGGAGCGAATAGGTGCTGGGTAGGTAAAATAACGCGTAAATAGTGATTTTTTCATTTCGCATGTATCTGTGAAATTTCCCTTGCTCTTTTAGACACGTATCTCTGTAAAGGTTTCAGAATAACATTGCATTTCCACATTTACGTACCTACAATTTACCTACCCTTTTATACGAGTTCAGAATATTGCGCAGTACTGACCGTGAAAATTTATTAACACATTACGCAATGACTTTGAAAAGCTTAATTTTTGACGATGTTGACCTTTGACATGAAGAAACATGTGTGTCCAATGGGTGTTATGAAAAAACAAATAAATATGCCTTGAAAAATTCACTATTTATTTTTCTCTTCCTTTCCATTCTTTGGCTTTCTGTTTTGGTTCAAAGGTATTCTTTACAAAAACCAAATTTTATTTTTTTTTAATCCTTACTTTTTTGTTATACTTTAACTACCCCCACATGAAGAAAAAATGTGGCCAAAAAATTATACATATGCGATTTACACTTCAAGGAAGAAGACGTTGAACACTTTTTTGTAATAAAATGTTTTGATGGGACAGACTACAATTCCTCGAGCCAATCCGAAGCTTGTTGAGGGGTGCGGACGTGCATTTTTCATGTAGTTATATTTTTTATTTTTTTCGACAACTGTTTTAAGTAGTGAATAATCGTATATTATAAGAAATGCTTAATTAAACTTTATCCATAATTGTAGGACGATGAAGTGAAGGACGAAATGGTTCCATTTCTGAAAGAAAAACATTGCATATTTTTACGCAAGACACATCTACTGCTAACAATGCGCTTTTACCATTATAGTTTATTTCGCAAAGGTTTCATAATGTATAACAATCTACCAAATGAGATAAAGACAAGTACCAGCTTTCAGATGTTTAAAAATATTTGCAGTAGGTACATACATATGTACATGATAGTATAGAACTTTAGTTTTAGTACAACATATATTATTAACTTTTAACAATTTCTTTATTTATATAATAGTGTAATGTTTATATTTATCTGATGTTTATTATTATTATTATTATATATCTTCAATGTAAATAAAACTGTTAACTATTAAAAGTTGTTCTTTTCTTTTACAGGTTTATTTTAATACATTCAAAGAGTGTCAAACATGTTGTGGTTTAGTTAACTTTGCAATAATAATTTTAATAGAAAGGCTTTGAAGATATAACAATAATTTTAATGTAACAAACAAAATAACTACAATTTTTACGTTAATGATGCATTGATGCAACTTTTAAAGTACTACTTATTTCCTGGTATATAAAGTAGGAAATATATACAAAATACATTTTTTTTGTGTTACACTTACTTTCATAACTTGGATAACAACAAATTAACGAAAAATATCGAGCGTCTGTCAAATGTATTCGCACCACGGACATTCACACGGACTCTAACCTCTAACGCACACAGATTAGTACAGAACCACAGTATGTGTATAGATATCTGTTTATATACCGTAGCAACCAGGGTACACTACTGTTTACAGCGCCTCTGGAGGCGGACATATTCGAACCCGTCGCGTTATATAGCGAAAAGCCGGAGTTCGGTCTCCTTAGTTCTAGACTTCTTGATTTTAACTATTGAATTTTCCGCTAGCACCCCCTTACGGGTTAATATTGAAGTTTTTATAAAAATTTCAAATTGATGTGTATTTTGGCCTTCTAAAACCAAATATGACAATAAAAAATTATTTTAGTTGTACCATTTTCCATTAGCATCCATTTACGAACCACCTGAGGGGTTAAAATTGAAGTTTTTATAAAAATTAAAAATGTATGTGTATTCTTATGTATTTTAGCGTTCTAAAACCGAATATGACATTAAAAATGATTTTAGTTGTACCATTTTCTCCTAGCATCCCTTTAAGATCCCCTCTGTAGGGGTTCGAAATGGAGCTTTTTATAAAAATTTAAAACTTATACGTGTTATGAGGTATTTTGGTCTACTAAACCAGGAAATGTCAATAGAAAATAATTTCAACTACCAAATTGCCTTGTATTTCAACTACCTTTGCGACCGCCGTAGGGAAAAAATGCGCTTTTAATAAAAATTTCAAATGTACATATCCTCTAATGCTCTTTTACATGTAATTGTAAAGAAAAAATTTTATGTGAAATTTTGACCACCTACGGGGGGAGGGGGGGGGTACAGGGGGGTAATGGGGCGGTCCAGGGGGTTGAATGGTTGAAATCATTTTTTATTGTCTTGATCAGTTTTAGTGCGCCAGAATACCTAGGAATACACATCAATTTGAAATTTTTATAAAAACTTCAATTTCAATCCCTCAGGAGGGTGGTAAATAGGGATTGCAATCCGGAAAACCGGATCCGGCATCATAAGACGTCTATCAGATCCGGCACCAATTTGCCAGATCCAATAAATTAAAAAAAATACATGAAACATGAATTTATTGACAATAAAACCGGCAAGTGTACGAGTAGAAGCAGAAAGGGCCTTCTCGGCCGCTGGTTACATTTGTAGCTCTGTAAGATGTCGATTGCCAGATGATTAAATTAACACTATTTGTTTCCTACGATAATTTTTTTCAAAACCAAGTGATTTTTTTATGATTGTTTTACTAAAATAATAATTTAAAGTAAGTATTTAAAAAAAGAAGAAGTTTTGAACTCGTTATTATGACAATTGTGCCATTGATTAAAAAGATTCATTGTGACTGTCATAATTATAACAATGAAACTGTCTGGCATGCCTAAATTACATAATTATTGTGGTCTCAGTTGATAAGCTTGATTTTAGTTTTTTAGATTTAATATAGTTTAGTTTGTTACTACTTATAGCGAGCCATTCAAAAAAAAAAAAAAAACGTCATCAATGTTGGTCGAGAAAAAAAAATACGTATTTCTGTTCTATCTTAAATTTATAACCTTATTTAATTGTCAAGGCTGTTACATCATGTGGCGGCCATAATTTATTTTACAATTGTGACAGCCACTCGTCAAAAGTTTGACAACAACACAGTTTCGTTTTGAGCTTCAACATAACCGCTGTTTCCATCTCTCTCGTTCATAGCCAGATTTGACGACGTTTTTCTTTATGGATTTATGATGTAATGTAAGTTACATTACAAAATAGCATTGATGTTATTTGTGAAATCTAGTAAATGAGACTGAACTTAACCACCTGTCATTATCTAATTATTATAAAACTAATATAACAATTACAATTTGACTAGTTACACTATATCTACTAAATGTTTATTGTTGATTCATATGTAAATGTTGATTAATTATATCAGTGTAAATAAAGTTGTTGTCATAAGAAATAAAGGTTTTTTTTTTTATAAACTTTGTAATATATTCACTTGATCATCTTTTGTACAGTTGATTTTGGAATGAAAAAGCAAAATAGTTTTGATGGAACCAATATGGCAGGATCGTTGGAAATCTGGCCGGATCCATTTGCAATTGAAATCGGTGCCGGATTGCAATCCCTAGTCGTAAAGGGGTGCTATTGGGAAATGGTACTACTAAAATCATTTTTTTTTTGTCATATTTGGTTTTAGAACGCTAAAATACACATCAATTAAAAAAATTATAAAAACCTCAATTTCAACCCCTCGGTGGGTCGTAAAGGGGTGCTAATGGAAAATGGTACAACTAAAATAATTTTTTATTGTCACATTTGGTTTTAGAATGCCAAAATACATAAGAATACACATAAATTTGAATTTTTTATAAAAACTTCAATGCTAACCCGTAAGGGGGTGCTAGCGGAAAATGTAATAGTTAAATTCAATTTTTAATGTCATAATCGGTTTCAGCGCATCAAAATACACATGGGTAGAGGGGTCTACCTTCTGGGTTTGACCGATTTTTTTTGTGGGGCTGTGTTATTAGTCTAGGATATGGCGCGTCAACAGTAACTGTCCATGAACTCTAACTGTGTGCCGTGTGGTATATAAGCTCATATCACTGTATTCTCACCACGGACACTCACACGGACTCTAACACACACGATTAGTACAAAACGACACTGTTTACGGACATATTCCAACCCCTCGTGTTATACAGCGAAAAGCCGCAGCTCTGTCTCCTTGGTTCTAGTCTTCTTAATATAAATTAAAAGAGTTACTAAATATCCCTAAAATTGGCCAAGAAATTAGAGCAAGTTCTAATTCTACAATTTATTGAGACGATGAAATGGGCACTTCTGTTTTACACGTATTCAAATAAATTGAAGGTCAACAGTAAATTGAAGTACAATTTGTTGTGCAATAAATGGTATCTGTAAAACAGTCTTTACTATATTCTTATGTTGGTTTTAAATTTTTTTTAACAATTATTGCTCAGCATTCGGGCAAGATTCCAGGCAGACCGAAGAGGCAGCGCTATGTGCATAAAATTCCTGGAGCAAGCAATACAATTTGACTACAAAACTACTTGAGCAACTTCGGTAATTAAAAACAGCCACTAATGGCCACTACCACACATGAGAAAAATGGGAAACTTTGGAACTCTGAATCCGATATTTTCGTCTTTACCTGTATTCCACAATTAAAACAAATAATAATTACTATACACGCAATTACATTTTTACTTACCATCACTTTCATAATCAGGTCTAGAAACCTTCAACCTTTTCTTTTCTTTATGATGATGATGTCTCTTGTGTTTATGTTTCTTTTCTCTAGCGACCTCGTAATCATCGTAGCTTCTGCTTCTGCTACGGTGGCGTCTTTTTCGAGTTTCCTTTTCCTTATACTTCTTACTGGAACCCATATCTTGTTTAGATTAATTAATTAAATAAATAAATCTGTTAACCGACCATTTAAACAATAAATAAAATGAAATAAAACCCAGCACCAATACAACGTTAGTTAAACGTTGTACAACAGTACAAATTGACAGAGCAGGAACCAGGATGATGGCGACTGGCGAACACAAAACACATACGTGGCGAAATGACAGACGACAGTTGCAGTGTTACCACTGTTACCAGCAACAGGATTCTAATTACACTCGAACCCCTCTTATTTCACCTTCGCTTAATTCACATCCTCTGTTATTTCACCACGTTTCCCCCTATTAGGTCGCGAAACCGTCCCGGTTAAGTCGCCGCCTGTGAAAGCTTTAAAACTACGTTTGGAAATTGTATTCTCGCATGAATATGTACAATTTTTATTGAAAAAAAATGATTGTGTAATACATTTATTGGTTTAAAATAGGCCAGGTGTCTTAAAAATATTTAATCTTTAAAATATTCATTCTAGTGGAAAATTGAACTTTGTCACGCACGACTGGGTATACTTACATTGATTTTTTCGTTCAGTTGGCTCATTTTTCGTTATAACAAGTGCTGTGGTATATCTCTAAATATTTCTTTTTGCAGTTAAAACACAAAAAAGTTGAGGTTATGATCGCGACTTAAGAGAGGCAAAATTTCGCGACTTAAGCGAGGTATTGATGCACGGATTTGGCGACTTAAGAGGGGTTCAAGTGTACATACACTCGACATCCACATATCCGAACTTTTTCGTTCCACAAAATTCCACATTTCCGAACTTCTTCACTCGGGATAACCGAACCTGGCGCATGCGCAAAGGGTTTTTCTGGCTGATTCGACCATATATCTAATACACCTATATTGCTGGTTCCCGTAAGTAGAGGTGTTACGGGGTAAGTGAGACAGCAAATGACTACTTGACCAGTTGTGCGCAAGCGTCATGGGTAATTGGCTGTGTGACTGGATGTTCAATTCTCGGGTATGCGCGTAAGACTCGAAGTAGTTACGAGAGAGAGACAGACGCATATATGTCTGCACCGTGGTGATTTCGCCAATCTCCAGACCCTTCTAGCAATATAGGAGTATTAGATATATGGATTCGACAGCGATATTCGACATTCGACAGCGACAAGTTCGGTTGTGTGGAAGTACAAGTTCGGAAATATGGTGAGAAAAAGTTCGGAATTATCGTGAGTCGGAAATTTCGAGTACGGATATGTGGTTGTCGAGTGTATGTATGTATAGAGACATCCAAAAAAAACGTCATCAAAGTTGGCCGAGAAAAAAAGACGTATTTCTATTCTTAATCGAATTTATAACCTTATTTACTTGTCAAGACTGTCACATCTTATGACAGCCATTGTTTATTTTAAAAATTTTGACAGTCACTTGTCAAAAGTTTGGCATAATCGAAAAGCTTAGACATGACCGCTATTTCCATCTCTCTCGTTCATAGCCAGAGTTGATGACGTTTTTTTGGATGTCTCTATATCTCACTCCACTATCCCTCCAAATTTCATATATTTCCTTCTATTTTCCCTTTCTTCCCATACGAACTTGTCCTGATTGGTTGACGACAAAAACCGCGAAATTTTAAATGAGAAAAAAAATGTAAAACAATAAGCGTTGTTATCAAACATCGTTTCAAGAATTAAAAAGGAATCCCCTCCCTAAAACCTGAGATAAATTCTTCTTTGTACAAACCAATAAACCCTTATTTCAAATGGCGTATCATAGTACCGGTGCACTTTTTTGTTCAATCCGTCCACTCAATTTTCTCTTTTTTCACTTTTACAAATATTGCATTATTTTTTCCCCTTTTCTCTTTCTTCATACATTTTTTTTTTTTTTTTTATCTTTTCTTTTTTTTATTATTATATTATCTTACTTTTTAATATTTTTTTTTTTTCTTTTTTTCTTACATTGTTTTACATTTCATAAAACCTGAAAAACAAGTACTAGTGGCCAGAAACCCTTTGCCTTCTGTAGGGATGAGCAGAAGCGTTATTTTCAAATAACGATTATAATCGTTTCCGTTATTTTCAAACAACGGTTTAAAATAACAGGTTTCAGTTATTTTGGTTATTAACTTTGTGTTATTTACCGACAACCTTGTAACTTGTAACTGCAGGCACACTGCGAGGAAATAATCAGGAGCTTCATTAATGACCACTTTTATTTATACTAAAGGTAACATTTGTTTTGTCAAAGTAATATTATAACGAGTCATCCAAAGAAACGTCATCAAAGTTGGCCGAGCAAAAAAAGACGTATTTCTATTCTAACTTAAAATAACCCTATTTATTAATAGTCAAGGCTGTCACATTATGTGAGAGCCTTTATTTGTTTTACAATTGTGACAGCCACTTGTCAAAAATTTGTCGACAAAGTTTCACTTTGAGTATCAACATAACCGCTAATTCCATTTCTTTTTTTCATAGCCAGATTTGAGGACATTAGGCCACATGTAGAACATACATCCATAATGCTCTATTTAATTCTGCCGCGTAAAAGTCACAAAAAAATGTGTCCTCAATATACCTACATTCATTTAACTATCAACCGTTTCAAGTTCCAAACTTACAACTCTCGAGATTGATCTAGGCCCGAATCGTTGTTAACGTTTACTGTTTACACTCGAACCCCTCTTATTTCACCTTCGCTTAATTCACATCCTCTGTTATTTCACCAGGTTTCCCCCTATTAGGTCGCGAAACCGTCCCGGTTAAGTCGCCGCCTGTAAAAGTTTTAGAACTACGTTTGGAAATTGGATTCTCGCATGAATATGTACAATTTTTATTGAAAAAAATGATTGTGTATTACATTTATTGATTTAAAATAGGTTAGGTGGCTTTTAAAAATATTTCATCTTTAAAACATTCATTCAAGTGGAAAATTGAACTTTGTCACGCACGACTGGGTATACGTACATTGATTTTTCGTTCAGGTGGCTCATTTTTCGTTATAAAAAGTGTTGTGGTATATCTCTAAATATTTCTTTTTGCAGCTAAAACACGAAAAAGTTGAGGTTATGATCGCGACTTAAGAGAGGATAAATTTCGCGACTTAAGCGAGGTAATGATGCACGGATTTGGCGACTTAAGAGGGGTTCGTGTGTACCACAGTTAGGTAATGGTGGCGTTACTGTCATACTAACAACTAAAAACCAGAACGTTAATCGTTTTCAATTTAAACGGGCACGTTAAGTCGTTAAATCGTTATTTTGTAACCTGTTACTATTCTGTATCTGAAATAACGGTTGTTGTCGTTATTCCACAAATAACCGTTGTAAAATAACAGATCGTTAAATAACGACCCATCTCTAGTAGTGTTGGGAATAATCGAATTATTTTAACTATCGAATTAGTAGTAATAATTCATATTTAAAAATCGAATTAATAATTCGAATTATTTAGTAGAATTTAAATTATAGCGAGGGGCGATGGCTGCAGATAAAAGAAAAAAGCCAAAAAAAAAAAGGTCACCAGAGGCAACGGCAACCGCATTCCCCCGAGTATTTCCATTTTTACTTGACCCTTTGGCTACACTCGACCTCCATCGTAAATATTTGATAGGTATAGGCGTATACCAGTTCAATAATTCGTAGTTCCGTTTCCCGTCGGAGTATACTACTAAATAATAAATACTACTAATTTTTATCTCGATATATCGAATCGAATTAGTTAGTTTTAATTAACTATCGAATTAGTCGAATTATTTAATTCAAATTTTCGCAACACTAATCTCTAGTATGTATGTGCGCTGGTATATCTATGTATTCCGGTTGTGGTGAGTCTGTGGTGGTTAGTAAACAAACAAATCAATTAAATAATAGTCATGAATAATTATAATTAATAATACTATAATAAAATAAAACATAATAATTAATCAGTATTCGTATTCATTTAACTTATTCATACTGTCGTTGTAAACTCGGTTTTTAAAAATCCCTCGAGTAGACTGAAATCTAACCATACCACCAAATACATACATCTAAATTGGACTACAAAAATGAATAATATCTTAAAACAGCTCCAAATACTTTATGAGCAGGAACTTCATTCTAACATTGTTAGAGTTGTAAGTATATAGTATTTAAAAAAAATAAATTTAATGCTTATCTTTTAGTGTGATTTGACATTAACTTATGGAGAACAGAAACCCGACTCTTTTAGCCTGTTAATGAAATTTCAAATTACCCTATATTATGCAGATGCATTGTATAGTATGCAGCAATATTTGCAAGCAGAAAATTTATACCGTCTGGCTCTAGAAATGAGAAAAAATATATTCATTAAAAAGAACACGAGTAACAAGATGACTGATAATCAAAATGAAATAGCTACTGATGTAGATGTTAAGTATAAGATACACTTATGTTGTTTAGCACTGAAACAGAAAAAAGCAGCTGGAGAGATATTGCAAATGATATCTGCTCGACTTCGCACTCCTAAAATAAATATGGCATTAGGAACTATCTACAAAGAGTTGGGAATGGAAAGATCGGCGATAGCTTGTTTTAAGGAGGTATTAAGAGAATGTCCATTGGCACTTGAGGCGGTAGAAAATCTCCTTAAACTAGGAATAAAAGTATGTATTGATAATTACTTGAGGTAATTATTATTGTATTATTAGTATGGAAAAATAACTTGGACCCAAGTCCCAACAAGAATTACTGCGATTATGATAAAATTTGAACAAAAAATTTATGTTTCTAAACATTTTTAGGGTGTGGAAGTAAATTCGCTAATGGTAGAAGTTTCTTCAGAAATATCTTGGTTAAGTTCTTGGATCAAAGCCCAAGCTCAGTTACATTCCCGTGATTTTGCAAATGCTATAAAAACTTATAAAAGTATGGATACCCATGGGTTATTAAAGGATAACACATCTATTCTAATAAGCATGGGTTATTGTTACCATTACATGTGTGAAGATCACAGGGCCATATCAGTATTACAAAGAGTAAGTAAGATTTAGTTAGTATATAGGAAGTATTGTGTAAATGAACAACTATTTAAAGAGTTTGATTTTTGTTATCAACCAAAACATAAAGATTGTTTGATTCTCTATATATGTATCAGTAAAGCCGGCAGATCCGGGTGGCGGGCCATAACCACACGCGTCATATTACTACTTGTATGTGCAAAAACAAAATTCATGGAAACAGTAAATTGTTGCAATTTAGAAAGAGTTGTGTTTTCTTACTTACCAAACTTACCCTGTTATTTAAGTTCAGATATGGCCCGTTGAGATGGCCTGCTGCCCGGATCTGCCGGCTTTACTGATCAGCTAAAACATTATAACCACTGCTCCGAACACTAAAAGACCGCGGCTGGCAGACATCAGAGTCATATGGCAAAGGATATCCATTCTATAGATGGTCTCAGGGATCATGGACAATCACGAAGTGCGCTTCCTATACTGAGAATCGGAAAGACTTGTGATATATAGGACTTAGATGGAGGCAAAATTGTGATGGTCAGAAGTCTGGGAATGGTTAGCTCTAGAACATTGCAACTTATAGGGTGTTCGAAAGTGGCTGTTGTTAGTACCTTTAAAAGGTGGAAAAAGGACAGTGAAACTACCATAAATGTGGGTGGCAACTATGGCACAATTAACAGCTAACTTTAATACTGGACACAGTACAAATGTGTCTGAGTACCCTGTTCACAATACATTGTTAGATATGGGACTCCGCAGTCGACAACCTGCCCGTGCACCAATGTTAAGTGCACTTCATCGTCGACTAGACTGCAATGGACATGGAACTAGAGATGTGTAGTTCGTGACCAAAAACTTCGAAAGAACTATTCACTTTGAGTGAACTGAACGAACTGTTTCACTTTCTTAGCAGGTTTTAGTTCGTTTTGAACTGTTTTCCAGTTTGAAATATTTCATTCGCCGATCGATTGGGAATCAACAGACTGGGTGGGAAACGTGAAATAGATTGAACTGGTTTAACAGTGAAACTGAAATAAGTGACGAACGCCGGCTGCCATAAAAACGTTTTATTTTTTCAAGGCGGCACCGGTGAAACATGCCGAAATGGATCTTAAAAGACAAACTTCGTGTATGATATGCCGCGCTGACATTACTATTGTCAAATGAATCTTATTATATTTTTGATGTCTTTCTTATCTTTATTGTGTATACTGTTGTTTGTAGCTGCCGCTGCCGAAATTTCAGTCCTTGAGAGTTGATTATTTATCGACTAGCGCTTTCGTACCCATCACGTTTGTTTCATCGTTTCACAAGAGAAATGTAGCAACAAAAGAACTATAGTTCATTTTGAACTGTAAAAAAGAACTATTCAGTTGGATGAACTGTTTCGGTGCGAACTATTCATCAAAGTGAACTAGAATGCCCATCCCTACATGGAACCATTGTAATTGGACCGTTGAACAATGACACAGTATTGATTGGTAGGGTGAATACCATTCCTACCTGCACCACATCGATGAATTGGTCAGAGTCCGCCATCTGCCAGAGCAGTAGCTGCCCCCACAGGTACAGCAGGACGAAGACAGGTCACTGGTGGCTCATGTGCTACAGTGGCTCGAAAAGCACTGTGATGAATTTCAATTGATGTCTTGGCACCCTAACCCAATCCCATCACTCATTTCAGAT
The DNA here is from genome assembly GCA_029963805.1 of Aromia moschata. Classification (NCBI taxonomy): domain Eukaryota; kingdom Metazoa; phylum Arthropoda; class Insecta; order Coleoptera; family Cerambycidae; genus Aromia; species Aromia moschata. Next base: position 214,363 of record JAPWTK010000539.1, on the reverse strand, counting down.
GTTATTGAATGCGTGGTCCACGCATCATCCGCATCCTTGAAATTTATGGGAATCGAGTGATGTGGTGTCGTGCCTCCAGTCATTTACCAAGCATTCATTAGTTCCTTGCCAGAGTGCATTACTGCCATTTGCATGCTAAATGTGGACCTACACGATATTAAGCAGGTGGTTATTATGATTTGGCTGGGTCAGTGAATTTTTTGCATAAGGCTGTTAACCTTTAGAGGACGGGTCTGGTCCCAAAAGGGACCACCTATTTGGTCGGAGACTTGTCCTGAGTTATACATTCGATTTATATATAAATTACACGATTTAAAAGAGGTTGATTTGTACTGAAAATTTCCCGTCATCTACAGGTTATTATGAATATTTTGTCTGTTATTATGGTAGCTTCATCATGATAATTTTCAAATTTGATAAAAATAAATTGCTTAACTACAAATTATTTTTATATGATGATTTTATTAATAAACGTAAGGAAATACTGTTGTCCTTTTTTCTAACATGCTCTTTTCATTTGACATAGGGACAAATTAATATTATTCAATCCCAAATTATGAAATTTCTATTAAAAAATATGTCACTCCCTTCTTAACTTTAAATCAGGGACGCAGTGTATGCAAAATTAAAATATAAAAAATCTCATAAAAAATGTAAACATATTTAACATTTTTCGAAGTAATTGAAAGCAAATTTAATGTTCATCACTTTTTAACATACTTTTCACTTCGTTTTCTAACATCCATAGGCATTTCGCATTGACCCCTTTCTAACGACAGGTAGAGATTTATTGTCGACTCTCTTAGCTGCTTCCGGCACCAAAGACCATATACGTACTTTAGAAGGCCTAACCCCTACTATGGATATGTCGCTGTGGAGTAGTGAGCACTGGGTTGTCCTAGGAAATTACATGTACGCTCTAAAGAAGTACGATAAAGCTGCTTATTTTGGACAACAAGCGTGTTCGCTTGACCGTAGGAATGTTGAGGCTCTACTTTTGAAGGCCAATACCCTGTTACAAATTAAAAAGTATCAAGATGCTGCTAGTCACTGTACCGAGGCACTGCAGTTATGTACTTACAGGTAATACATGTACATTGTTTTTATTAACACGTTGACCACCATGTGCACCACATATGACTCTTATGGCCCTTAACTTTATAGGCATGCCACTCCCTAGTGCTTTGTTCTCAGTATTTAACATTGAGCGGTCTAGGGGGAGAAACTTTTTTATTACATGACAGAGCTGTATTTAGGTTCGGTAAAGTTAGTGCCACGAAAAATAATACTGAAAAGAACACACATAAAAACTTGGGCTTAAAACGCGAAAAACCTTAACTTATAATATACACTATAAGATTACAATTCCTTTTAATTCCCAATCATAAATCTGGACTTTATAGCATCAATATTTTTACCACAAATTCCTTGGTCTGTGATGACGTACAGAAAGACTGCAATTTGAGTCCTTTGGTACTATACTGAAAAATTTGCAGTGATGTCCTTACAGTTGCACAAACCAAATTGACTGCCACATTCTGACAGTCCTTTGGTACTATACTAGAAAAATTTGCCAGTGATGTCCTTACAGTTGCACAAACCAAATTTGGATTCTGTAGTAGTTACTCATTACTTAGGGAATATACAAGTCTCAGTTGCCAGAAACTGGTATTTTGTGAGCAGGTTTTAGAATAGGTATGGCCCTGAAACAGGAACACATCATACCTATTATCGTGAAATTCTGGACACCTCGATGTAGCGAAATAGTTAAACCACCGCATCCCACCCAGTTGACCACATCCCACCCAGGACAAGGGAAGCAGACAATCTCGTATAAAGGCCAAGTTATACGATTTTTCATCGCGATGTGAGCCACACTCTCGGTGTTTATTGCTCAACTTTTGTTTAGACAATATATGCAAGTGCAACTCTCTTTCACAATCTTAGTCCTGGATTCAAGACTATGCACTCAATTTACATAATATTACCATATACATTTTTATTGTCTTTTTTGCTTACTAATTAATACTAATCTGTTTTGTACTGTGGTATTAAACAAATGCAACCATTTTTTTTTCAAGCATCCTATTTTTTTTAAAGAAGAATCAATCCATAAGTAATATTTCTACGAATATAACAAAGAGCAAAGAGAGTAAAAAAACTTTTATTTCAAAACTAACACAAAATAATGGCTTATAAATAATCTGTGTTGTGTTAAAATATACATACATAATGTATAATAATTAATATTCAAAATTTTATAAATTAGGTTAGGCCCTGTAATGCACCCTTGTTTTAAACCTAAAAAAGTGAGTCCAAGATCCGACTGCATGATTACTGTTTTCAGAAAGAAATATAATGCGATGTGTCTGGAATTAAAGGTCTTATATATGTCACTCAATTAATTGTTATAAAGAGCCAAGGGTGCCTTAATTAATTCTCCGTTAAAGAAATATTTCATCTAATACAGGTACTTGCGGCTGGAATAAATAAGGGACCTTTGGCTCTTTAGTTAAACATATCCATGACTTTTAATTCCCATGATGTCACATTCTATTTCTTTACGAGGATAGAGAGTATTAGCCCACGAGAGAGAATTGGCACCTCTCTTGGTACTTGTCCACTGTCATATGTATGTGTGCCTCCCTCTACAAAATTACAGCTTCCAGAGGGAGGATGTCTATTCCGTGTGTGTCTTCAAATGGCAGAGGGTTTCATTACAGATATTATCTCATTTTGCTACTGCATTGACAGATATTCCTTGATTTGCAGCAACTTGTGTTTTAGACAAAATTTTGATTATATTGTTTATTTTGTGTACTTTGGAATATAAATTATTTGAAGGTACACCCAAATTACATAAGTATTCAGTTTTATTTAAATGACCAAAACTACATGAATCTACTAGAGACAGAACCCAATAGTTTTGTGCAACTTAACGATATCACTAGATAATTACCTTAGAATATTCCCCTGGGATCAGGGGCGGCTGGTGTATAGGTGCTGCAGAGCTGCAGAACTCCCAAAAAAATAGATATTTATATATCTTTGCGACCTAATTACTAAAATTTATCAATATAATAATTTGGTGTATCCACAACGCACGGCGCACACCACGTTGTCGTGCTTCCGTATCGCCTTTTGTCGCTGTGCCGGCCGGCCACCTGTGCTAAGTAGTAGACTAAATAAATTATCTGGGTACATTTACATATATTATTGTACTGGGCCGCGAGACCGCTCAGATAATCGCTTCATATTTACATCCATATTTCTCGTAGACTTGGCGGGCGACCCGGCGTAGATCGTGTTTCGCGTAAATTGAAAGCAATACTATTCTGTTGATTTCTAATTTGTGTATTGTTTTACTTTTATTATACTAATTATTGGTATTTATAAACTGTGATAGTAACATAAGACATAAGTGATAATGGAATTAGTGTATAATTTGATTCATGTGAAGAAATTTTTTAAATACTCATATGAAGAAAAAATTGATTAAAAAAATAAAGGTAGGCCATTGCCCGATATTATTATTGAGACTCCAGGTGTATGTCGCGGAAGAGCATATAAGCGCCAATTTAATAAAGACACTTATTCGAGGAATAATTGGATATGTGGGTGCAACAAAAAAAATGATTTATTTTGTTTTCCTTGTTTACTTTTTGGCGGTGATAAAGCATGGACTGAGGTAGACGTGACTGATTTAGTGCACTTGTCTGAGAAAATAAAAATCAAAAAATTATTTAGAGAAAATTATATGAGAAAATTATTTATATAAAAAATGTATGGTTTTAACGACAAGGTTATAGACAAGTTTGCTTCTATGAAGGATTGTAAGATTGAATTAACTTTCAAAAAATAGGTTAGTAAACTTTGCAGAACACCCGCTTCATTTCATCACGAGCCGTCACTGCCTGGGATTGAAAGGATGTCATGTTCTTTCCATGACGTAATCACAGACTTGTGACATATGATATGAATGTGAACGCTGTATGCAGCTGAATTGACTTTTCAGTATGCATTTACTGAGCTCAACTGTTAAAATAGGACCAAAATCAGTTCACAGTTGCACAAATTAACGTTTGGTTCTATCCCTACTGTGTACTAAATGTCAAGTAGTCCAAATACTGAAAAAGTATCAAAACATTTCATGGTAATGTAATGAAGTGTTAAATTAAAAATATATAAATAAGTCAAGTAGAATAATCAATATTATAATGATCACTGCAATAGCCTGTATCCAATAAAGTGCTAATCCAGATATTTTGTAGCCTCTATGTGTCACTGTTATATCCTAATGTTGAATTTTTTTTTCCTTGGTTTTAACTAATTGGAGTTCAGAAAATGTAATATGTCAGAAGATAGGGAAATTTTGTATATATTTTTATTCATTGATCTTCTTTATTAAGATTATAAAAAGAGTTGTATAATATCAAACATGTTTTTCTTTTCTAAAATTAGATTTTGTTAATATCTGTGAAATGGGATAGGATTAAACAAAATGAATTATTCATGGGATATTTGCTACTTTGATATTAAAGGATTTCAAATATTTCTCTATTTCAATTTCTTTTTTTATAGATCATCAATATTAAGTTTGTAAAAAATAGTTTATAATTACAAAATATTACATTGAAACTTTAAAGTATGCAGTATTTTTTTACTTAATTTTTTAATTACAATTTAAAAATGTGACATCTTAGCTTTTTGATTTATCTATTTTATTACAATGTTTTCCATGAAACACCCAACGACTAGGCCGGAGGTTCCAGTACCCACTCCAGGATATTTTATTACATGTTAATATTAACTAATAATAATATTTATCACTTATGTTGGTAAGTTTATAAAATATTGTGACATTTGTAAAAGTGACATTTGTGACAGCTGACATTTATTAAGGTTTATAGTTTACATATTTAGTCTATTTAGTTTATACACTAGCTGTTAGGAAAGAATTGTATGGAATGACATATTAGATATTCTAGATGTCAAAGGAATTTTCTAGAAAATGTAAAATTTATAAATACTGGTGTTGTTGCTAGGAGTTAGTTAGTTATGTTTTGAATGTTACATGGTTAAGACCCACGAGTTGTAGATTGTTAAATAAACGTGTTTGAATTGGAGAAGTGATTAATTTGAAGAGAAATTCGTAACAATATTATAATCCAACCAACAGCTAATGAAATATCTCGTCACAAATCATATGCTTATAGCCTGACAAAGGGATTCTGAATTATATGATCATCAGGCATGGATAGTTAGTGGTGGTTTAGGATTGCGTTTTATTTAGAGATAATGAAATTTGCCCCTTTAGTTCAAATTTAGTTACATTAACTCACAAATCTTCATCAACTGTTCTAAATATCAATAAAAAATTGTGATAAATATCAATAAAATGCTCCATTTAAACTAATTGTACCTATTTTTATTCATGGCTCACACCATGTTATAAAAGAAAAATGTAAAATTGTTTCAGATATGATATTCACAAGTGCTTAGTTGACTGTTTTATACACACCAGCAGATTAAGAGAGGCCGATTCAATGGCAATGAATGCATGCAAACAGTTGAATTTTAGCGCTCAAGGATATTGTGTAGGTTTATTTGGTTTAATTCTATTAGTGTCTAAAAAGTTAATATAATTATTTTTTTTAGTTGCATGCTTCAGTATTGTTGAAGGATCCTATGGCATCAAGTAAGACTGTTCGAAAGACTCTAGAAAAAGCTGTATCTCAAGATAAAAATGGTACGACAAATGCTCTGTGTATGCTAGCTGAATTTTTAGAACAAGAGCAGCAATACGAACAAGCCTCCCAGTTGTTATTAAAACATATTGAAATACAAAAACCTTCCTCAAGATTACATCAGTTGTTAGGAGATTGTTTTGTAAATTTACAGAAAGATAATGAAGCATTCAACCATTACAATATAGCACTTCGATTGGACCCCACAAATCAGAGGGCAACAGAAGGGTTAAACAATATCGGAAGAAGTTTGTCGTTAAGTAAACGAGATAGCTATTACACGTGTGTTGGTGGAGAAACATCGTACACACCCCAGGGCACAAATTCCTCTGACCATGAGGTTGATCCTGAAAGTGATACGGATCCTTGGCCACCTAGTGGAGACATTGGTAATTTTGAATAAGAACCATGTACAATTATTATATTTATGTGTTTACTATTTTATAGGATAATAAATATTTTGTGAATGTTATGAATTTGTTCTAAATCGCATATATCTGAATATTAAAGATAATCCTAGTGTTTTTGTACAGTAAATGTTTTAATAGTCCTGACTAAAATATCAGGTGGGAGTAGTCACAGGAAAGTTCTTTGGTTTAAATGTAAAAATGTTCAATAATGGTCGAATATAATTCTCCTCTGATTTCCCCTCCCCCCCCCCCCCCCCCCCCCCCCCAGAAGGGGGACAGGGGGGGTGGCTTTTCGGGGTAATTATAGGGTGAGTATTATTATTATTATTTCAATGAAAATTGTTACATGGGGGTCGAGGATATTACAAAGGACTATACTGATTATATAGTAGGACTACGAAAGCTACAGCTAGCAACAAAATTCATCATTAGGGTCTGGAAAGTATGCCACAATGTAGAGTTAAACTGCTTTCAAATATTCAGAGCACCCTCACGGGACCTGCGAAACTAAGGCATAATACAAGTCCCAGTGCGCATTACAAGGCACGGTCAGTGGCGTACGAATGCACGGGCAAGAAATATACAAGGCGCTTAAAAATACGGTTTATACTTTAATTATCATTGAGTTGTATAGTGCCAACCCTGCGTTGTGGCACACATTTCCGGACCCGAGTCATCATACATCCACTTTTTTGAAGGTTTCTTAAATTCTGATAATTTCTGTACTAGAGTATTGATTTTAGTTTTGCTTCTAATATAATTACTGACAGCTTGTGAAATTCTACATTTAATAAGTGTAAGTTTAAGGTGATATGTCGACTATGTGAAAAGATATCGCTAAAAAAGTAAAATTGCATCGTGTAAAAATGTTTTCAAAAATTCGTTAATAACTCCGAAAATATGAAATCCTTTTTGTAAAAATTTTTCTTATACGTGAAATTTCCAAATTGAACCAAAAACATAAAAATTCAAAACTACAATCCTTATTATAATTTTTGTAGAAATCACTGCTCATCACAACTAGTTCTAGAGGGATATCAGTTCGTTAATTTTTTGAGTTATGCATACATAACTCTGGTTCTAGAGCATATAGAATGGGCACGGGTAGCCGAGTGAGTTAAAGCGCCGTCTTTCCAGTCGCGATACCTCTGTGCGCGTTGTGCAAGTCCCGGCCGGGGTAGCGATTTTTAATTGTCTCGCTTTCTCCGTCAGGGCTTGATATGCAACCACTAATACACTAGTGTATAGGTGTGGATGCATAGATGCCAATCCAACCGCACATGCCCTAGATTTGGTAATGTTCTGAGTTTTCTGGGTTTCCTCAGAACTGGCAGGCGTTACCGAAATAATCTTAAGGCTTTAATAATAATAATAGCCCCCTCCTGGGTTGATAAGGTTACTGTTTTCAAGGTTAAGTTCTAGAATTTTTTTTTTACAAAATGGCTCAGTTAGCTTGTAAAGGATTTAATATTTTCAGAGTTATTCACGATTTTTTTAAAACACCTCAATTTTACTTTTTTAGTGATATCTTTTCACACAATCGACATACATATCTTCAACTTGGCCTTATCAGACACAGAATTTCATAAGCTGTTGTTTTGACATCAGAAGCAAAAAATCAATACTGTAGTACAAAAATGATCAGAATTTAAGTAACCTTCAAAAAGTAGGTGTTTGATGACTTTCGTTGCTGACTGTAAGCCACTATGAAATAAAACCTGCAACAATCAAAAGGGAAATCCTCTTAAATACATCTTTATCCTCAGTCTCATCTGGTTTGTTCAGAAATTAGGTCAAAATTCTAAACTGACTGATTAAAAGCACTCGAAAAAGCTACTTCATTATATGGACGACCAAGAAACAAGAGACACTCCTCAAGTCTCTTAATTTTTTTTGAGATCAACCAATGCCTTCATAATAGTTCACTTATGCATGTAAAAACATTGTAAATGAGCTTTTTTTATGGAAAATAAAGCAGTTTTTAACCACAAAAAACGCATTTGGTGGCCTATTTTAAATTAAAGCAAGATTTTTGTCACAAGTTTTGGGCAAACTGGAGGGACAGGATTATTATAGTATTAGTATTTCTAGTGATAGATTTGGTTTCATAGCGACTTAGCGTTTTTCACTTAGGCAGTGCACAAAGTGAGGGGTAAGTGGAGCAACATGCATAATTCCAACTGACGAAATGCAATTATCACAATTATTTTACTTATGTAATCACAATTAAACTGAACAAATAACACAAAACTATATTTATTATCTCTAAAACTCCATTTTTATTAAGTCTAAAGGCCGCTTTACACCTTTCAATTTTTATTGCTGGCAAGAAAAGTTGCAACAATTTTTATTGCGCGCACGCGTATTTGTGTTTATTTGTTAAGAAATTGTCTAAACAGACATAAATACGCGTGCGCGCAATAAGAATTGCAAACTGTAAAGTCGTGCGAGCGCGATGCGACGTAGTTACGTCACGAAAAAAAATGTTCCCGATACTTTTTTTACAAACCCTGTATTTGAGTATAAATAGGTACATGAACAGAATCAAGAAATAGGGATAAATAAAATTTATATCTTATTAAAAAAAATACAATGACGATTTCTATATAATACTTGTAACAGATTAAAATTGAATTTTCTAAACAATAAATTAAGCATTAAATATTAATCACAATATGCATTTATGGGACATAATTAGCTATAAGCATTATTTGATTAACGTTTGCAAAATCTTTTGTAAATTTTCAAAGTCTACCTCCAGGTTGACTACTTTTGGTTTTTCATTTGGCGGTAAATAATTATTCGGAATTTTGACAAAACCTATATTTATAGCTTTTGTCTCATTCATTGCCTAAAACAAAGAGATGTTCAGATTACATAAAATATGTTTATTAATATTAAATACACACCTTTACCATCTCCTTCGTTGGGAAAATGGTTAGGTCTGTTTGAATTTTTCCACCAAACTTCCTTTTCACTCTCTCAGCAACCACTTTAGACTGGAAAATTTCAGCTCTCCTCTTTAAATCAATCATTCTATCATTCTCTTCCAGAAAATGCCTTTTCCAAGCAGCTGATCCATGTCCATTCTTTACTTTGTAAACTGCTGGGAACCTGGGTGTGGCCAAAGCCATTAGTATTTCCTACAATTAACAAATTACATTCTGAAACTAGCAGATTCGTAGGATATTTAATTGTAAATATGTTCCCAATTGTGTTATAAAATAATTATAAGCAATGTCTTTTATCTAAGGGACTAGAATACACTAGCCATGTATCATGGAATAAATTTGTTTGTTGACTAAATTTAAGATTCACAACTTTGTCTAGGATTTTACTGAATTATATTATACATAGTAATCATGAATGAGCAAGAAAAATATTACTGGGGATTAATTTTTTAATTGAGAATATGGCCGTTATTGTATATATGTATGTCAATGAATTACCACTACGTCGGCCGCAAGAGGGTGTATTTTCAATGGGTTCACGAAAATACAACCACAGTCGAGGCGAGTCCAGAAATTTGGAGAACGTTCGAGATTTAAGGCGCTGGGATATATAACCCGCAGCAACGGCAGATCAGTTAGTTTTTAAAACAAAAACATGCGATTCGCGTTTTGTAAAATGTACAGTGATATAAATTCGGTATAAATTAGTATTGGTGTTAGTAGTTTTTTTTTCGTTAATGTGTTAAAACTTTACAGTCTTATGATTTTCTGTGAACTATCTCTAAATAATAGTGACCTGAGTCAGACTCTGTTGTAGCTTGCCGGAATCTGGGCTCTAGTTATTATAAATGAGGAAAAACTGATATTTAATGTTAGTTAAAATAAACTGCTTCTTTTTAATATAAAAGTTGGTACAAACTTATCGGTTATTTGCAAAACTTTTTCTTTGATTTGATAGTTTATTTGCAAAACTGCTTGTTTGCTCGTCAGCCAATAAGCACGCTGTTCTTCTGCCTACGTGACTAACGCGATGCTCTGTTTATATGCAGTGAATTGAATGTTTTTTAGTTTATAATCTTCTTTGTTTTTTGAATAAGACACTTAATTTTGTTATTTTAAAAATGTTTTTGAATGTTTGTAACAAGTTATTTGTTGTTGCTTTAATAACATTTTAATGGTTGTTTTTTTTTTGCAAAAGTGCGAAAAAAAATTTTTTTTTTCAAAAACTGTAAGAGATTCAGATTTACGATCATCATATTTATTATTAATGCGTATTATTGTATTGATAACAAAATATAATAATTTGAAAATATAATTTACTTGAAAGCTGAAATATGTTTTGCTGCTCCTGAAAATTAAATCAAATAGCAAAGAGGGAGTTTTGCAAATAACGGCCTCATTTTTTCAATTAGTTTGACATTCACACTGACACAGTGTATGCATAAATATACAGATCTGCTCCTACATAACATTTATGATAAATTGTTTTCATTGACATTCCATATGCACAGTAGATCAAATCAGAAGAAAAAAAGACTTCTTTTGAATACACATTACAATCTCTTTAATTACAATTTTCATTAAAAAAGTCAAGCAATCGCATTGCGATATATGCTACCCCCTTTGTATATAGTCGGCAGCCTGGGACAAAAATAGTGAATGAGAATACCTATATAATTCTAGTGCTCAATCTTTACCTGCTTCAGAGCTGCTCCTTCCTTAAATAAGTTCTCAATAACTTCGTCATGTGAATTAACAAATGACGGCAGAGGGGCTAGGCTATCAAGTTGCTTTTTAAGGTTTTCATTTTGTAGTTTAATCCTCTCATTTCGTTCTTGATGGAACAATTTCCGCAAGTTGTCTATCTCTTGCAGCAACAGTGGTGAATCCTTAACAACGGCTGGTAAGTTAGGTGTACCAGCCGTTTGCAAAGAAGATAACTGAGAGCCTGTATAAAATAATATTTAAATGTAATATAACTTCGATACAGAAAAACTAATACCTGAAATACTTTTGGATAACGATGCTTCTAACTGAGCTTTTTTAGATAGCAACTTCAGCTTTTCCTTCATTTCCCCTTTCTCATTTTCGAGAGAATCGATGTCGGTTTGTAAGTGATCTAACGTTTCCTCAAATTCTCTTTCCTTCTTCTTATAATTATTGTGCGCTTCTTCTAATTTTCTCTGTAATTTTTTCTATCATCAGCTCATAGTCTTTATTTACATTGCCTAATTTCTTTTCTGCTAGTTCCTTTCTGATTGTCATCTCCGAGAGCTGCTCCTGTTTTTCCTTTAATAGCTTCCTAAGTTCTTTTATGTCGGACTCCTTATTTTCCAGTTTGCTGGTTAAAGTTTTGGTTTGTTCTAGTTCTTTTTTAACTGCTTCTGCCCTGATTTGAATCGGCGGAAGAGGCTAGAAAATTATTCGAAAACGTATAGCAAATGCTAAGTTTCTTCCAAAATGGAAGTATTTTCTGCAGAAAAATATCTGATTTAAGTTTCTCAAATTATTATTATTTATGTCAACATTTTAATTTAAGCTGCTTAGTAAAATATAAATATTTGACATTAAAAGGATATTTTATTATGTTACTGACCTTTTCCTCATTTTTATTAGCTGTACTGATTTCATACTCATTATCTTGTAAGAATTGTGCCACTTGAGTTATCTGCGTTAAAATAAAGTTCAAAGAATTTTTAATACTTTGTACGGGTCCAAGATCGTCTTGCTCGTAGAACTTTATCACTTGCGTTTATTGCTATATCCTTCATCTTGTCCTGGCTCAGACCTTTTTCCATGTCTACAATATATATGAAATATAACCGATCAAACAAACAAACCCAATTAAGATAAAATGAATATAATACAGGGTCCGGGAGGAATGGAATTTTTTAAGACTGTCACTTATTTTTCAACGAAATTCAATTTTTTTTTAATACATAGCTGAAATGTTGCCATTAAACGATGCATAGTGGAAAATAAGAAAAACTCGAGATTTAAGGTAGCCCCATTAAAAATAGTCACAAGGTGATAAGTCTGTGGCCCGAGGAGGCCACTCCACATCTCCACGCAATCAAACGAAATCAAACTTCCTAGGAAATGTTCCTTTAAAAAACAGAACAGTTTACAGTAAATGTGCGTCCGTTTTCACGAAAAAAGTAAGGGCCAATAATAAAGTTTTGGCTAATTCCACACCAAACAGTAACTCTCTCGCTGTGCAGTGGCTGTTGATGGAGTTCCTGTGGGTTTTCGGAGGCCCAGGAGCAAAAGTTCTGCATGTTTACCATCCCTGACAAGTGAAAGTAGGCTTCATCACTCATAATCAAAACAACATCATCAGTCATCATTTCCAACATCGTTTCTGCGAACCTGAAACATCTCACATAGTCGTTTTGCCGCAGTTCTTGAACAACCATCATCTTATACGGATGAAACTTCAAATCTAAGAGTAAAATTCGGCGAACTGACCTGTTTAAAAGCTCGAGAGTGACTTATGGCCAAACGACGAGGGCTTTCTTCAACGGCTTGCCACACCTTTTCGATGTTTTCTGGGGTTCTTACTGTGCAATGACCTCGTGCAGTTCCTGGTCTCACAGAACCAGTTCATTGAAAGATATTCACCCACTTAATTGTGGTATCAAACTTTGGCTCCTGACCGTGACAACGAACATTAAAATGAATTTGAAACCATCGCTGTGTTTGAATCACAGAAGGGGCCGTTTCAATGAAGATGTATATAAACATGCAATGAGCTGTAGTCCTCGGCTCCATAGCAACTGGAATGGCATCTGCCAATGATTAGATACTATCTATTCAGAAAACATTAGGGTCACCTCACCCCACATGACAAGCTCTTCAAAAATTCCATACCTCCCTGCCGGACCCTGTATATTGTAACAAGTTTAAATAGATTGTCAATTGAAAAAAAATAGGTTTCAAAAATGTTGAAAATGAATAATAGAAGATCAACCCAAAGACATAAAGTAGGATAATATTAAAGATTGTAAATTTGATGTTACCTTGGTTAACATTAAATATTTAAATTTTAATTTAGATATCATAATCAAATAATAAAATAATTATTGAATGATGAAATGATATTATGTTTGCAGTACAAGAGTACTGCTACTAATTTTAATTTTGAACTCAATCAATTAAAATATTTCTACTATACCTACCACCACTAGCAGTCAGGGTCTGAACGGTGGTTTTTACTATGTCATGGAGAGTTTTAAGTATTTTTCCAGAGTGCTGGTAACACTGATAAAGATTCTCAAATATCTCTTTATTAAAACCTAATTTAGATATACTGGTATCTAATGGCAGGCGTCGTTTGACCAGCTTCAACTGCTGTTGCAACTGCTCAGACACTGTGATAATATGTTGTGCTAAAAGCCCTATATCGCCTACATTAGCAGTCTAGAAAAAGAAGAGTAAATTATGAAATAGGTAAATTATAAGGTGTTACTTGAATGAAAAACAGATAATATAATGCAAAATAAAAAAATACAACTATTACATGACTAGGATTCCCACCAATTTTTGAAAATCAAATTCCATGATTTTTCCAGGTTAGAAAATTTTAAAACTCTCTAATAAATCATGCGTTACAAATCAACAAAGGTATTGGGAATCATGTACTCCTCACTAGAGCCCGGTGCAATGGTCAGCAACGAGCCACCATTCTCGAGTTATTTGAAAAATATCTTCACCATTGATTATTTTTATTGCAAAAGAATGTCCTTACTTCTGGTTGGATTAATCTCTGTGATGAATTTTTCAAATTAAGTCGAAAATAACTCGAGAATGGCTCGTTGCCGACCACTGTGCCGGGCTCTACTCATCACAGACAATATATTCTTCCACAATAGTTGAGATTTCAGTAGGGATAACGCAACTTGTTTCACTAGTTCAAATTTAAATTCAAACATAAAGGTTGACTAATTCCTTATAAATATCAAAAAAACACATTTCAAACTTAGTTGTCAACTGTTTAATACATATTGTGGCGAGGGCCCCAGTGGCATGCGTCGCCGACCAGTTGGCCGTGCAGCGGGACAGGTATTATTCACCGACCCGTCACCGCGTTGGGCATTCCACATGCGTCGAGCTTTTTTCGAGCGGCCGTCTCGATGCGATTTTCTCGAACGGTGGAGGTTATACACCCACGATCGAGAGCCCGGCCGTTTCGAATAAATAACTGGGACCCGGCCAGGGGTCTCCAGTCTATCTTTGAATTCTTGTGCGTCGCGGTTTTCGTACAACTATCGAATATAAATTGTATAAAACAAATTAGTGTTAGTAACATAGTGTTTAAGACGTATTTGTATTTGTTAAATAAATAGTGTTAGTTAAAAGTGCGAATAAAATTTTTCACACCTTACGAACCCGTAGTAAACAAAACGTTACAATATTATAGTATACCACATGGCTATAACATCATCCACTGACACTGTTTTGTTACTTCTGATCACATGGATGAAATTATTTCGTATATTTTATTATTTGTTTGTTGGAGTATGACTAATGAAATTCCACGACTTTCTCTGATTTTTGGAGCATATAAACTCATTATTTCCAGATTTTTCGGAATGGCGGGAATTCCGGTAAAACAAAATTTGAATATATACAAATTAAAGGTACTTACTTCTATTAAACACCTTACAACCGTAGCATCTAGAGCAAATCCATCAACGACAGCCACTAAAGATTTGACATTATCCCCAACTAATTGTGTGTGATTTAATTTTATATCAGCGTTCAAGAGGACCGGGTATAATGTGTTAAAGTAGCTGACACACTTCTCTAGGGCCTCAGTGGGCACATTCTCGTCTAGCTGATCACGTTTCACCAATTCAACAAAACCGTCGACAATTTTCTCTTGAGCAGCCATTTCAAGGTATGCCGCGCCTACTTTTAACAAAGTTTCCGGCTTGCACGTATTTAAGGTATAATAATATTGATGTAATATGGCCTGAAAGTAGAACGAAAATTCAATAAAGTTCCAATAAAAAACACGGTAAAAAATCACTGAAATTAACTTGCGTAAATTATACTATACAGTGTCTGTAAATTACACCGAATTTGCGGATTTTTTTTATAATAAATAACTTTAACGCTGGATTTATAAACTCTGCGTTCGCGTTGGCATTGGCGTTCGCGTGAAAGTTAAAAACAATAGTTACAATGATGTGATTTATAAACACCGTCGGCGCTGCCGTTGGCGTTGACGTTCCGTTCAACTTGATTCAAGTCGAACTTTTGCCGTTCGTTCGTAGCAAATTCTTAGCACTGACGTCACAACTAATAGCATTGCAGTAAAATAATAATGTGTGGTTTGTTTACATCGTGAAATAATAGTGGTAAGGACGCTTCGACGTTGTGTTCAATGTTTCTACATTGATTTTTGTGTTATTTTACGAGTTTGTTTTAATTGTTGTATTGTGTTGTGTTGTGTTTACCCATTCGCAATATTTTTATTTTGATTTTTAGGTTATAAAAGTGTCAAATCACAACGGAACGCGAACGCCAACGCAAAGTTTATAAATCGAAGATATTTCTTACTAAGAACGCCAACGGCAACGCCGACGCGAACGCAGAGTTTATAAATCCAGCGTAATAGTTATGCCGAATTATTAATTTATTACTTACCTGTAAGGCAAAAATATAGTAAGAAATTCTGCATCTAAATGCAAACTGTTCAACAGTGTGACCCCGTAAAATTGCACTTCTATCAATTTTTTCCACATTTGGAAATTTGTCTTTTATCTGACTCAATAAAATTTCTGTCTTATGGATTAAACGGGGTATAAGTAATAACAACAGAACTGCGTCATGGTCTCCTACAATTGAAAAAAAAAGTTGACAAATTTTTTGTTTGTAAAAAAGTTAGTAGAAATAATAAAAGGGAGTAAATTTAGTAGAAAATTTCCAAAATTAGCTTACACTGACACAAATAGTTAAATAAAAACGGTTGCTATTTCTCATATTAACAGCTGTTACTACTGTTTTTTTTTTTAATATTCTTTACAGATGAAAAGATAATGTAATTGAATAAAGTAAACCACCCAATTTGGAAAAAAAATCATCAAGTTTTCTATATTGAGAGAATCGAGTTGTTCTAGATACCTACTTTGAGAAGATAAAAATATTTCTTGCAACCTACAAATAAGTTTTCATTTCTGAAAAGGATAATCTACCACCTAAAAATATTTAGATGCAAAAAAATCATTAATTTACAATAAGAAACTTTTGAGACATTTACAGATACATCTTTATTGTTTTTTTTTTAAATCTATAATTTGGAACTGAAGGGATAGTTCACTTCTTAAGGCATACCAATTTGAATTTCGGAAAAATCTATTTTTTTTTTTCTAAAATGGTTGTATACCATTCCAGAATATCCTGTAAAATTTTAGAATGAAATTCGCTCTTCCCGTTATGTCCTTTTATGACGCATTGGGCTTAGGTCAAAATCTGGCGTTCGGGGAGGCGGTCACCTTTTTCTTTCTTTCCCCCTCCTACTATTGAGACCTTGAAAGCTGCAACATTGGGATATATTGAAAATACTGTGTGAATGCAAACTTAATCTTTTATAATTTATTCCAGTTTTCTGTTCTGCAAACTTTAAACGAGTTTTCTCACAACTTGTGTTTTTTCAACTTGAGTAGAAAACTATGCAAAAACTATCTAACTGATCTTGCTGAAATTTTACACACACATTCCTTATGTAATTCGGAAGTGTATATATCTAACTGATTACAAAATATTTTTAAAAAAATATTTATTTATTACAAAAAAAACAATCAAAAAATAGGTAATTTTTTAATTTTTCATAATTTATTTATTAAACAGGCACAATTTTAATATAATTTAGGTACATATTCTAGAAAATAATGTTTACTTTAAGAATAAACTTTATTTTTATGTTTCAGATCAAAATTGCGGCCGTCGTTTTCGACGCAGATTTCGAAAGGGGTTTCACATATCGCTCTGTATATCCGCCATTTTGAAAAAAAATAGTACACAAATTTTTTTTATGAAAACTTCAATACTTGCGTAACAATATCCTAAGTTTTCAAAAAATCTTTCCATTATTACTACCTTAAAAAAAATTCCTGAAAATATGCCTTTCTAATTGGTATGCCCCCCTTAAAAAAGTTTAGACACAACTAATAAGTTTATATTTACTAAAATCACCTCTCACTCTCCCAATATACACATCATAACATACTATACTAATAAAACAAAGTCGCTTCCCGCTGTCTGTCCCTATTTCTTCTCTACTTGTATGCTTAGATCTTTAAAACTACGCAACGGGTTTTGATGCGGTTTTTTTTTAATAGATAGAGTGATTCAAGAGGAAGGTTTATATGTATAATACATGCATAATATAGTAGAGAAACACTGATCATTTTAGAGGTTTGTAATGTGATGTCGTAAATAAACACATTTTTTGCGCTTACATTGCAAACGCTGGCTGAACCCTACGAGATAGATCAAAATAATGTACAACATATTGTACACCTTAAAAAGGTCTACAAAAAAGTCCATGGTATATGTCTATCTCTTAGGGATAACCCACAATAACCATTTTTTATATTTCCGTGCGAAGCCAGGGCGGGTCGCTAGTATATATATATATATACATATATCCTGAATTTAGTTGTTTCTAAATTTTATTAAATTGAAAAGGTCTGACATAAATTTCAGAGATTCAATAATAATATACAAGTAAATATTTGGCATATTTAATGTCCACTAATGTTCCCATTTCAGGTGAAAAATGACATACTTCATTTTAAAAGAAATTGTTACCAAGTATCGTTAATTAATTTTCACTTACCTCCCCTATTCATAAACGAGTCAGGCATGTAGGAACTCAAATATTTAATATGTTGCTGTAACTGCTGTATGTCTACCCTTCTAAGTTCCAGATCTATTGCTTTCGTATGCGCCTTAGTCTCCGAAAACATCTTCTTGAAGTCTATGATTTCAGGGAGAGCGGATACGGGTTTACTAGTTTCTTTTTCTAAACGATGCTGTAGATCTAAAGATTGCTCTTGTAGCTGCTGCACCAGTTGCCTAAATTTACTTATTGTTTGTTCGCGATCAGCTATCGTTTCTAAAGCAGCATCTCTATCGCGAAGGGCCTAACAAAAGACAGGTTATCAAGAAAAGAACATGAAAAATTATAATTGCGTAACTGGTCACGATGTATCACTAATATTGATATTAAATGATATCACTAGTATTGATAATAATAAATCCTTAATAATACTTTGATAAAACTGAACTAGTTAACCTCCCGAGTAGCAGCTTGGGCCATATCCAATTCCTCTCTTAGGTCTGCTTCAAGTTCTGCATTACTCTCGACCAGTTGATCATTCATGTCCTGTAATGCCTCTAGATCGGCAACCTCCTCTTGTAATTGTGCAACTTTTTCTTCGAGAGTAAGTTTTTGTTCTCCAAGAATCACTACCATCTCTTCTGCACCTAAAGCTGCATCAACCTAGAATTGATCAACCGCTTAAATTGTATATATTTATGCTCAAAAAATAGATTCCGATGGGTTGCAACAGAGTTTACAATAGGCAGAAAATGTAATCTAAGTTTTCTAATGTCTTTACTTAATAGAGTCCGGATGTTAATAATAGATGCATATTTTATCAGGGGCGGCTCCAGGATATCGCTATCGGCAAAGGAAACCTAGTCACAAGACACAACTTGCATATACACGGTACCGACGGTATAACGTGTCTGTATTGCCACTCAAGTTTCCATAAATTATGCATAACATTTATTAAATTTGTATATGTCCTTTTTAGGCGCCGGCCAGCCGCCTTCAGGTAGCATCCATTGCATCCGTCCAGTAGCAGCAATACATGGCGTTTATTTACTTCAAAGTTCCCTTGCCCCATAGTGACTGTAGACTGCTAGTCACACACTTATTAATTGTTTCCACATTTGTGCTTCCATGGCATTTGCCTCATCCAGTCCCCCAACCCATATTGTAAATACTAAGCCATATATGTTTATCGTGCGATTCCGAAACGATATTTTTTTTTATGTCCTCACACAGTGGTGTTGTGTGATCATCTAAGAGTTGTTTCTGCATTCAGACTAACTGCACTATACTCTCCAGTCACTGCTTTCTGGACAAATTGTCTGAAATCGCGATGATCTAATTTGGCGAATGGAATATTGCACGCTACCGTCATTTTCCCTAAATCCAAGTTAAATTGTCTCTGTCTATCTTGAGCACTCACACCACCACTTACATGATCCTCCACCATATGCGACGGACGCTGTCCCGACAAATTAACCAGCGCAATTTAATTAATACTAACAAGAAGTGTAAATGACATTCGCGTTAACACGTGCCATAACTTGGTAAGAGTGAGGCGCGCAACACAGCAGACGTGTTGTATTCCGGAATATAATGAAATCTATTATTAACATTTGGGTTTAGTTATTAAAATTGTAATGATTATACTACAGTACAATCAGAATAACATCAAATAAGTATATATAAGTAACATAATATGTGTTTCAATATATTGTATTCTTATTTCATCAAAAGCAGAATATCAAAACTAAAAGGAAATTCCAATTACTGTGCAATTATTATTGTTAATGCTAAAGTCCTCCATACATGGCAACTTCTTAGAAGCTATTTCTTTCAGTTTTACCACCACTTCTAAACAGCAACTGTACATGACAGCTTTTTTGAGTTGAAAATTTTGACATCAGTTTGTGGTTTGGTAAATGATTCTTTGTTGTTATTTCATTTAAAGTGTGTCTTGTGTTCATACAATTAAATATGGTGAAAATGCCTTTGATTGTACCATATATAAAATTCAGATTGTAAAGACACAACTTATGAGAAAGAGACACAATAAAACGTGAAGTTAAAAGGTGGCCTTGGTTCAACTTCTAGCGGAAAGAGGTGATAAATTTTATATTTCAATTGGCCAATTACATTATTCAAATAAAAGAAGTTGCCGAAGAGAAACTGTCATGTACCCTAAGCTTCAGATAATCATGTTGTACCAATTATGTTCTTAAAAATAAAGTAATGTTATGTTACTTGTTCCTGTAAATCAGCAATCTGCTGTTCCATATCTTCAACTCGTGCACTGAGTTTTTCCTTTGTTTTCCCTAGTTCAGTAATTTCCGATTTCTTCTGATCAATGTCTTTTAGCAACTTCTGATATTCGTGTTTCTCATGAGCAGACAGATCCCTTAGTCTTACCAAAGTCTCTCTCAGGCGTACATTTTGTTGCTGCAACTGTTTAATTTCATAAGCAGAGAGTTGGTCATCGTTACCAGACGATACACCACCTAAAATAACACATTCATTCACTTACTTCAAGCAAAAATGTCACAACAAATTTCACTAAAACAGCTAATAAGTATACTGAAAATATAAAATTACTGGGGTTACAGGAAGAACATACCCTTTTCCTGCATTTCAGTTTTTAAAATCTCCAAATCTAAGGTAACTTCCTCAAGTTTTTCCTTGCAAACCTCTAATTCTAGTTGTAATGTCTCTGCTTTCTCTTCAGCCATTTCTTTGTCTAAAGTTGCCATTTCCACAGCTTCAGCTAAATCAGCTACCTCTTCAGCATGAGTTTCCCGAGCTTCGACAGCCTCCTTAGCTTCCTGTTTAGCTCTCTGTAGTTCCCTCTGCAAACTTGCCTGAGCTTCCATAATTTTCGATTTAAACTCAATCAGTTGCTCCAACTGGAAATAAATGTAATAAAATATATAATAGAAAAAAAAAGTATGTTACGTGTATAAGTTTACATATGTATATTGGCATACCTGTATTTTTAATTTATCATAATCTTTGAGTTTCTCTTTGTCATCCTGCCGTTTCAACTTCAAGGTTTCCAGTTTTTCTGAGAGATCACGTATTTGATGACTCCTGTTCTCTAGTTCTTGCTGCATTTGGATGTTGTTAATTTTTTCCTCAACAGAAGTGACTGGAGTAGGTGCGGTTGTCATGGCTTGTCCAGGAGTGAATTGAGGTTTAAGAGTTTCCACAAATCCCGTCTAAAACATTCAATGCTTACAGGATTATTTATTTTTTTATCAGAGAAATAAAAAACAGGAAAACCAGTTCTGTTAATAATCATCTTTAAATTTGACTTATCAGAGCAAGCGCACACGAGAGGTTTTTTAATCGCGCAATTGTTTAACCACAGAGGTGAAATAAACGCTAAATAGAATAGGATGTGCTCATGTAGGTGAAATAAAAGCAAAAAAAAAAGAAGCTTGTGTATAGACAGTATTAACATTATGGTACTTGACAATGAGATTCGTGGACTCAGCTGCCCTTGTTGTTTTATTAAAATGAAAAAAATGAAAAAAGGAATTGTGGGTTTATTCATCAATACTACCCTGCTAAGCTGGAATTTATAAGTGGTAAAGTATGTATTTTCAGATACATTCAGTTTAATACTTTTTAGAATATCTTTATTTTCAAACTAAAATGAATAAGGAATATGGATAGTTAACATGCACAGTTTCATTTGTGCATGTAATTTGTAATGTTTGCAATCTTTACCAGTAAATACTGGCAAAAACTGTAGAAGAAGAAAATCGATCAGATTGTAGTTATGTAAACCATTTATTACGTTTATAGTCTAGAAATGTGTCCAGCAAGGCAGGGTTCGGCACTGTAACACTCTATAATAATAAAAGTCTAAACCATATTTTTTAAGCGCCTTGTACATTATAACGCATGTATTTCGTTCCCGTACTACATATGGCATTGGCCCTTTCCCTAATATTCTCCAGAGCCCGCGTAATGCCGCGTATGCGCAGTAGTACGCCATTCCCATTCATGTTGTCGCGGAAACGTAGGATAGTCTTATACCTAGGTTACTACCTTAAGTTTTACACCTAGGCACGCAAACAGCATAATTATGTTATTCGGAAGCATAATTATGTTATTTACAGATAGAAGGATAGGGTTTGTCAATGTGTTTTATGTACTACGTACATTCCTTATTAAATAAACATCAGTTAAAAGTTTCAATGCAGGTATTTGAATTAAGTTGGTGTGAAAAAAAAAATAAAAAAGGAGCCAAAAAGTTACCAAGCAAATGTTGAAATTTTCGGAATATTATTTGAGATATATATAGTCTTAAAATATAAATAAAGAATGAAATCACTCCACAACTTCAATTTTGAGAAACATTTCGCATCTCGGTATCTATAGGTAACTCTTCTATTTAACTTCTTTCCCAGTTTATGAAACAAACAAATGTTTCAATAAATTCACTCGCTTAATTAAATCGGCAAATTTTAAATTTTTAAACTGACCAACTGAAGCCCTAATGACCGACCAATAAATGACCGATAAATGACTAAGTGACGGCGGTCATTGACGTGGCTCATAACACTAAATTTAAGTATGGGGTTTCAGACAAAATATTTCAAAAAAGTTATCATTAATTTATATGAAACAAAACAAATGTTCGATAGGACATCCCCTCAATCAATCATTTAGACCAGTAAATGCTTTTATATACAATAATACACACGGTGGAGATTTTAACTGGAATATATTCGCTAGCGGGGTAGTGAATGATTTTTCAAAAAATTCCCGAGACACGTCAACTTTTAAATGTATTTACCTACATTTTGCAAGTAATGTGAAAAATATAGCCCTTCAGGGGTGGCTGAAACCACCCTCGACATGATTTTTTCAAATGCAACCCTATGGCTTGTGACCCCTCATTGTAAAGCTGGTGGAACGAGGAATCCAACGCACTGATCAAATTTTAATTTTTAGTATGTTTGTAGGGTTGCATACAATTAAAACGTAATTTTATAGTTTAATTTATTTTTAACGCAACAATTTCGTACTCTAAATGTGTGTTGTTTAGTTTTGAAATGTAAACCTTACTTTTCATATGTCCCCACAAAAAATTCCAAGCAATTTTTTGTCACAACTGATATTTGTTATTTTTTGCTAGTGTTTTTACACGGCCGCAAAGAGTAATTTAGTTTGTATGCTGTATTCAGAGTTTGAAACGAAGTGTTATTTCAAATTGGTGAAAATGTCTTATTTAACTGAATCACTAAAAATAGAAATTTTGATGATGATTGGATATGGTGATAGGCGCGAACTCAATGCGAAGTTATTCGCTTGTTTCGAGAAACGCATCCTGACTTGCTACCACTAAATCAAGGTACCATTAGTAAAATTGAGGCACAATATCGAGAGATGGGTCATGTCAGGAAAGTACCGAGTAAGAGGCAGGCTGTTGTTGATGACGACACGAAGTTGAATTTGTTGCTTGCTCTAGAAGAAAATCCAATCACTAGAGCCCGTCAACTGGCCCTTGATAGTAATCTTAATCACAAAACAGTTTTAAAAATACTTAAATATGAGAAAAAACGACCATATAAAATGCAAGCTGTTCAAGAGCTACTTGAAGATGATCCAGATCGACGAGTGGAATTTTGCGATTTATTGATGACTTGTATTGATCAAAACCAATTATCTTTAGAGTGGATAGTTTTCTCTGACTAGGCTACTTTTACATTAAATGGGCACGTAAATCGCCAAAATTGTCGTTACTGGGCTGAAGAGAACCCCCATTGGATGACGGAACTTCATACTCAGCGCCCACAGAAAACTAATGTGTGGGCCGGAATAATACAAGATAGAATTGTAGGACCATTTTTCTTTGATGACACTTTTAATGGAGCAAGATACTTGCGTTTACTCCAGCACGAACTAATGCCAGTGCTATGTCATTTATTTCCAAACCCCTTAAACCCTAACTTGACCGACGAGAGGTTATGGTTTCAGCAAGAGACCACACTATGCTGCCATTGTTCGTCAGTATCTGGACAGAATTTTTCCCGGTAGGTGGATTGGGAGGCGAGGTAACATTGAGTGGCCAGCAAGATCTCCAGATCTTACACCACTGGATTTCTTTTTGTGGGGGACATCTTAAAAGTAGGGTTTACATTCAGAAACCCAACAACATAGCAGATCTGCAGGAAAGGATAAGAGAGGAAATCGGAAAAATAACACCGCAAATGTTGCATAATGTAAGGGACGAAACCTACCACAGACTGGGATGCTGCCAACAAGTGAATGGTGCACATTTTGAACAATTGTTACGTTGAAAATAAATTTAATTTTTAAATTGTTTTAATTGTATGCAACCCTACAAACATATTAAAAATTAAAATTTGATCAGTGCGTTGGATTGATTCTCCAACCAGCCATCTCTTTCCACCAGCTTTACAATGAGGTGTCACAAGCCATAGGGTTGCATTTGAAAAAATCATGTCGAGGGTGGTTTCAGCCACCCCTGAAGGGCTATATTTTTCATATTACTTGCAAAATGTAGGTAAATACATTTAAAAGTTGACGTGTCTCGGGAATTTTTGAAAAATCATTCACCACCCCGCTAGCGAATATATTCCAGTTAAAGTCTCCACCGTGTATGTAATGTTGACATCTCCGAAATGGCACAAGTGGTTGAATGTAGGTCTACTTCCATCAGTGCCTTTATTTGGTCGTCATCAGCCTCCATGGGTCTTCCGGAGTGAGGAGCATTGGTGACATCAAAGTCACAAGCACAGAATTCGGTGAACCATCTCTGGCACTGACGCTCTTGTAGAGCATTGTTACCGTAAACTTTAAGCAATTTCTCACAGGTTTGCCTTGCGTTCTTCCCTTTACGGAAATAAAAAAGCAAAAAATGCACAGTTTGATCTTCCATTTTCAACTTGATAATGAAACCAAATCAAACAACGCAACCAAATCGATTACATTGCTTTTTTTAAATGAAAGTTGAACTATCAGATGTCAAATGGTATAGCACTCGAGCCGATCGTGAAGACATTTCTCATGTAAAAATACATGTAATGCCATCTATCTTGCAAAAATACATCATGACTTTTCCAACAACCTAATATAAGATCATTTGACGAGCTTATTGTGCTGATGTGATTATGCTCCTTATGATCATATTTATGATAAGGTGGCAACGCTGATAACCACTTCACTCTCAAAATAGAACAAGTTACGTTTTTAAATTTCGCGCGGCTAAACAACTGCTAATCCACTCAGATCCTTTTAAGATAATAGGATATAAAGAATAGCTATAAAGCGGCTATATTACTACTGTGGTTATACGATTAAAAAGCTTTTCGTGCTCTCTAAATATTAAAATCAGTCAACAAATATCAGTTTGAGAAATTATTAATTCTTACCTCAACAAACGATGCTCTTTTTGGGATTTGACTGACATGTTCGGATCCTTCTGTAGGCTTTTCGACCGATGGTGACGCAAGATGGCTCCGGCTTTCATTAAGGGACTGCCGGCTTCCAGCCAAAGACTGCCTACTTCCTGCTAGTGATTGACGACTACTTGCAAGAGACATTCGAGAACTGTTAAAAAACAGACAACATTAATTTGGGTGCATACAAATTAATTTAATACAGTGCATCATAGGAACAATAAGCATATTTACATATGTTTTTACATTTATGCCTATTTATTTCACATTTAACACATTTATACATATTTTATATTCAATAAGAGACTAATACAGGACATTCAATTCAGAATATTGATTATGTCAGTGTTAACTATAACTATTTAATAATAAATGTATTGTCTGACAGGCTTTAGACTATATCATAAATTAAGTATACATTTAATTATACTTATATACATACATATGCATATATATATAATATAAACGTAATTTTCTGGGCGACTAGAATTCCATTTGATGATTCCGTGAATCTTTGATTAATAGTCCCATTATTAATTATGTGACCAAGATCAATCCATATCAAGACCTTTGAAAAAAAATAAAAAATAATAATAACCGCATAACCTAAATTTTGTTTTGATGTCATAGGGAAAAAATATCCAATTTACTACAATCATATGTACTTAACTGGTTGTCAATACTAATTGAAAAGAAGCAAATTTACGTATGTTTGCCAATTGAAATTATATCACTGTCACAGGGCTCCTGCAATCAAATCAAATTGAGACTATCCCCATCATATTCTATACGAGTTGCCTATGTGTTGCATTGCAATACGCCAACTTTACTCATGATGCGTACACCTCTGTGACGAATTCCATTTCTGCCAACTTTATTTATAAGTATAGTTACTATAAAATCCTTTTTAATGTAATTTTATAGATGTTTCTTATACATATTTTTTTATTGTAGGTAATTGGTTATGACAAGCCATCCAAAAAAACCGTCATCAAAGTCGGCCTTAGCAAAAAAAGACATATTTCTATTCTATCTTAAATTTATAATGTTATTTAATTGTCAAGGTTGTCAAATTATGGGAGAACTATTATTTGTTTTGTAATTGTGACAGCTACTTGTCAAAAGTTTGACAACAACAAAGTTTCGTGTTGAGCTTCGACATAACCGCTATTACCATCTCTCTCATTCATAACCAGATTTGATAACGTTTTTTTTTTATGTCTCTATATTTTAATAAAAATATAAAATATAACAATTTTTTGCACACTAAGATAAACTGAATCCAATCTATGAAAATCTAACAGGTAACTTTTGCATTATTGTTTAACTACAATTATAATTAATAAGTTCAATATAGGCAAATAGGCTCTATAGAATTGGACTCACAACATAAATCCAGGAATATATTTCATAAGGAAGGACTTTTTTTATTTAATAACCCTAATGTTTTCCTGTTCACGTTTTCCAGAACATTTTCTAGGCATAATAAAATAACATAGTCAGTACCTATTTGTGAATTTTCTACGGTTAGTAAACAAAATACTGTTAATACTATAATACACTAAAGAATTTTTTCCAAAGAAATTTTTAGGCTGATTATCCTATTACAACAAAAATAATTTGATCATAGAAGCATACAAATTGTAGAAGAAACGGAAAATAATAATATTAACTAACTTAATAATAAACTAACTTAACACAATTTTTACATTATACCTTGAAGCAGACAGTGAAGGAGGCCGTTTTTGCGGTGAAGTCTTACGACGTATACTAGCCAAGCAGCATGAAAATGTAGATAAATATTTTTACAGAAATTCAAACCACATAGTGTAGACATTAATTGCTTGAATTAGATTAAAAATACATAAGTTTGAAATAGTGTGCTAAATACAATTATTACAGTTTGCGAATTAGCAAGTAACAAGGGGACATATTTTACTTACGTTGTCGGCTTGGGTTTTGATCCTGGCCTAAAGAGAGTTATTCATGACATTAACAAATTTAGATACCTACACAACATGTTAAATGATGAGTCACTTAAAACTTTCTGCCATAACTGCACTCCGACTGTAAACATTTTTGGAAGTAAATTGTACATTTTGAAAACCCTTCTCAATATATTTATTGACAGTTAATACTATCTTCCCTTCATTTTATACACAATTGCTTAATATAACTCATTTAATCTATACTATTATGGAACTTTAAAATGAAATATTATGAAACATATTGACACAAATGAAACACAAGTTGCATTATTCAAAGAAATACACAGGGTGTTTATTAAGTTAATTAAGACGAGGCAATATTTAAGGAGGTGATTGCCCAGGTCATTCTATAAAAAAAGTTCCTATAAACACAGGTCTGCAAACGCTTCGTTACCGGTCTACATGATGTTGAAGTTTAATTTTAAAAAAAGTAAAAATTAGATTTCTCCAAAACCGCTTGAGATATTATAATGAAATTTTAGGCGTGTCAATAGCTATAGGAGACGCATACTTTGCAATACAAAACGATTATTTAGTCTTATATATAAAAAAAAATATTTAGTCTTAAATTAAAAAATTAGACAAAAAAGTTTTTTTTTTTTATTGCTTTATCTCAAAGGAATATCGAAATTTAATTAAAGTTAGTGGTGTGCATTCTTTTATCAATAAATTTGGTTAAAGTGCCCCCGACTTTTATAATTTTAATATTCTATAATCCGCCCATTATCATTTCTACAAACAACAAACAACAATTTGAATTGCTAAATTAAAACAGCATAGGTTTTAGGCGAGTACTAAAATGGTTATTATTTTTTTACTCAAAAATGGTGAGTCGTACAATAAAATCTGAAGAAAGATTATTTCTTCATAATTGGACAAGGAATTGAAAAATAATTATTATTTTTAGAAAAACCAGCGGCGTTCTATTTTTTCCTTTAAAAATAGTCAGTGACGTGCCGATACGCGCGCCACTTGTAAGACTAAAAAATCGTTTTTTCTTGAAAAGTATGCGTCTCCCATACCTATTGACAAGCCTAAAATTTCATTATAATATCTCAAGAGGTTTTTGAGAAATCTAATTTTTACTGTTTTTAAAATTAAACTTCAACATCCTGTCGATCGGTAACGAAGAACTTTTTTTTATAGAATATCCTGGGCAATCACCCCCTTAAATATTGCCGCGTCTTTTTTTAAACACCCTTTAATTTTAAAAAGTATTTTGTATACTGTAGAACTTTCCCGTTTTTAAGGTTTTTTGAATATACTTAGCAGTTATTCATTTTAAGTACAATTGTGCAATTACGTAAAGTATAGTTTTGTATCCATTTTTTCCATGACACTTTTTCATTAGATACTTTTAATGTTACAGTTAAATTTAAACAATGTTTACATCTCTAAATCACAGTTATTAAAAAAGTAAATGTTTCTCTTGAAACTTACAAAATTCGTTGAAAATTAGAAATTTCATTCATTTCTTAATAAATGTAATAGTATACACTTTTAAATACATTACGTAATATAAGTACGTAAGTTTATAATTTGATATATAATTGTTATTAAACATATAACATAGGTATAAGTTTCGTAAATTTTTCTTAGAACCAGATAAATGACCCCTTACATACGTCGTTACCCCAGTGGCAACATACGTCGTCCCTAATAAACAGCCGCAATCTACTTCTTATCATTCATTTTTAACAAGACAGTAAACATTAATTACTGAGTGATTGCAAAATAAATATCGTGTTATATCATACATACCTTCAAGTCAAAAATCCTTACTTTTGCAGAAGTTAAGTATTTTTTTTTTTCCATAATTTTTATACATGGTTGTTTCTAAGTGGCTTTAATAACACCAGTGAATCTGGAGCTCAAAATAAATCATTTGGATTGTCCTAAAGATTTTCAAACCAACATACATTTCATTTTTAATAAATCAAGAATACAAAATCATATTTTGTTATTTGGAATAAATACTTTCGAAAATGTCATATTTTATATTGTTAATTGTAACTTTGCAACATCCTGTGATATTTAAAACATATCAAGCTTAACACCTCAAATAAGGGAACGTTGCTCCAGTGACTTGTACAGTCAAAAAATTTCAAGGAAAATGATCATTAGGGTCCGGAAATCTGTCCTGCAACGCAGGGCTCGGCATTATAAAACTTTATGATAATGAAAGTATAAACCGTATTTTTAAGCGCCTTTTACATTATATATGCATGTATTTCTTACTCGTGCTACATACGTCACTGACCCCTTCCCTAAAACGCTCCAGAACCCGCGTTTGCGCAGTAGTACGTCATCCCCAGTCCCGTCGTCGCGGGAACGTGGGATACTCTTATGGAATTTTACACGAGGGCACGCAAACATTCGGAAGCCTAATGATCATGTTTATTGTAAACTGTGGCGCCCTCTATGAACCAAATAAATTTGTTTTCACAATGAAATACTCACTGTTGCTATGAAAGTACTGATACCAAATATAAACTTAATATGATTTTGCATTCTTGATTTATTAGTTCTAATAAAAATAAATAAGGCTTGAAAACATTTAGGGCTCTCTATCTCAATAGGGGTGAAACATTGTACTAAGGTATGTTTAGTTCAATTGACTTACTTTGTCCCCTAGATTCAATGGTATCATTTATGCTACTTAATTTAGAAACACCCTGTATATTATGTTTATAATGAAAAGGGTTGTTAAAATTACAACTTCATGTAGTGTAAAAACTTGTCTGTGATATACAGATACAGATTATATATTACAGATACATATACATTAACAGAGTTTTAAGAGACACATTTTGCATAGAAAGTAAGATATTCTAGGTAATAAAAAGAACTTACGTGCTCTGACGACTTCTGGCAATCTTAGATGGAGGTGGTTGGTCATCATTATTGGCATTTGTCATTTCAATTGGTTTTCCATTTTCATCCAGTGGCATCACTTGGGATTCTCTTACGAAGACTCCATAACTTTCTTCACACTTCACAATTTTTTTTTGTTAAATAAAAAACAAATTTTAAATTGCTCACTGACCTTAAAATATTGCTGACCTCGAACAGAACCATTGTTTTTTCCTTTTGGTTCATCTAAAACCACCCCTATCCAGGTTCCTGGGGCAAAAGTAGTCTTACCCACATAAGCGATAACACCTTGCACTCCTTTTGCTGTGACTTCTACTCTTTTGCCTATTTTAATGAGATCCGACATGGCTAAATTGTATTTAAGTATTTATCTCAACATCAATATAAAACCATATAAACAAACAGAAAAATAGACAAAATAAGTTTCATTGAAAACTAACGGCACTTTTTCTATAACACAATCGATGACACAATCGCCATGACATTGACAGCACAAATGACAGACACTTCTGCCATTATAAGAAAAATATATTCCCAGCCAGAAACAGGATAGCCACAATACGATACGGGAAACATAGACCAACTAGACCTAGATAGTTTACTCACAATAGTAAAACAATGAAGCTATGTGGAAGCCTCAGTGAGGTCTCGGATGGTAAGTTTAATAAGTCATTTGTAAAGTTTTCCAAGTGAACAACTTCCGTTGTTATTCGAATTTCTTTATTATAAAATGAAAAAATATGAGTAAATGCATAGTGGTGGACTGTAAAAACGGAACTGAACGTGTAATCTAATAGGGACCGTACACGATCAATAATACTGTCAATATTTAAAAATAATGACTGTTTTACTGAACGTGTAATGCAAATTACGGATGGAATGATTGTTGGATTGATGTAGATCCGGATATCTTGATATTCACGCATCAGTATTAATGAAGAGAGGGGATACTGTCAATATTACTGATCGTGTAGCATGTCGTGTAGGGTGTGCACGTCAGTACAGTTTAGCATTTGCGGTTTGTAAGGTTTCTAGTGAAAATGAGCGATGCTGACGGTGGAAACTTCCTAGACGGTGAAGATCAGGAGGAAACTATAAATGAAATCGAAGTGACAGGGGACGAAGGTATAAAAAATGAGTACCTTCGTAACTTTATAGAAATTTCTGAAACGCTTCCAGAATTATGGAATAATCAAAGCCCGCACTATATGAATAAAACTAAAATATATGTGGCATTTGAGGAATTATTATTTATTTATCGTAAATTAAAACCCGAAGCCACATGTGCAGATGTCCGCAAAAATATTAATTGACTCGTCTAAAAGGCCCGGAGGTGCGGCACTGAGGACGTGTATCAGCCAAAGTCATGGATGTTTTATGCTTTAAGGTTTTTACATAACTGTGAGCAACACGTCAATGCAATTATTCAATTAAAATCCAATTTCAAAATTCAATTTCATCCACACACGACGCTTAACACGCCGTTTCATTGTCATCGCTAAAATTATAGTTAAGCTGACTTTCTTTCTCGCGTCCATTTTTAGATATACCTGTATGTATATGTATAAAGCACTGTAGACTCAGTTGTTTGTTAGATTTGTACTGAGGTAAAATATTGACAGTAATACTGTTCATGTAAGGTGTAAAATAAGTGACTTGAATATTGATGAGATACTGACATTATTTATTGAAGTGCAATATTGACAGTATTACTTATCGTGTACGACCCCTTTTAAACAAAGTATTTAAGTAAAAATATAATTTAATAAACACTATATACTGTCGGATCTTGTTCTACTTTCGTAAATCCAGAGTAGGCTTACAGCTTATGTGATCTTGATGTGAATTCTTATTACAATAAAAATACAGGGTTTTTCCTTATATTCTGTCACCCCTCGCGGAATTGAATACGAAATACGTTCTGTCGGGAGGGCAAGAATCTATATATCAGGCCTTATTTTTTTTGGAGTACCCCATATATTGTCACATTTTTTAAATTAAATTCATTTACACATTCTAGAAATATGTAATAATGTTGGACCTGCCATTTTCAAGTTTTTACACTTTAAAACATTCCGTCTAGTTAGCAGTGTGTGGCGATTCAACATAAAAATGTGATATTTTATTACATTATAATATAAACTAACGGTCTGTAAACTAAACGATCAACTTATTTTCTCTGCGTGGGCGGAGTTGTTATGACGTATAAAAAATTTGTATTGCCGGCAAGAAAAATTGCAGCAATTTGTCTTGCGCGCACGCATATTTATGTCTGGACAATTTCTTAACAAATAAACACAAATATGGAACCCATCCCATACACTTTAAATTTCACACTTTGGAAGCCAACTAACATGCTAGGAAATTACGAAAGGAACGCAGCTATAGTATCTTATTAGGACTGGATACCGTCTCCAAAAAGTATATATACCTAGAGAACTACCGTCAATGGGCACAATGATCGCTCAACAATGGCTGCCATTTTAATTGCAAATTACGTTAACAGATGTAGACACCATTAACTTTTGTAAGAAATTAACGTTGCGACCCACCATTGTTTACAGGGAGAATTGCGAACCGTTGTCAACAGCTAGACGCGAATAGATGTCGCGTCGTTAGGTTAAGAAAAATTGAAGGTGACCACCTGTCAATCATAAAGTAAACCACGCCTTCCTTTCTGATTCCGTTGCAAATAAAACTTGTAATCTTCAAAACTTATGATTATTGATTATTTCTGGCTTTTTAAAAAATATGAAGTAGGTACATACAAAGCATCCCTATATTATAACTTACATATATGTGTTTTATATGTTCTATTTACATTTATGCACATACATATAGGTATACGCCCTTCAAAATGAATAAGTAAATACCTAAATAACTAAAATTACATAATTTCACATTACTATATTTTTAGTTTGGAAAACAAATTCCTTTTTACATTTTTCTAAATATTGTGCCCGTTTTGATTGAAAATTTATACTACCTACATACTTCGTTTTTACGTTTGATTTTTACTATAATTTTATTGTTACATTCACGTAGGTAGGTAAATAATATATATGGTGGAATTTGAAATCCTCGTATTTTTTGTAATGAAGCATGGGATCCACACTAGATTTTAAGGAGTTATATTATTACTCCACCCAAACAGAAGGCTAAACATTAAAAAAACTTTAAACGAATCTTTTAAAAAAATATCAAGGAGATTTTGGAAATAGGCTGCAAAACATTTGCGAAATATTTTTTTAATTATCGTGTAACGTCGTTTTAATTCTAGTAGTGTCAAAAAATAGTAGATTTTTCCACTCAAACTTAATTTCTGAAAAATAATATCCGTTACGTAATTAATCATATAGAGGGGAATAAAAAAAGTGACTAGAAATAATGGAAAGTGAGGTTATAAAAACATAAAACGGATTCTCCAAATAAAAAAAAACGAGCAGTGCGCTTTCTTGCAGTATCACTAGATAAATTAGAACAAGAACAAGATAATTGACAATTTCTATTGTTCTCAACAACTGTACTTACTGTTCACTGTTTCGTTCATTTTTTAAATTCCCGCCATACCAAGTGAGCTGGCGATTTTAAAGAGTAAATTCCTCTTTAAGAATACATAGTAGGCGGGATATTTGAAAAAATCAATTGATTGGCTTTTTTACTGTTTTGTTTCTAAGATTTCTAAGATTTCAAAGAGAATTAATCCCTGTACTAAAATTATTACCTAAATTATGAATATGTTGCGTCTCCACATTTATTGTATATCGATATTGTCTATAGTCTTAGAAATTATTGTACAGACAACATTATTGCATGGGGGTGCCTAAAGTCCGTATTTGAATTAAGATGAGTGATTCAAAAATTGCGCGTCGAAAGCTTGCTATGTTATTAGCTGAATGAAAGCCTTTCTTTTCATTCGGCCAATGAAATAGCAAGTTCGGCGCGCAATTTTTGAATCACTATAATTAGGAATAGCTGGTACCTCAGAAATAAGGTACCTCAGAATAAAAGTATAAAAATAAATATAAAAAATTGATGACCCTCTCATTTGTAGTTATTAAGTATAATGTTTATTATATTTTATTTATATTTAGTTACAAAACATTATAATTTTTATAATGTGCGACAAGCGGAGACACCGATTATAACTCTATTTGAGACTTTTTTCATTAAATAAATATCAGATCAAAACAAAAAATACGTTTTTTTAAAAAAAAAAAAAAAAGGATCGATACAAATTATTAATTAAATATTGCATTGTCATCGAAAATTATTAAATGTACCAAATTTCAAATGGATAGGACAACGAGAGGTGGGTAAAATTGAACTGCAAGATTTTACATACACATATGTATGTATGTAATTACATATACAATAATAATAAATAATAACATAATGCTCATGGTATGAAATTGTGACATGGGATTTTTGTGTTAGAATCAAGAAGTATAGTCTTTTTTGATTAGAATATACATATAATAATATAGACATCCAAAAAAAACGTCATCAAAGTTGACCGAGAAAAAAAAGACGTATTTCTATTCTTAATCGAATTTATAACCTTATTTGCTTGTCAAGATTGTCACATCATATGACAGCCATTGTTTATTTTACAAAGTGTGACAGTCACTTGTCAAAGGTTTGACATAACCGAAAAGCTTAGACATAACC
Source organism: Aromia moschata (assembly GCA_029963805.1). Taxonomy (NCBI): domain Eukaryota; kingdom Metazoa; phylum Arthropoda; class Insecta; order Coleoptera; family Cerambycidae; genus Aromia; species Aromia moschata. Next base: position 179,447 of record JAPWTK010000539.1, on the reverse strand, counting down.
GCTATTTCCATATCTCTCGTTCATAGCCAGAGTTGATGACGTTTTTTTTGGATGTCTATGAAATTGTACTTAACAATCATAAATAACTAAACATTAAAAATACGTATCTATCGTTTTTTTTTTCAATAATCAAACAAAATATTCTTTTTGCAATAATATTGCGAAATGTAATTTGTATATTTATAATACAGACATTTTAAACTTGTTTGTCTCAATCATTTCTATTTTGAGTTGTCATTATTATTGCAGCCCAAGTGAATTAATATAAAATATAAATTATTCAGTGATAAAAAAAGGCGAGACCAAATTCAAATTATTCTCCGCCCACTTTTACAAGAAACGTAGATCTTGAAATCTCCTCTACTCGTAGCCATCTAGTATTGAGGTATACAACTTTTTCTCAATTAGAATATGCATTAGTAGATTTGTTAATGTATTTTTCACTTTTAGTTCTGGACGCAATCTCGAGATGACTACACCATCGATTGCGTCCAATTATGAGCGATAAATAAATGTACGGGCGGTAACTGTCTATTTATATTTTGTCTATGCCGTCTCTTACTTTATTCTAAACCTACACCATAAAGAAACCAAATAAAGAGGGTTCGATTCCATGTTGATTTATGGAAACACCACACTAGCACCATCTGTCGGACATCTGGACTCGGAAAACGTTTTTTAACTGCAGAAAACTGCAGTTTATATACCTTTTCGACTACAACTTTCCTGAAAATCCGCCGAGATGCAGCTTAGTAGTTCAGAACGCTGTATCCAGGCGGTAAATTCAAATTTTATAATATAAGAATATATGCTGTCAAAATTACAATAAATTTAACATTTACACTAAAACTAGCTTGCAAGTTGATTAGCAATTTATAATTGTTTCCAGACATCATCACTACAGCTTGTTTTAGTGTAAATGAAAATTAATTATAAATTTTTGACAGAATAAATTCAAACTTATATATGTATTTACAAATTGGCAATTAAATTAATAACAATATGATTACTTAATATACTTACCGTTTAGACGCCAGTCTATAGAAACAAATGTTGATAAAATGTAGATAGTTACACATGTTTTGAACTATTTGGTTCTCTTCAGTACGATGTACTACTGAACACAGATTAAATTGGTAAGATTATTATTAGGTATTTGTTAAATCATTTATTATCCATCATTATTAAAAGTATATATTGACATATATACAGAGTGTAACACTACCAAGTGTTTAAATATCAGTAGAATCGTAGACATATGTATCTATCTTCACTACCAAAATAAAATAGAACTACTAGTACTAAGAAATAAAATTTGAAGTCGCGAAGAAAATTTGAAGATAAATAAATATGAGCAATAATGCATTCTACAGTACCTACTGCAAAATTTAAATTAAAACATTCTCATTAAATCTGTTACGAAAAATAAATTCTATAGAAATAACAAATAAATAATAATTAAATAATAAATAACTAAATAAATAAATACATAACCTGTATTCCAATGAAATTGACAATGACTAGAAAATTAAAATAGATCCTAATTATGCCTCGTGCCTGCACGAATTTGGAAAAACGATTTATTTTTTAAATGAAGGATTTCTAATATTTTCTTGTAAAAGATACTTTTACAATTTGGTGCATGACAATGATACGCATTTTTACCTGGACAACTCGTTTTTAAATACTGGTAAGAAAAAGTGGCAAAAAGGTAATTCGAAGACATTAAAAACTTGTCAAAATACTTACATAAATATTTAGTGCAAAATACTTCCAACAAACACCCAAAAGGAAAAGGTAACATTACCGACACATTAAAATAAAGAACCTAACCTCACACATACATCCCGGCATTAATTAATAAAAACTGTTGTTAGTTGTTAGTTGTTACATATCTCCAGACGCATATAATAAATGTCCAGACGGTACAGATGTAGCAGAGGGGCACTGCGAACTCACCAGAAGCATATTCTTTTGTATTTGTGAATATGATTCCAGCCAATCACAATTTAAATTTTAGTTATCTAATTCACTAATCATTGTATCTTTTGTATTTGCGAAAAGAACACAGTTACAAATATGTTTAACTTTTATTATGGCGCCATCTAGGTGATTTTTGGAGAATCAGTCTAATGTAGATTTCTTTAATTTTATTACTCGAGTCCAGAAATCCGCTGGGGGGCGCTCCGAACGTGTTTTCCAGTTAAGGGCTATTTAATAAAATACTCTTATTTGGTTTCTTTATGACCTACACCATAAAGAAACCAAATAAGAATATTTTATTAAATAGCCCTAACTGAAACACGATCAACCCCCTGGCGGATTTCTGGACTCGAGTAATAAAATTAAAAGAAATCTACTTTAGACTGATTCTCCAAAAAGCACCTAGATAGCGCCATAATAAAAGTTAAACACATATTTGTAACTGTGTTCTTTCGCAAATACAAAAGATACAATGATTAAAATTAGAACTAAAAATTTAAAGATTGGCTGAATCATATTCACAAATACAAAAGAATACTTTGGTGAGTTCCAGTGCCCTCTCAACTGTACCGTCTGGAGATATGTAACAATTAACAACAGTTTTTATTAATTAATGCCGAGTGGTGTGGGTTAGGTTCTTATTAATGTGTCGGTATGTTACCTTTTCCTTTGGGGTGGGGTATTTTGCACTAAAATTTATGTAAGTATTTTGACAAGTTTTTAATGTCTTCGAATTACCTTTTTTGCCACTTTTCTTACCAATATTTAAAAACGAGTTGTCCAGGTAAAAATGCGTAGCATTGTCATGCACCAAATGTAAAAGTATCTTTTAAGAAATATTAGAAATCCTCCATTTAAAAATAAATCCTGTTTCCAAATTCGTGCGGCACGAGGCATAATTAGGATCTATTTTAATTTTCTAGTCATTGTCAATTTCAGGAATACAGGTTATTTATTTATTTATTTATTTATTTATTATTTGATTATTATTTATTTGTTATTTCTATAAAATTTATTTTTTCGTAACAGGTTTATGAGAATGTTTTAATTTAAATTTTGCAGTAGGTACTGTAGAATGCATTACTGCTCATATTTATTCATCATCAAATTTTCTTCGCCTTCAAATTTTATTTCTTAGTACTGGTAGTTCTATTTGATGAAGATAGTACATATTCTACGGTACTGATATTTAAAACTTGGTAGTTTAACTTGTAATATGTCAATATATACTTTTAATAATGATGGATAATAAATGATTTAACATACCTAAATATCTTACCATTTAATCTGTGTTCAGTATACATCGTATGAGAGAAAAAATTAAAAAGTGTAACTATAATACAGTTTCAGACTGGCGTCTAGGTAAGATAGTAATCAATTGTTATTTTTAATTTCCAATTTGTATATACATATATGTTTGAATTTATGCTGTCAAAAATTTATAATTAATTTTCATTTACACTAAAACAAGCTGTAGTGATGATGTCTGAAACAATTATAAATTGCTAATCAACTGCAGCTAGTTTTAGTGTAAATGTTAAAATTATTGTAATTTTGACAGCATATATTTTATATTATAAAATTTGAATTTACCCCTGGACAGCGTTTGAACTACTAAGCTCCGGTTTTCAGGAAAGTTGTAGTCGAAAAGGTATAAACTGTTTTTCAGTTAAACTTTTGTAGATTACAGATGGTGCTAGTGTGGTGTTTCCATAAATCAAGGAATGAACCTTTTTTGGTTTCTTTATGACCTACACTATCCGAGGGTTCATACACGCGGAAATTTTAAACAGTATACCATGGCAACACAAATATTGAGGCTCAGGTGAGGTGACATTGAGACGAGACGTTTATTATGCATTTGTTGAACTAAGAAAATAATAATGAGTGAGGAAGTAAAACAAGGCGAGTGTATGCAAAAGTATTATGGTGAGAATGGTTTATCTAAGTGTAAGACTAATAATATAATACTGGAAGCCGAAAAGGTGAATCTAGTATCTATTTTCTTTCATTGTTTGAAGTAGTAAATGGATTTATTCTTTTAGAGTATTATTGAACGAAGAAATAAATAAAATTACTGATCCTTTATCTGAAGTTAAGCAATTAGGAAATAATGCAGAACCTTGTGCTAAAGAATTTAAAGGGGAATTAAGTTGGAAAGATATTTTGTTTTGGAAGGATTTGCGAAATTCTGAAAATACTCCAATAGCAATAGAACACTGCGCTAATAGAGTTTCCAGTGGAAACGCATTTGTTGGCCATACATTGCAAATCAGGGAATATGTTATTTCTGAAGATGAACCTCAACCATCTGATCCTAAAGTTTTAACCAGAAAGTATTTTATTATTTGGAAAGATGCAATACATTTAAAGAAAGAAAAAATTAAACTATTGCAAGAGAAAATAGATAAAAAGGAAAAAATTGGATCAGTTCATTAAAAAAATTAAAAAAGTACAAGAAGCAGAAAGATCAAAATTCTAAAACTGACAGTGAAAAGTTAAGTAAAGTGGGGCAACCTAAATTATCTGCCAATTATAAGAACCGATTTATTGCTCAAAAAAATATCATAAACCTACAAAAAGTTAAATTAGAGGAGCAAAATAAGATTATCGAGGAATTACAATTAGGGATAATAAGAGAGGATTTATTAAAGTCATTAGAAACTACAAAAACCAATATTCGAGAAATATTTAGCAATTGTTCAGTAAAGGTTAAATGTAAGATGCCTGCATTATTTACTGATGAAAATAAAACATTTATGTTAAATACTCAAAAGGCTCCAAGAATTATTCAGCATATGGAACAAAGGGCTATACACAGAGCTCAAAATAGGCAAATAATCTTAGAAAGGAAACGGATAATTGAAGAAGCAAGACAACAAATGTTAGAGGAGGCTATTGAGAAGAAGAAAGTTGTTGAAGAGGAAGAAAGAAAAAATAATTTAGAACAAATCAAAGAAAAACGTAAAAAGGAACTTGAACTGGAAAAAAATAGACAAACACAAAGACAAATATATTTCAAAAAAATTAAATAAAGCTACCGATTTCTATAATAAATTACTTTTTAGAAAGTATTTCCAAGAATTGTGCAGTTATTCTAAAAAATGCAAAGATAATAATTTATTAGCCAGGAGACATTATAAAGTGAAACTATTACAAAAAAGTATATACAACTGGTGTATTTTCATTGAAGAAAAGTATTCAGTCAAATATGATATTGCAGATGCACATTTTGCCTATAATGTATTGAAGAGAACTATAAACATTTGGCACAATGTAAGTAGATTTTGAAAACTTTAAGCAAATCAGGGCATTAAAGTAGTATTATTAGTAATTAAAGTACCCTTTGAGAGATAAGTTTGTTCTGTATAACCATGTTTATTATTATTTCCAAATAAATTGGGTAAAGGCGGCAGATGAGGAAAATTTGTTTGAACATATTTTTTGGACACGAGAGAGAAAACAATGCAAGAAGAAAGCTGAACTTTATTTACATATATGAGGGGTACAGATGCAAAACTCACATTATCCATAATTTTTCGAAATAGAGTTAGTGGCGCTATCTTGTTTATCGTGTTGAACTACACCATTTTGAATCTTAAAAGTGGTATAAAACTCACATTTTCGTATTTATTTTAAATTGTGGAATCTGTGAATTGTTTCAAAACTCACATTCTCCTAAGGAGAATGTGAGAATGTTAGAACTTTTTATTTTCAACATTTTTTTGTACTTTGCAATTTTAGGTTCATTATAAAAATATGTATTTCACTTCATCAGTCAATGATGATAATAAAACCGTATTCTAAGTATTTTATGCAGCTTTTTATTTTGATTATGAACTACCATGTTACATAAAATTTTTATTGATATACCATTGAGTTTGTTTCCAAGTTCCTTTTCTTAGCTTAACTTAATGAATTTTAGTGTAAAAAATAATATTATGTAGAATAATTTGGAGCAAGACTAAGTACCATTATCCAAAAAAAATGGTATCAAAACTCACATTTTCCAAATTTAAATTCACTTTCTTGGAGTCAAATATTGTTGTGCTGTTATTTCACCAATTGAGAAGCAAAGTTAAAGTTCTAATACAAATACCAAAAAAAATTCAGTGCCTTAAGTCACTTGAAAAGTGAGAAATCAGTTATTCCTTCTTCAGGAAAAATTTTAAAAAGTGGATAACATGAGTTTAGCATCTATACCCCTCATATGTACTTTAACATTTTTTCTAGAAAGGAAAATAAATTAAAAAATAAAATCACATAACCATACAGTTTTTCGAGTAATGAGGCATTTAGAATTTAGGCATGGATTGTAAATACTTCTCACAAATAACACAAAAAATAAAAATAAAATTATGAAACAAGTAGTAAGAGCACTAGTAGTAGCCACATTAAGGAAATTGTCATATTTTCATGTTAGGTTAGCTATTTACACATCATGTGTAATGAATTTTACTCCCAAAATGTAAAGAGAGATGTTCATTAAGTGAGATAAATGCAGACGGTATTGTGACGTTATCCAAATCAGTGCGAACTGCCCCCACTCCAGTCCTAGGCTTCCACGGTACAAGAGCCCATTTCTCATTGAAAAAGGGAGGGTACAAAATCGCCAACAAATGCGAATCGCCCCACCACAATTACTGACCCGTTCGCTGAGTCCCACTGTCATATTGAACTCATTCAATTCCTTCTAAAAGAACATTGCTGATTCACATTAGATGTCCCTGTACACATGTCAAAATAGTCTCTTACCGCCAGTTAAAATCTACAGCATCGCTTATTTTTTAGAGTTCTAACATAAAGTGTCAACTACTAGTGTCGTGTCAATTATTGGTGTTTTTACCTTAATGGAAAACAAAAGTCCAAAACAGATGTCCAATAATTGACCTTATCTGGTTCTGCAATAACATAAAGCATCATTTGGAAATATAATTATAAAATAAAATGAACACAGTTTATACTGTGTTCATTTTATTTTGTCCCTCTTTTAAATGGTTGCAGAAATGTAATTTTTTATGTTAGAAAATTCAGCTAAAAATTAACGTGTACAGTTCCAAATTTCCAAAAGTTGGTCTTTCTTGAGTACAAAACTTTTGGATATTTTGCTTTTCTTACTTTGGACTTTAGGACTCCTAAAATTGAAAATCTGAGGCCCATTATATCAGACATATTTATGGAAAATTGTAAGATACAAATATAAATAAATAATCCTGACTGAATATTATACACTCCATTTTTCTGTCTTAGTTTATTATCGAGAATGTCAGGAATATGCAAGTCGCTGAGGATGTATACGACTTCCGTTTAGTGAGCAATACATTTAATCACTGGCAAAGATACATATGTGCACAAATCATTTTGGAAGATAAATATATGAAAAAAGCTGAACGTCATTATAAAAGGTAAGTTTTAATTATTAAAACTTATATCAATGATGATGATTTAATATGTATGTACAGTTCATTTGTTTTAAGTTTGCACTTACATTATATGCTATCTGAATAAAAACGCCATGTTCATAAAAAAAAACAACTGCATAAGTTGCGAACACTGTATGTTTAACAAATTAGACTATTAGCCACGACATTTACCTTTTACTGTATCATGTGTTGCTTTATGCAACTGTCACATCACCAGATAGTTTTTACGGCTTGTGACCTACAGCGTCAAATGCGGACGTTTTATGTAACATGATTGTTTTTTGTAACAAATTATCTTTTGCTTAACATTACAACTATAATTCTAAGAACTATAGGTTAGTGGGATAGAATTTATGAAAGGTATAAAGGAGAGGACTTTCGAAATTTTTAAATGGCAAAGCGTTTCTGCGCATATGCTCCATCCATAAAACCCTACCTGCGTCGCACATATTCGTTCACATGTCCAGACCACGCTTCGTGGCTCATGGCAGGTGGGCAGCTGATCAGTTGTTTTTATTTAGCTGTCCTATTTTTTTTTGGTGGTAATATTTGCTATGCCTAGTCACCTTGGGTTTCACTGGTATAATCATACTTTTTTGTTACCATTGTTACTAATCTTATAATTTTCAGAAAAATCTTGCTCCACTATTATTATCAGTGGAGATCTTTACCAGCTGTGATACAACTTGAGAAAGCTAAAGAATTAAAGAAACAAAAATGGCGTGAAAAAGTATGGGAAGTTTTACCGGATTATAAACCACCTGAAGATGTTTAACAGTAGGTGCCTGTTTTATATATTTTTACTATTTAGCGTATAATTTAGCATAAATATAAATACTGCAATAAATAATATTTCATACTTTTCATTATGTTGTTTATTTCATTGTAAAATCTGTACCAAAATCATAATTTTCAACATTTACATTTTTGTCCGTATCTAAGGAAAAGTTTTCTAAACCAGTTGCCAGTTGCAATTCTAGTTTCTCTTTCCTCCTTCTCTGCTTCTTTTCTTTTTTAAATTGCCTCTTCTTAATTTGATTTAATTTTTGATTTCCTTCTACTTCCATTTCAGGATCCAATTTCTTTTTCCGAACTTCGATTTCTTTAGACTTATTTTTCTTTTTTGTTGTTACATTTATTTTGTCACTTAACTAAAAACAAAATACTATACAGTAATAACTAGATACAGAACACATAGTGATATATTTTTCTACCCAGGAAAAAAATAAAGGATTATTAAAAAAAAAAAAATGCAAAACTAAAATAACCAACCTGATAAACATTTTACTTGAAACAATGCATTCTTTTATCTCACATGTTTCACTAAACCATGAATTGAGGGTCTTAATAAGATACTACTGTTTTCCATAAATTGAGGGTCTTAATGAGATAAGAGATATATTTCCTCGTAATATACGCAGAGGGATTGACGAGTGATTCCTGCAGCTACCATCACTGCCAGCTGCAGGACTGGGAGAAGTGTGACTTTAATGTTGGCAAAATAATATTGTATTGATTTAGCATATCCATAGGGGTATAAAATAAGCTAATATTCCTATTTATGGAAACAAATACTTTTCTATCTATATAAGTATAAATATATTTATTGTAAGAAATACTGTATAAATAATGGGTGTAAGGTATCTAAAGGCTACAGCCAGTTAGAAATTCAAATTAACAACTCAAGATCAAGTGCTAGCAGGAGCTGAAGTGTATGATGTACAGTGTAGTATGATTTGAATGTGACAGATTTCAACATGATGTACAGTGTAGTATGATTTGAAGAAATTGGTGATCAACTAGCAAATATTATTTTGCTATAATAAATGAGCATACATGCTCCTTTTACTTTGAATAAATCATAAGAAACCTACTAAAAAACTAATGTTCTAGGACTAGACAAGAAGATCTCATCTAAAAGAGAATTTTATTATTGCTGTAGTAGTAATTATGAAAGAAATTGCCTCTAGAAAAATGTAATTTTCATGAGATATCCAGACTTCACTTGGAAATCTAGTAAATTTTATTTTAACCAACTTTTTGGCGTTTCGATAACCTTTTTTGGAAAATTGCATTTCTGTGTACTTGATTTATACCGGGTGATTCCGTTACGTATTCACGGCTGGCTCTGTATCATTTTTATTTATAGAAAATACTGCAGCCTACCTTATATATTTGAAAACATTTGAAAATCTTTATCAAATGGTAATTTTAAATAACTTCTATGACGTGACGCAAAAAAAAAAAAATTAACTACAATCTATTGTAGAGTTCATTTGAAGTAAATGACACAAGTACAAATTCATATAAATCAAATTACTTAATATAACGTACCAGCTCTTGATCGTCCTCTTCTACAACCATTTCAACTGGCCCCAAACTATCTAACACAAAAGATTTTGAAATTGATGATGATTCTCTTTCAATTTCGTTTAAAACTTCAGTTTCCATACTGTCAAATGTGTCTAAATCAAATTCTTTAGCAATATCTGTGACTATTGAAGAACTTATATGCACCTCATTTTCATTTTCTTCTGGGGGTACCGTATAATATTTTATTTTTCCACTGCAATTAAACAAATGTTTAAGAAACGTCTTTAATGTTTATTTTTTTTAAATATAATTTTACATATCATCCCTGTCGTCACAAAATTGTATATCATATATTTTCTAAAAATCGTTGTATGCTGCCTACAGACCTATTCTATAAACTCACGAATGCATTGAGAAGGTATAAAGAAATGCAATTTGGGTGTACGCACCAATTAAGTTGAACATTATAGCAATAGGCAGCCTTATAAAATTTTAAACAGGCTTTATTGTAAGATTTACAAATTTGATATAAGCCACATTGTGAAAACAGAGACAATATGTATATCGTATAAAAATTCTACAGTTGTTTTTAGAGTTACTAGGTAACATACCGTCGTTCTAACAGCTATGTACATATGTATATTATAAACATTCAAATTGTTTCAAGTACTAGCTGTTACAGTTGTTAATGTTGTTACACTAATAGTACTAGTGTAACTAATAATAGTACTAGTGTAATAGACTGCCTCTGATAGCTTGTAAATTATCAGAAGTTATACCTGAGACAAATTTTCCAGGTCTCGTATATAATTTCCATGAGAGTATCTGGTGCATAAAATATTTACTCACCTATTCCAATCTTCTAATAAACTTCGAGCCGCAGCATCTGTATCAGGAACACCACCTTTTTTAAACCTCCCTGTTCTGATCGCTTTCAGACTGTAAAATTCCTAAAAAGGAAAAATATACGTGATTCAAAATTAGTGCAACAATAAAATCATAACATTGGATACAGTGGCAGCTAATGAATATGAAATCATAATAATAACAATAATTTATTGCAATTATTATTATATACATATGTATATATTTTATTGATTACACAGGCCCACAAAAGAAGTCTTGAAGTTAAAAGCTGAGGTTTTTTGGTGTGTTAAAAAGGAATCCGAGGTTAGAATTCACCCATCACCCTTCGATTTTGACATAACCTCAAAATCACGCTTTACAAATACGTTAAAAAGAAAGGCCCACAGGGAGCTCGAGAGGCGGGGACTCACAAAAAAAAAGCCCCCGATTGTGAGAGGCGAGGGGACTCACAAAAATAAAGCACCCCCGATTGTGAGAGGCGAGGGAGTTCACATAAAAAAAGCACCCAGATTGAAATCAGTTTTTATCGACATTATGATTTTAGTGCATTAAAATACCTGGGGATATGTATTGATTTTTAATATTTATAAGAAATGAATTTTTGACCCTTTGGGAGATGTAATAAGGTACTGGGGTGGGTTTGGGGGCGATTAGGGAGTTGAAATAAGCTTTTATCGATATTAACAGTTTTAGTGCACCCCAAGTACCTAGGAATATGTATTCATTTTGAATTTTTATAAGACATGAATTTTCAACCCCCTGGGGGGTTAATGGGGGTGCTGGAGGAAAAGTGGACAGTTAAAACTCATTTTTATTGTAGGATAATATTTTAGCACACCTAAATACGTAATATAAGTTAGGTCTACCTTCTGGATTTTGATTCATTTTTTTTGTGGGACTTTCCTTTGAAAGTATTTGTAGTGTAATTTTGTGGTTATGTCAAAATCTAAGGGTGATGGGTGAATTCTGACCTCGAATTCGTTTTTAGCACACCAAAAAACATATCGTATGGTACCTAAGTTTTAACTACAAGACTTTTTTTTGTGGGCCTGTGTTATTAAAATACCTAATAAAGGGAGCATAATTTACACACGGTGATATTCTTTATTTTTCTAAGACATTCATTACTTAAAGTTTAATCAACAAGGTTTATTAAGAAAAAGTTTTGAGTTAATTAAGTTTTTTTCACTTTTAAAGATCACATATGCACATACAACGTCAATGATAATATCTGTACAACACAGAAATAATAAGTGTCCAAAGTCATAAATTTGAAATTTTGTATAAAAAAACTCATGCTAAGAAAAAAATTGGTTGGATATTGGTTGATTGGTTAGAATTAGAAGGTTAAAAATTATTGGTTGTTTGGTTAGCTTAGGGGGCGTCCATAAATTACGTGAGGTGTTCAAGGGGGGAGGGGGTCAAGCTAAATCTTTCTACATCTGACTTGGGGGGGAGGGTTTTTTTTTTTAACAAATATCACGTAATTTTTTTCTAGTAGAAAACGGTGTAAAATTGCGTGAAAATAAAGTTAAATCAAAAAAAAATTCTAGAATGAAATATGGCGAAATTTCACATAATAGTGTTGTAATGAATTCAAGGTATTCATAAAAAAATAGTGTTTTCATACTTATTTTCACATTTTAGTACCACATAATAATGTTCTGATTTAATAAAGCCCCCAGACAGTAATCCCAAAGAGACCTCAGCTAGCATTAGGATATTAAACATTTATTTAAATTTATTTAAACATTTACACTGTGCAAAATATAAATGTACAAAAAACAACAAAAAAACAAATGTAAAATAAAAACAGTAAATAAACATTATTATTATTATTTGCTGCTGTTCTGAGGAAACCCAAGAAAACTTTGTTATTTATTCCTCATATTTGTGTGATTCAATTGGAATCTTTGTATCCACGTATACATGGATGTATCAATGATTGCGTCAAATTTTTATCTGAATAAAATACCTCAAAATCTATTTTTTTCATAAGCCACAAGTTCAAAACTCTTTACAGATTTTTAATAGATTTAATTTCTAATTTGCGCGCTAATAACGGAACATGATAATTATTCAGAAGATATTTTCTGGTACAAATATATACTTACATCTGGTGTATTATATTCAGTCACATCGTACATCTCCATCATTTGCTGTTTAGTAACTCTTTGTAAAATTGCATTTGCTGGTGTTATAGGATCATGCAGCGCAGATATACGGATAGCATTTCTTAAGGAAGCACTGCTATCATTTCCTGCTGCAAAAACTATGCCGGGAGAATCTAAAAGTTTTATTTTGGAGTCTAACTGTACTTGTTGCATGCTCCTGTAACAACAAAAACAAAACTTAATAACAATAAAAACAAAATATAATTTTGCGATATTAAAGAATGTTCGTCGAATTTCGCCACAAAATATTAATTTTGTGGCGAAAGCACCAGTAGCGTGCGTCGCCGGCCGGTCGACCGTGCAGCGGCACAGGTATTATTCAACGACACGTCACCGCGATGCGTAAGCCTCGAGGACATTTCACAAGGGCTCTCGATTGCGCTGGTGTAGTCTTCACCGTTCCAGAGGGTCGCGTCAAGAAGGCCGCTCGCTTTGAATAAATAACCGGGACTCGGCTAGAGTCTCCAGTCTATATTTGAACATACGCCGCGGTATTCGTGAGATAAATAATCGAAATATAAATTGTATAAAATAAATTAGTGTTAGTAGTAAGTGTTTAGTCCGTGTTTGTATTCTTAGTTAAATAAATAGCGTTAGTTTAAATTTTTCACACCTTACGAACCCGTAGTGAACAAAACGTAACAATTTGATATAAGTTTAACTTGTTACTGGAAAAAATATATTTGGGTCACAGAAATAAACTGAATTTTGAGCACTGTACAACATAGACAAATAGTCAAAAGGACAGTACATCATTTCAAATCAAATTCAAAATCATAAGGTGTTTTTATCAAAAACTGTTTGCACCTACAGAACAACACCTACTTTCCTATATATGTAGGGAGATTGATCAAAACCAATTAATTAAAAGTATTGTGGTCCATAGAAATTAATGATTTTTGAAAATTTGGACTTAAGCTAATAGGCCTATGGCAAACTTGGTGAAAATTTTCAATATGGCTGCACTCCCGGTTATACCGGAAGTCGTCACCAACTTCCTAATTTTAAATGGAATGGCCCTTTTTGTATTCCATATTTTGATTCTACACGTTATATAGATCTTTATGAGGTTTACCTTGGATCTTGGATGCATCTTTTTTGTCAGTTTTTGAATTATTTCCAGTTTTTGAAATGTTGTTCATTAGCGCCATAACATTTGAAAGTATCTGTAACGGTCATTTTAGAAAACTAAGTATCGGTATTATTACTGTGGTTAGTAGAATCCTAAAGCTATGCAACAATGGTTTTATTATTTCCCAAATATCTACAGGGTACTTAAAGTAAAATTATCATTTAGCACAACTTCAAACCATCCAAACTCAATTTTTGTGAAATACGATGCCCCATATTTTACTTTATATTTTAATGCAGAACACAAAGTAATAATAATAATGAGACAACACATAAATACGTAAAACAATAATGAATATATTAGCTCGACACAACGCAATACATTTACACTTTGGCTCGTTTCTACAAATTTGTAAAATTAATATTATTACCTAGTAACACCTGGGGTTGCGCCAACATTACACGCTCTGGATCTCTTCAAACTGTTGATTATCGAACTTTTGCCTACATTAGGTAATCCTACAATACCTACTGTTATGGAAGTTTTAATCCCTTTATTTCGACAATAGTTGGCTAACAGAGACATTAACAGTTCAGCTCCTACACAGGCAGAACCTTTCAACTCCTTGTCTGATTTAGCAAGTTTTCTTTGGCCCAATTTTTTACTTTGGGTTTGAGTTGAGGCCTTAAAGGCTATTGCAGGCGTTGTTTTTTTAAGGTACTTTAACCATTTATTAAGAATGTCCCGAGGGACTAGATCTGCTTTATTTAATACTAGAACAAGTCGTTTACCACCTTTCATGTCTCTAACGGCTTGTTCGACTTGTGTACATCTCGTTCCCAGAGGATCTCTGGCATCAACTACTTCCAATATCACATCCGCATTCTCAATAACTTTTTTAAACTCTTTATAGTATTGCTTCAGAGAATTTTCAACATTTACATCACGATTTTTTCCCTGAAATATCTGGAGTCAAGTATGTATGCAATTTTTCTCTAGCCTCAGCATTTGCTACCTACAAGTAAATAATGCAGAATTCACATCATTAGAATTTACAATAGTTAATATATTATTAGAAATTTATTTTTGCAAGTCTAACGAACATAACTCAAACCTGGAAAATTTAGAAAATAGTTTTACAACTTCCTTTAAATATAAGGAAATAAAAATAGATATAGCCCAGAGCTAAAATTATTATATGCTATAACTGTTTATAAAAAAAAGTATTTTATTTACAAGTTGTTCTAAACCTCCATTCAGTTTTGCTTTCTTTTCTTCTGCTTTTTGTTTTTGTTTCTCCAATCGAGCCGCCTCCCGCTGTTTTTGTTTTTCCTCTTCTTTCTGTTTTTTCATAATCTCTACTTCTTTCAAAATATCCCCTTTGAAAGGACATATGTTTGGCACCTGCGTTATACTCTGTTTATTTCTTTTGGGATTCTTTTTGGCATCTTTTCTCGCTTTCCTATTGTGCTCTCGAATCTTTTTTTTCTATTTTATATCTCAAACGAGCAGGCTGTCTTTTTGATTTCTTTTTCTGCAATTTTAAAATTATTAATACCGTGTACCTTCACTTTATAAACTACTTACTTAAATTAAATTTAGCCATTTTTTTATAATGTCTGTTATGAGCTTACGGATACTCTACACACGTGTAGTTCAAGAATCAAAGAATCATAAAGATCAATTATTAACCTCAAAACTTGACATGCAAAAAAATTTCTGTGAGAATTCCAAAGATAAAAATGAGAAATGGAACAAGAAATGCGTTCAGAGGACACAGTTACTGATAGCCATGACGTACAACGTAAAGAGGCCTTTACAGTTCCCAATATTTCTTGCTGTAATTTTTTTTGCCGGCAAGAAAAATTGCAATTTTATTGCGCGCACGCGTATTTATGTTTATTTGTTAAGAAATTGTCCAAACCGACATAAATACGCGTGCGCGCAATAAAGATAGCCGGCAAGAAAAATTGCAGCAATTTTTCTTGCGCGCACGCGTATTTATGTTAAGAAATTGTCCAAAGACATAAATACGCGTGCGCGCATTAAGAATTGCTGCAATTTTTCTTGCCGGCAATAAAAATTGCGAACTGTAAAGCGCCCTTAAAACTGTGGCTAAATAATAATAATGGTCTTTATTAGGCGCAAGTTTGGTAACAAACTAATCTTACACTTACACTAATGGGTGCTTTCCATTTACATGACTCCCAGCGACTCCTGTGTCGACTCGTGTCAACTAGTGTTGACTCTCATCAAATGGGTAAATGGAGCGCTCGCTAGGCTAATAGTTTCGTGCAAAAGTTGTTAAAAGTAGTTACTGCAAATAATTACATTTGTCAACTACCTTCATTTTCTTCAAGCAGATTTCGCATTAACTCTCCATCTGCGTTGCCGCGTTCGTTTAGATTTTCACTTCTTTTACACTCACACTCAGCTTGAACTCATGTCTAGCGGAGTCTGTTTGAGGTGACTTGTGTCGTTGACTCATGGCGACACAAATCAAATGGAAAGCATTTTCGGAAACACGAGTCGACTCGTCTCAACTTGTGTCGCTAAATAAATGGATAGCACCCTTTCTTGTTTGAACTTGCAACAGGAAACCGAGCTTTACAGCGCATGTTAGTAAATTAAACTGGGAACGTTCGTTCTATATAATCCTTAGATACAGTCGAACCCCTCTTATTTCACCTTCGCTTAATTCACATCCTCTGTTATTTCACCACGTTTCCCCCTATTAGGTCGCGAAACCGTCCCGGTTAAGTCGCCGCCTGTAAAAGTTTTAGAACTACGTTTGGAAATTGGATTCTCGCATGAATATGTACAATTTTTATTGAAAAAAATGATTGTGTAATACATTTATTGATTTAAAATAGGTTAGGTGTCTTTTGAAAATATTTAATCTTTAAAATATTCATTCAAGTGGAAAATTGAACTTTGTCACGCACGACTGGGTATACTTACATTGATTTTTCGTTCAGTTAGCTCATTTTTCGTTATAACAAGTGCTGTGGTATATCTCTAACTATTTCTTTTTGCAGTTAAAACACAAAAAAGTTGAGGTTATGATCGCGACTTAAGAGGGGCAAAAATTTCGCGACTTAAGCGAGGTAATGAT